>JAVLVB010000270.1:468418-504672 GCA_032876305.1 Orestias chungarensis
GGCTTTATATGTCAAAAGAAGAATCTTGAAATCTATTCTAAGTTTGACAGGGAGCCAATGAAGGGAAGCTAAAATGGGAGTCTTATGATCTCTCTTTTTAAGTTTCATCAGAACTCTTGCTGCATCGTTTTGGACCAACTGTAGACTTTTAATTGGATTTTGTGAACTTCCTGCTAATAAAAGAGTTACAATAGTCCAGCCTTGAAGTAACAAATGCATGGACTAGCTTTTCAGCATCTATCCTAGAGAGAATATTTCAAATTTTTGCTATATTCCTAAGGTGAATGAAGGAAATCTTACAGACCTGTTTTATATGGGACTTGAAAGACATTTCCTGATCAAAAATAACACCAAGGTTCTTTACATTGTCACCAGATGCCAACCTGATGCTATCCAGCTCAAGCGGCTGACTAAGCAATTTATTTTTTAGTGGTTCTGGTCCAAAGATAACGCCTTCTGTCTTTTCAGAGCTCAAGAGCAGAAAGTTTAAAGTCATCCACATTTTCATATCATCTAGACATGCCTGTAATCTACCAAACTGACTGGATTCATCAGGATTTATAGATAAATACAGTTGTGCATCATCAACATAACAGTGGAAATTAACACCATGCTGTCTGATGATTTTACCAATAGGGAGCATGTATATAGTAAATAGAATTGGGCCAAGTACAGAACCCTTAGTACTCCACAAGTAACCTTACAATGCGGAGAACGTTTGTCATTTAGATTAACAAACTGGGATCTATCAGACAAATACGATTTAAACCAGTCTAGTGCTGTTCCCTTGATCCCCACAGTGTGTTTGAGCCTTTCTATGAGGATATTGTGTTTGACTGTGTCAAAAGCAGCACTGAGATCTAACAAAACTAGAATAGGCACGAGCCCATTGTCTGAGGCCATGAGAATATCATTAGTAACTTTAAGGAGAGCTGTCTCAGTGCTATGATGAGCTCTGAAACCTGACTGAAATTCTTCAAGTAGGTCAGTATTCATCAAATGCTCTCTCAGTTGATTAGCAACATTTTTTTCAAGGATTTTAGATAAAAAAGGAAAATTAGATATGGGTCTGTAATCTATTAAGTCTTCTTGATCAAGAGAAGGTTTCTTAAGTAGGGGTTTTATTACAGCTACCTTAAGAGCCTCTGGTACATAACCATTCAGTAATGACAAAATAATTATATCCAAAATTGGGGTAACAATAATAGGAAATACGTCTTTAAACAATTTTGTCGGGATTGGATCCAACATAAAAGCTGAAGGCTTAGATGAAGAAAACATTTTTGAAAGCTCAGAAGGATCAACTGGAACAAAACACTTCAAACTGTCAGGCTTAAAGTAGTTATCAGGCTCCAGTACAATCAGGCTCCAGAGTCACATTCAGTGCCTCCTTGCTTACTTAAGTAGTTATTTTTGGTATAAAGCCGTCAAGTTTTAATAGATTCAATCAATAAAGAATTCCATAATGTCATTACAGCTAAGAGCTGGGGGAATGGATGATATAACAGAGTTTTTGTTTCTCTTAAGTTTAGCAACTGTATTAAAAAGAAACCTGGGATTATTCTTATTCTCCTCTATTAATAATGTAAAATATGCAGATCTACCTGCATATTTTCCATCCATCCATCCATCCATCCATCCATCCATCCATCCATCCATCCATCCATCCATCCATCCATCCATCCATCCATACATACATACATACATACATCCATCCATACATACATACATACATGCATGCCTAAATATGCATTTTATGAATAAAGATATAATAATATTTTTAATACTAATATAACTTCATATATTGTTAATTAGACTAGCACCAGGCGAAACAAACTTGTTGGGCAAAACGTCACCAAAACACGGTATTTGAGCTATTTGACCTTCGAGCTCGGCACATGCACGTCCAAAGTTTGAGGCGCAAGGGAAAAAGTGTCTGACAGGGAAACGCGGATCAACGTAACACCTGTTAGGATCACATTCGGCCGTTCACCTTTTACATACATACAGAATAACCCTGAACGTAACGGTTTCTAACAGAAATGTTAGTCATTTCTGTTAGTTGTTGCTTCTTGTTGTTGTCTTCAGTTTGGTTAAGATGGCAGTCTGTTTAGTCAGCTGTCAGAATAATCTGGAAGGAAGAAGCACCAGCTGGCTCCTCCTATCACTCTCATGTTCTCTAATCAGCCAGTCAGGCGTGGACTAACAAACATTGAAGATGAGTTTAACCCAATCTAGTAGGTGACATTCGGAGGAAGCCGTTCCTATCCAGGATGTGCCGAATTATCTTGCCATATATACATTTTCCTCCACTAAATTTGCGCAGGATGGTGACTAAGGTGGTGAAATAAACACATTTATAGTTTCAAGTTGTACATCCGATCTGCTCATATACATTCAATATCTATTAAGTACGATTGCATCTAACAGTTATATCAGTAATTTCATAAAATCTGTTTTTTAATGTATCAATTCAATCGTAGTTCATACAACAATAGAGATGCATAAAAATGCAGGTAAAACAAAATTAACTTTTTATACTGTATTTTCCGGACTATAAGTTGCAGTTTTTTTCATAGTTTGGCCGGGGGTGCGACTTATACTCTGAAGCGACTGATGTGTGAAATTATTAAAACATTATTGTATCATATCACGTTTTTTTTCCCACTAAACCATAAGAGGGTGCTCTAGGTCTGTGTTGATAATTTCAATTTAGAAAAACGACTGAAAAGGGCTTAACAAAAATAGCACCAAAAAGAAAATCATATTATGCAGATTACAAGCTGAAAACCGTAATCGAGGAGCAGAATGATAGTTTGGAGTTAGCAAGAAACTTGTAAGGGACTGGCGAAAAGCGGAGGTTACTCTCACTGAAACGAAGAAAACAAAAAAAAAGCCAATCGCGGGCTAAAAATTAATCAGCCTGTTGTTGCGTCTATTTTATTTTGTATTTTAAATTTCCTTTCAAGATGGCATGTCTGTTCTTAGTGTTGGATTTTATGAAATAAATTTTCCCCAAAAATGCGATTTATACTCCAGTGCGACTTATATATGTCTTTTCCTTCTTTATTATGTATTTTATGGCTGGTGCGACTTGTACTCCGGAGCGATTTATGATCCAGAAAATACAGTATATATTTATTTATTTTTTTGCCCAAATCACGATAAACACTTTATTTATTTAGCGAACACTAGATTTGTTTTAGCAAAGGAAGACTTCTAACGTCAGCATAACATCAATACAGTCTACAGAAAATCTGTCGGCCATGTTTTAGAACCAAAGTTGGTCAATAAATCTTACATAATTTAAACCAGGTGGGGCTAAAATATAGACGTTTTTTTTAATCTTAAATGCAAAATTATATATGTTATAGTTATTTCCTAATAACTATAACATATACTCTTAAGTGTGTTCTTCTTTCAACAAGTGCTATGTTTTTGTTTTAGTGTTCCAGTTAAGGATTATTTGACTAATCGATTCACCACGATTAATCAGATTCATTCTTTGTGCTTTTTTATCATAAAAATCAAGGTTTTCTCTCCTCATTGAATTTTAATTCAATGTTTCTCCTTGTTAAGATGTCACTACTTTAATCATTAAGTGCCATCCTAATTATCTCCTCAAAATGAAGCGGTACTGTATCTCCTCTGGCACTGTGACTTTTACCAGATAGGGAAAGTGCCGCTCCTTTATTAGTGACTGCTGTCATTGTCTGCCTGTAGCTGATTAACCGACCCTGCAGTGTAACCACATCTGGCTCAGATGTGTCTTCTCATCTGCGCAGTGTCTAATGCCTGGCTTTATATTCCGGGCATGAAGCCGCTGTCACGTGAGCGGATCCATCCGTGCGTCTCACATGCCGACAGCCGTTCTTGGTGTCGCCGTCGGTAAAACAGTGGATCGGTCAAACAGTCCACCGAGGTCGCCCCCTGAATTCAACCAGCTGTTGTCAAATTGTGGCATTTATGAATCGTTTTGAGAAATGATAACTTAATCAGCCTCTATCAGTGACAATATCTCTTAAATCCACACCCTCTGCTGTTTTTTTTTTACCAAGTTTACCTCTATGTGACCTGTAGCGTCTTGTACTCCATCTTAGCAGGTCTTTATGGTAAATTGACATGGTTTTTTTTCTCGCCAAAGTCACTTTTTAATTTTTTGTGTGATCTTTTCATACTAATAATTAAATAGGGAAACGTTTACGACCCCAACGCTACTTGCATCTGCAGAAGAACGTCACAAACCAGCGCAGTGTTTTTGGAAGGAACAATAAATTTTTTAGATGTATATTCTTTGGGATTCTTCACAGAAAACAGCCTTTTTGTATTTGCGCCAACAAACAATGTGTGTAAGAAACACACACATTAGAATGGTATATGTCTTTTTAGCTTTAAATCTGCCTTGGTGGTCGTTGACATAAAAAATAGCTTAATCTTGAATTAATCCCATTGTTGCCTCTCCAATGTACAAGATCGACAAGTCCCGCCTTTAAATGTTTTATTAAGATGGCGATCGGCACCACGAAAGGTTATTGTTATACGATTCATCTTGCTTTATCCAAGCATGTGAATAGAAAGTTGAGTGGAAAAAAGAAAGGGAAACCAGAACCTTGTGAAGTTATTTCTGTGTTTTTTATTGGGGGGGGCAAGAAGTGTTGCTGAGCTGCACATTACGGCCAAAATGTTTCTTCTGGTGACCGTTTTCTGATAAATTTGTGAAACTAAAACCTTACATGTTTAGCTTTTTGACTAAGGGCTGCATTGCAGAGATCCTCCCTGCAGAAACCGGCGATCGGGTCACGAGCGCCAAATCAGATTATACCCGGTGGATTTGAGCCAGATCATCGGCCTCATAAAAAAAAAGCCTCTCTGTTGTTTCAGTTATCCTAATCTAAACTGGGGACTGTTTCGCCGGTGCGATGCCGGCTGTAGCTTCGAAGCTAACCGCCGAGCTGCATCATGGTGCTCATGTAAACCTATATATTTTTAGCAGTGATTGGATTAAGAAAACAACTGTTGTGTTTTTCTTGGAGAGTCTGCTTCTGGCAGAGCGCTGCGCAGCCTGGCTGGCGCTGAAGATAATTAACAGGACCGAACCCGTTCCTAAGTGCGTCAGACCCAAAGCCAACAACTAAACTGTACTTAGGCTTTCCTCCAAAAATACTCTTATATTTCTATTATAAGTCGCTTGATAATTAAAGTAAAACTGATGAAGCTGAAAGAGCAGGTCAGTAGAAGTTAGAGTTGATAAAGAATGATTTAAACATGAAAATATATGTTTGTATGTCTTGGCTGATCAGTTCTATTTAAAAATGAGCGTTTTCTCCTTTTTAAATGGAGCACAGGCCTCTTTGATGCCGCTGCTCTTCACTGTTTATCTTCAAGTAGAGAAAATACATTTTCGCAAAGCCAAGACTCCCAGGGAAACAAGTCCAAAGCCTAATTTAGCGCACCTCTGAGGGCCAGCCGAGTGGACGAGCACGACTGAGTCTGTGCCACTCTGCTGGCTTTGTTCCACATTGCGTTCTCCACAGATCACCTGCCAGACAGACTAATGTCGCCTCTCTCTTCTAATTATATGTTCATTAGACTGTCAGCTGCATGGAGAGCTTCTCATCTTCTGCCGCTGCTTCAATCATCTCGCTGTGATCATGTTAATTAGTTATTTACTTTTTTTTTTCCTCTGTTAATCCTCATTTGTTTTGAGAATCTCTTGTAAGCAAATGATTAAGTGGGACGATGTTCAATTGCATCATCTCTGTACATTCATTGTACCAAAGCAAACAAGAAAAAGAAACACAACTGTAAAGGTACTTCATCCGTCTGGCATCGGTTAGTCATTTACTAAAGCAGGCAGATAATTGGATCCCTGTCCTTTATATAAAGACCTTGATGACATTGAACCAAAGTCAAATATAGTTTATTAAGACAGTTGAAGCTTCCGTTGGAAAAACAAACTCGAATATTCTCGACTTCTCCTATGATGGAAATTCTGCTTGATCTGACCCTGCTTATGTAGAAATCCACAATCATCTGTTTTTCCCTCTCTAATCTGCCCAATAACTTCAAGGTCATCTGAGTATGTCTGCAAATGCCGACTTGTACTGGGTGTCTTGTGTACAGAGTAAAACGAAACGGGGAGAGTACAGTTCCCTGTGGGACTCCGGTGGAGCTGACCTCCTGGCTAGAGAAACGACCCTCCATTTTCCCAAACTGTGGTCGGTTTGTCAGGTAGTCTTTCAACCAGGTGATTGTTGAGGCCTTCATCAGTGTCCTCTGGAGTTCCTGACATAGTAAACCAGGCTGAGTACTGTTGAAGCCTCTGGAGAAATTGAAAAGACGATCCTCCCAAAAAAGGAGAAAAAAGTACTCCTGTGTGCATCAAAGATTTGCAGTCAGACATTGTAAACGATGCAGAGAAGTTTCTTGGAATGTTCGGATCATTTATCCTGTGGGTTTTTCATCAAATCCATCTGTACTGGTTAACTTCTCAGCTAGCAACGAAATAGCCTAACAGTCCATCTGGGCCTATGCTAAATAAATCTGCACCATAGATCAAATCAAACGGTCATTAATTAATCTGTGGTATATCGCGGGTCTGAAAATATAGGCGAATACCAATTTTAATATTTCTGTATAAGTTTTCCTCATGGTCTTACCGTTCAGCTCAGTGTTGATTTATTGCTCTATTCTACATCAAAACTACTTTGTTAGAGATTTCCATCCTACATACTGGAGTCCGCCGCAAAAAGCGGCTTAAGACCAGGTCTGAGTCTGACGTCGTCTGGTGGTGAGCTGCTCCCAACAGGAAACTCGGATGGAGGCTCTACAGTCTAAAGACCCGATGATTTATATTTCCCTGCCGACTCCTGGAGGCAGAAGCGCATCAGACTCCATCAGATATCATCTTCTGTCTCATGCTTTACCTCTGCTGCCGCCGACAGCGCTACAGAAAAAGGTTAAATAAATTCTCCGCTACAAGAACTATACATGAATCATGATTGATCTGCATTCGATGGAAATCTTGTCCAGGTGAAATCTCAATAAATCTCTGATGAGCTATGGTTGTCTCCAAGATCAGGGAGATTGGGGACCTAAAACTTCACCATAAATTTTTTCATACCGCTGGGGGAATCAATCAAAGGCCGTTGAGGCTTTGGCCTGTATCTCTGCGCATTAAGGGATTTAAATATCGAGGAATGAATCTGTGCTAAATGGAGCAGCTTGCTTTTCTAAGTCTAGCATCAGAATGGCACTTTTTAAACGTCACAACAGATGGAAAACTGGCTTTGTGACGATTTTAGCTTTGAAATCTAATGCAGATCTCCCACATCAACATATATAGTATAACCTTGATCCTAAACGGCACAAGTTTCTGGAGTGGGATCAGTTTAGAGCCTAATCTAGTATTTTATAATTGGTAAAGTAAATTTTGACAACAAACTAATTCAAATAAAAAATACTTAAAGAGAATAGTAAACAAATAAAAATAATTAAAGTCTGAGTTATAAAAAAAAGGAGTGTTTTTCCTCGATTTAAAGGAATTCATTATTCCAGCATGTTTTCAGTTTTCTGGATGTTTATTCCAGATTAGAAGAGCATAAAAACAGAATGCTACTTCTCAATGCTTAGTTCTGGGGATGTTGTTGCCCTAATAACCTTCCTCCCTGAGCTACCGGGACCTAGGAGTCTAGAAGCGATCTGCTGCACGTTCCTAGTTTTTTTTTGAGGATGCCTGTAACGGCTTTCTTGATCGGCCGCTTCTGTCTTGTCATTATCTGCAGACCTGTTGCAGTGAATAATTAAAGACATGGAGGAGTTTCTCAAGCTCTTGCCTCGCATCCGTCCTTTAATCCTAGTAAATGCTGTTCAGGTGGTGGAAAGCTGACTATGTAACTGTCTTAGTTTGACTCTGAAGGTTCAGGTCGGAGTTCATCACTGATTCCACATTTCAGCCTGTTTAGTAGTTTCTGTAGCCGTAGCATCATAAAAAGAGCGGTGTGTCCTCTGCTTATTTGTGTTAACAAATCTAAGAACTTGTTAAATTATAAACTAGTGGCAAGTATTAAATAAGAAAGGCACCCCTAGATGAGACCTTATGGTGCCTTTTGTCAGTTTTCCACACCCAAATTAAAAGTTGTCTATTGACCGGAAGCAAGTCTGTTCATGCCTGTTATTCATAAAATATCCCATCAGATGTTTATGCATAAAAATCTTTAAATTGAACTCTGTTCACTTTGTTCTGTAGAGTTCATTTCACTCCCATCTTTAACAATTAACGAAGCCAGATTATTTTTAAGATCATCCATCTAAGGAACCCTGGCAGATTACATGGAGTCATTGACCTCAAGAGTACAATAGACGTGGTCCAATAAACTGTAGAACATGTCTGGGCTTCACCAAGGACTCCACCTGATCCTATGGTGTTAGTCTTCCCACTCTGACCTCCTGACCCGACAGTAAAGCAGTGACTACGGGCGACACGGAGCCCTCTGGCGCCATTTGGCAGGCTCTGCTCTTAGCCAGCCGCACGGCTGCATGTAAAGCAGGGATCAGTGTTAAACCCTGGTTAAGCTGAAACTGTACCTACAGGAGCAGAACCAGAACAACCCCCGCCACCTCTGCCGCTGATCCAGCTGTCATTGAACACTCAACCCTGTCCACGCAGGCAGCCGACCTCTGACACCAAACACATGCCGTAATCCACATGTGAGCAGCCGACCGCCTTGCTAATAATCCGTCGCGTGTGTGTCTGGTCTGGTGCTGCATACAGGGAGAAGTAATCGCACTTTTAATCCGAACGTACATTTAGGATGTGTTTTTCTATGTAAAATGTAATAATAATAATAATAATAATAATAATATTGTTTCTAATACAAATATGTTTTCAGCCACCTTGAATTAAATACATGAACATCATTATTAGAACTGCACAATTTATCCTGTTTGCGATATCAGTACCACATTCACAGATGACTGTCGGTGGATATATTTTCGGATTTCTTGAAGCTTTATTTTTAATGCTAATGTAATTTTTTGCCAGCTAAACAAAATTGTGATAGAAAAAGCTCAACTTTGACACATAGTTAAAAAGCTCAAGTTTACATGGAGTAGATTGGAAACGGACGACTAAATAATGCGCATATCATTCTGATATCATTCTCACAACGTTTAACTAAAATATTGGTATGGCTCAGTTTTGTCAAACTAAATTTGGATGTAAAGTTAGAAAACATTTTAAGCTAATTTGATATGAACTGGTTTATGCATTGTTTGAGAACCAGGATAAATTTTCATTAGAGTTGACAACTTGATTTGTGCAACACATTCTAACCTCATTATCACTAAATCGCTCCAGCTCCGGTAAATCAAGCTGCTTCTGATTCTGTAAAACGGTTTCCCTTAATTTGGGCTTTCCACATGTGTTTAATGACATTTTTACACATTTAAGATTATACTCATGGAAACCTGGAAATCCACAAACAGCAGGTCGCATGTTGACGATAGTGCTCCATAAATCATCCAGTATCTGCCTTCCTGCCTGTCATAACCACACTTAGAAAAACCCAATTTGTCTTGGGTAAAAGCATCGCTGTCCAGCATTTTTTGGACATATTTATGCCTTTTTAGTAAGGTATTTGTTGGAAAGCAGGTTTTTGGTCCTTATAATAGAAGAATGAGGATTTATGATGCTATAAAGAGCAAACATCTCTCTAACCCTGTTGATTTGTCTCCAGTTAAACTCTTAAAAGCAACTTAGTGGAAAGCAATGAAAGCGGCTTATAAGCATGTCTGGCTTGTAGTTTCATGTGAAGATGACGAATCGATTTCTCTGGAGTGAACAGCAACTAGAAAAGTGAGACCGGTTTCTAATCTATGTTTTTTTTTGTTTAAACGCCGTTCTACTTCCTCTGTTGAAAAAAACCTTTCTTGGGCGCGTGAAGTTTATAACAAAGAAAACCAAAAAAAGACCAAAGTACGTCATGATCACAAGTCACCTCTGCCAGCTGAGACACCAGAACATTTTGTGTCACTTTTCGTTGGCCTGATTCCTTCAGATGAAAGCTGCAAAGTCGAACGCCTCGCCTGTGCTCGCCTCTGTCTCCTGGCGTCTTTTTTTTGCCTCCAAGTTTGTCATCGTTACTCACCGCGCCGCAGCTCGGGGCTAAATGTGACAATCGAACCAGGACAATGCAGAAAGCAATTTGACTGATCAATCGCACACAACACACAAACCGCACATGCATCCTTTAGGTTGAATCCACGAGAGGTGGAGGAATGACAATAAAAGAGAAGCAGGCGCCCGCCCCACCCCCGTCCTCCGGCTCAGCCTAAAACATGTCAGTTTTCCTTCTCGACAGGGACAGGACGGCAGACGGACGCAGGCGGCACTGCGCCGTGAATATAAATGGGCCCAGAGTCGCTGGAGAGGCAGTAAACTTAGGGAGGAAGTCCAACACAGCCTGCTGCCGATGCTCTCCCACATATCTAGGATCTCATCACAAAACGCCTCACAGCCCTGCGGTAACATTATGACTGATAAACGCTGCAGCATACTCCTCAGGTCCCTACGATTGATGATGCACCGTCACCTGATTGGGAGTGAGATTTACAAGGCGTCTGTCGTGACCTTGGGAGGAGAGCCGCGATATCCCACAGGCAGCAACAGCTTTACTGTCCTGGAAGCGATTCAGTCAGAATGAAACCCTTATCTCGAGGCAGGTGGGCTTGTTTTACTTCGTTTCCAGACAGGGGAGGAATGAAGATGCCAGGCATATTCCTATAGCATCCTTATAAATAAGAATAGCATCAAAAAGCTCTGATTTCATGAATTCAGTGTTTAAAAAATGTTTCTACTCAGATTTACTAGAAAGAAAAGATTAACGGTTTGAATTTGATTTATGGCCAAGAGTTGGTTCATAAACATGTATAAAAATAATTAAAAAAAACAAAGATTATCAATGTAGAAACTTGATAAACTAGCTTCATTGTGGAAGTTGTTAACAGCTGAACGTCAGAGGAAGCAAATTAGTTTCATGTATAATGTTTCTCGGTGGAAATTCAGTTTTTCTGAGATTATCAGATTTACTGCAGGTCATTCTGCGTCTTCACCAATTTGTGCTTTTTAAGTTTTTGTGACTTCTGTTTTTAAAATAGTAGCTACACGTAATTTTTTTGGTGAAATTGTCAATGTCATATTATTATTTAAGCTCCTGACCCACATGAACCGAGAACTCTCAGGAGATTATTTACAATGATTTTATTTTGGTAGATGAGGGAAAGGGGATCCGGCAGCGGGCAGCAAAAGGCAACAGCAACGAGCGGTGAGGAACGGGAGACAGCGGGGCGGTAGTAAACGGCAGGGAGCTGGAAACGTCTACGACGTGGGAGACCGGAAACCTCTGAGGGTGAGGACAGGCAAGGTGAGTATCAGCAAACGTGTGAGGGAAAATGAATGGAACAATCTCAATGGTGTGGAGTGAACAGTTGTTGCCAGGGAGGAGTGAGTGGTGAGTCTCTTTCAGCGGTGATGGTGAAGCAGTTGTCCAGGGGGTGTGTGCAGCTGATAGAGCTATACTGGAGCGGGCAGACCGAGCTGAGCCAAGAGGAGCGGAGATACCAGATGGACGAGAGGATCTTGGGATGAGTTTGAGTTCTGGAGATGACGGTGACCTGAGGTGAGCACAACAGAGGTAAGAGGCGTGGGAAAAAACAAAGTAGCTAATAAAATCTCAACAAGGAAGAGGGCAACAAAAGAAAAATGAGAAACATTCAAAAAAACTAGAAGCAACTGGAGATTGGCACTGAGACAGGTTTTACCGGGAGTAAACAAACACTCAGGCGACGAGTAGCTGATCCACCACTCCTCTTATACTGGCTCAGCTCATCAGCGCCAACCGGGCGCACCTGGGGTGGAAGGAGCTGCAGCAGAGGAAGAGCACTGGTGATCCCCTGTGGCCAACTGGAGAAGTGGCTGAAAGGCACTCACACTGACAGTCAAAAGGATGAATAGACGATGAGACGATGCAGACGACTGACGAGCCCGAGGATTTTACAGGAGGATCTGCTCTGTTTCTTTATTTTGGGCTTCAACTCCCTGTTTTCAGATAGTAACAAAATCTGTGCTAATTGGTAATATGACAATACATTCTTATGTTTAAATATTCTCTTTGAAATATTAACAATATCGCTTTCCAATATGGATATTGGATATTGGTCCGATAACAGCCACGAAGCAGTATCAGATTACATCAGTCTCGATGTAAGCGCTCAAACACAAGTAGTCTGTTTCAGCGTTTAATTTCCGCCATAATTTGCATCCAGCAAGCAGAGCAACGGCGTCTGGTAACGTATAGAAATCGGTATGATTAAAAAAGTTTCAGCTTAGCACCAAGCCTGTCATGACCTGGGGGAAGTTTATTAAGACCAATTAGTTCCAACAAGTCAAGGCAAATCGTTAATCAGAATACAGGTTCAAACAGCTGTAAAAAAGAGGAAAACAATTCAATATTTACACAATGAAACAAATACTTAAACTAGAAAATAATCATTAAAACTCAACCTATTGGCATCTACACACAAATACCCTTCCTCACTGGTCCTTTACCCGAGCCCGCTGAACCCACTGCTTCCTTTTCTTCATTTACCCCTCTCACCGAGAATGAGGTATCAAAGCTTCTCATAGGCAGCCGCCCTACATCTTGCCCTCTGGATCCTATTCCCACCCCTCTCCTGCAAGCCATAGCTCCAACCAATGTGAGAGCACCCACTCACATGATTAATGCTTCAGTATCTACCGGATCATTCCCCACCGCCTTCAAACAAGCCCAGCTAAGTCCTTACTCAAAAAACCCTCCCTAGCCCCCAACCAAGTGGAGAACTATTGACTGGACTCCCTCCTCCCTTTTCCATCTAAAATCATCGAAAGAGCTTTCTCAAAGCAGGTGGCGAAATTCCTCTCCCAACATGACCTCGTTGATTCTAACCAATCAGGCTTCAAGAGCGGTCACTCCATGGAAACGGCACTCCTGTCAGTAACGGAATCCTTGAAAGAAGCCAAAGCGACCAGACAATCATCAGTTCTCATCTGGATCTCTCAGCTTTATCCTACTTACCAAGCTGGCAGACAAGTGCACTGAAGGTAGTGCACACTCCTGGTTTGAATCCTACCTCACTGGACGATCCTTCAAGGTGGCATGGCAAAGCCAAACATCGACGCAACAACACCTCACCACAGGGGTGCCCCAAGGCTCAGTGTTGGGGCCCCTCCTCTTTGCCATGGGCCCAATCATCCATTTGCATGGCTTCTCCTATCACTGCTATGCAGATGATACCCAGCTCTATCTGTCCTTTCCTCCAGAAGACCTCTCAGTACCGACGTGAATCTCAGCCTGTCTTTCTGACATATTTGCATGGATGAAAGTTCACCATCTCAAACTGAACCTCTCCAAAACTGAACTGCTTGTCATCTCAGCTAAGGAAACTATTCACCACAATATCAGCATTAGGTTAGACTCCCTATCTGTGGCACCCACTAAGGCTGTAAGAGACCTGGGCAACATGATCGATGATCGCCTCTGTCGCTCGATCGTGTCGCTTCTCTCTATTCACCATCAGGAAGATTAGGCCATATTTACCTCAACATGCGACACAGCTCCTAGTTCAGACCTTGGTCATTTCCCGCCTTGACTACTGCAACACCCTCCTAACAGATCTTCCAGCCTGTGCTGTGAGACCGCTACAGATGATCCAGAATGCTGCAGCTCGCTTGGTCTTCATCCAGCCAAAGCGAGCGCATGTCACACTCCTTTTCACTGAACTCCATTTGCTTCCCTTAGCTGCACGCATCAAATTCAAATCACTAATGCTGGCATACACAATGTTTGATGGATCAGCGTCCATCTACATACATATTATATAGCACTCAATGTATGGTACTTAGGCATTCTTTGTTTACCTAAATGCTGTAAATGAGTGTCATCATTAATGTTAAATCATCTCCTAGCATATTGCAGGTAACTGCGTTGTAGTTCAATGTTAAACCCTCTTTTTGTAAGTCGCTTTGGATAAAAGCGTCTGCTAAATGCATAAATGTAAATGTAAATCTCTACTGTCGCACATCCATGTTGCATCCAAGAGATGTCGGCACAATTACGATCAGTTCGGTGATGGATATTTCAACTGATAATGTGAAGGCATAATTATGATACAATAAGTCGTTAACTGGGCATAAACAGCGTGAGCCTTCCAGCATGGTTAAGTTTTAGATTCATGTAACACATTGATTGTAATGCTTCAGTTTTTCTCATTCTTGTCTTTTTTTGTTTGTTTCATATCACCTAATCAAGCTTTCTATAAAATGTAATAATACAACAGTAATATGTATGATTCATGCAGATCTCACAGTCATATCTGATTAATATCAGTAGCGTGGTGAAGTAAGCGTTGGATATCAGTAGCCGTACTTCCTTTAGTGTTTGAATACATTAAATTGGTAGAGAATTTCCCTACTGCCACCTAAAGCCCTTTAGATGATGCATTTAAGGTCTCGGCACTAATGCAGCGAAGCGTCAATATGACGTCCATTTTGTTAGGGAAGGCAACAGTCAATAATACTGGATGTGGAAGCTGCAGTTTTCACTAAAACATTTATGTATAGTTGCCCAATGCGAGCACATGTTGCTTTACTGTAGAAATCTGGATATCATTAATGAGTAATTAAATAAAGAAAAAAAATCGCCGTTTTATGCAAATTTAATATAGTAGGTCCAGTACTTTGTCTTCAATAGAAGAGCGATTTCATACAGTCGTGTTCCAGAAAACAAAGTTAAAGGAATAAAAACAGAATGGTTGTGAATAGCTTTAAAAACAAAAATTTTAACAAGATAATTTTTTTAATATTTAATAATCTTACTACAGTTATGATCATAATTCCACAGTAGGACTAATAAACCAGTTTAAAAAACACTAAATGAAACTTATTCCTTTGCACTGAGTCTTTTTAAGTTCTGACTCAGATTGTATGGATGTTTGTGTAGCTTCAGATTTTTCTGCTAAATGCTTTAATTATCCTGGTTATCATCATGATATGTAAAAATGATAATAATCGACCTCCCCAGTGTGGCTGCACCAGTAACATGCTAAATGTTAGCTAGCTTTGAGGAACCAATAAACAAACGTGTTAGATGTACCAACTAAGGTACCGTGGCCACCTCTAACCTCTGTTTACTATAACGCACCTCCTGTTGGGATGTTTTTCAACAATATTTAATTAAAATAAAGTATGGACATAGAAATAAGTTTATTATTTGTCCTGTAAAGACCCTAAGCAAACAGAAAGAATCACGTTAACATGTTGATCTTATTGGGGAGGAGATTCTCAGTTTACCGATGTTGGAAACTGATCAACCAGAACTAAAAATCTGTAAACATTGACCTAAGGAGTAATAAGGAAACACATCTAGACTGGAGGTGTTTGCAGATTTTAAACAAGCTCAGCGTAAAACCACCAGCTGTCTTTGCTCCAATCATTTAGCAGTAAATCACCCGGATCGGTTCAATGGGCGACTGTTAAGGAAATGACGAGAATACGCGGACGAAGTGATCCGGCTTTAGAGCTTCATTGAGATACCGAACCTGCTCGTTGGGTTTTTCTGCCTGTTTTTTATGTCTTCTTATCCTGAGAGGAGTTCAAAGAGAGAAGGGAGGTGGTTCCGAAAGACCAAGCATGTTATTCTCTACTCCAGCATCTTTCTAACCATTGAGCCATGCAGAGATCTAATGGGGAGCAGCAAAAGCAAATGAGGCGGATTAGCAGTGCAAGTCAACAACTGATGGTGTCATCAAGGACATGTTACTATCAAATATGGTTGCTGCTGGACAGATACTGTCACACAGCGACAGTCTTAGGTCAGAGGGTTAACATTCACTGCAAGACTAACTACTACTGGAGCTCCTTCCTGCCTCCAGTATCACCCTCCACAACAACTATTGGAAGATAATTGAATGATGTCAGATACATTTAATTATATTGGAATAAATAAAGTATTGTTTGAGTAAATTTAAATCTTAACCCTTTCGAAACTAAACAATCACATTTAAAAGGAGAGTTATTTGCTTCACGATTAAAAAAATGCAGCCGTTAGAAAAAAGCTAAATTTGTTCTCTTTAAACTTCAAATCTGTTTTTGTTTGCAAGGGAGGGGGCATTAAATTGTACAGAATCAATGTTGTAATCTTTTTTTTTTTTTTTTGAAAAAGGAAAAAACGCTGTTTAATCACAGCGTGTATCAGTTATTGATCAGTTTCTTCTTCAGTCTGACATCCAGCTGCAGATTCCTCCACCATGTTGTTGGTGTGTCGCTCTGTGTGTGTGTGTGTGTGTGTGTCGCTCTGTGTGTGTGTGTGTGTGTGTGTGTGTGAGTGTGTGTGCGTGAGATTGTATGCTGTTCTGTCGCATTGATTTCTTTGCTCTCCCTCTCACACACACACACACACTTCTGAATTACAATTGTCTGCGTTCATCCAATTACTGAAACCAAGATATGGTTGGCATAACATAATGAAGAGCCATTTTTCACCAGCCTAACTGGTGTGGTGGCGTCTGGCCCCACATTCTCGTTTATTCTTGTGAGAAACCAAAAGAGGGAAAACGTGTTTTCACCTGTGGAATGGAGGGTTTTGTGCTTCTTGGTTTTTCTGGTAGTAGTTTAGCTTCCTCAGTTGGGTATTCAGATATCAAAAACAACGAGAACAACCGTAATAGGGATTTATAAGGGTGGGAATAATTTAGATGAATATCTTACTTTAAATTTTGGAAAAAGCTGAAAGAACTTTCCAGATTCTCCTGCTCCGAAATCCCCCTTTGTTTAAAAATGAAAAAGTTTTAACAATAAGGCTGCAAGTATATATGGGAATAGAGGTTATTATCCATTACAATCTATCTATAAACCCTTTATGAAGCAATAATACATCTGTAATAATACATTATATTACCAACAATACTTATTATCCATTCATTAGAAATTTACCTTCATCTAGAATTTTTATGTTAAACATTTCAGACTGTTGTTTTTCACCGGGATTATTATCTTTATGCACACTAAACATATATATATATATATATATATATATATATATATATATATATATATATATATATATATATATATATATATATATATATATATGATAAATATGTCAATTATTGTGGTAACTTAGTCTGAAATGTTTATATCAACCCTGATAAACTATATTGGTGGACAGATTTGCATAAGATCTCTTTCTCACCCTTAATTAATGCACGATAAACCGTTATTAATGATTAATAAAGCATTTACAAGTGAGTAACATACCTATGAACTACAGCCTAATTGTAAAGTGGTACCTAAATCTTTTGCTGTCACTGATGAACGTCGATGGAAGAAACCAGTGAAAAATGCCCAGTCGGTCATTTTATTACAGGTGAATCTGTAAGCAGGTGCAACAAAGTACAACAAAAGTTAAAGCTTCTTTTTTTTTCTTTCTGCATATAATCAGTATTATGTCTTAAAACTACTGTTGTTAGAAGAAAACCATGACTTAACTGGCATCCTGCTGACTCTTGCTTTACTGGCAGCTGAGTTTGCCCGGCAGCAGCGTCTTACATCCAACACTCGGGTATCAGAGACTCTGATACATCAATCAGAAATGAGAAATCTTTCCCTGGAGCAGAGAAGCTGACAGCAACAGTTACCACCACCCAAACACACAAAAGAAAAGCCGCCAACTTGTTTAAAAGCCAAACGGACAGGAGGACCCCAAAACTAACGCACAGTTGGCAGAGAGAGCAGCAGAAAAGTGAGCAGGTTTGATCGCAATAGGATTTCCATCAACATACATGTGAAGGAAGTGGAGGAAGGTGATCCTTACCTCCGGCGGCGATTCACATCCAGCTCCGGCTCATCACCACTCATCCCGCGTCCTCTGCTTCAGCCGTCCTTCCCCAGTTTTTTTTTTTTTTCCTCTAACCTTCTTCTTCGTCCCCCCACACCCCTCTGTTTATCTTCCTCCCCCCTGCACTTGTTTGAGTCTATTTCAGTAGCGGCAACAGTCGAGCCCGCTGCGACGGTGGCATGCTTTCCAGCACTTTGGCAGAAGGTCACATTATCACTCGCTGGTTACAGGGGGAGGAGGGAGGAAGAGGAGCAGGAGGAGGAGGAGGAGGAGGAAGCGATGAAGTGAGCAGGTGTCAGAGGAGAAGAAAAGGATGGAGTAAAGAAAATTGAATTGTCGTCCCTGGTTGCTGTGTTGCTGATAATTGCTCCTGGATGAAGTTGAGTCACCACAGAGGACACTTTTCCGGTTAGATGTCCCAGAAAGCTCGTATTTTAAGCTGATAGCAGAGATTTTCTGAGATTTCCTATACACATTTATATGTTTTCTCCCCTGAGACTTTGGATCGCTCTAAAACTTTGATTCATATCAAATGTAACAAGGCTCCTGACGATCCTGACCTGTGGCTTCGTTAATCATTGCCTGGTTTAACACGACCCAGATGCCCTCCATCTTTGAGGGAGACGATCCTGACCCTGGTCTGTGTTTCCCCCTCCCGTGGTGCAGCAAACCTCTCCATCAAACTCAGAGTCAGAGAAATGATCCAGCGGCCCGGGACGAGGCTGTCTGCGACAGATGGTCGGCGCGGGGGTCCAGATGCCCAGTCAGAAAAGATCAGACACTTTTCTGGGCCTCCTTTTCAGACCCAGCTCGGTCTATTTGTCTTTAAGCGGCAGTTGTTGTCCAGTTATGCTTGTTTGTCTGATTTTCCCACCTGGATCCTCCTGCTATCATCAAGAGCTTCTGCTCCGGCTCCACCAGCCTGCTGTAATCCCGACTCGCACATCCCATGTTACAGGAAGGGCTTGTGAGCTCTAATCATTATGTAGTAAGGATTTATCCTCAAACTCTCTCTCCCTGCTCTGATCTTTCCCTCCCTCCTCCCATCCCGTACATTTCCCTCTCTGTACTCTGGCTTTGCTGACTGTCCTGCAACTCTCAACATTTCAACAGCCTCTTTTTCAGGCATTATTTACCATAGTGCAACGCTTCTCCTCTTTTAATGCAACATTTCTGCCTCGTCTGGCTTGTTGCGGCTCATGTCTCAACAGGTTTGTCCTTGAAAAAATCTCAGGGACTTTATTCACTGATCCATTTTCCTTTCTGCCTCTTGGGAGTTTTTTTTTCATTCAGTCTTATTTGACTCTACAGACCAACATCTACTATCTTCCTAGTTTTTTTTTCTTCTTCTTTTTAATAATAAAAATTGTAATGACTTGTCAGTAGTGTTGTGCAAAAAAACCAAAAAAAACAAAAAAAAAACAGCTTTGCTGTAACATGTTCTCTATAGGTAAAAGATCTGGACTGCAGGCTGGCCATTTCATGATGTTGTGATTGCTCCAGAATGTGGTCTGGCATTATGTTGTTGAAAAATTCAGGGTCTTCCCTGAAAGAGATGACGTCTAGATGGGAGCATATGTGGTTCCAGAACCTGAACATAGTTCTCTGCATTAATGGTGCCTTTCCAGACATGCAAGCTGCCCATGCCACAAGCACTCATGCAACCTCAGTGATGCAGGCTTCTGAGCTGAGCGTTGATAACAACTTGGGTTATCCTTGTCCTCTCTGGTCCGGATGACATGGCGTCCCAGTGTTCCATAAAGAACTTGAAATCGTGACTCATCTGACCACAGATCAGTCTCCATTTTTCCACACTCCATTTTAAAAGACCCCTGGCCCAGTGCAAACGTCTTAGCTTGTGGAGCTTCCTCTTTGCACTGTAGAGTTTCAGCTGGCAACGGCAGATGGCATGGTGGATTGTGTTCACTGACAATAATTTCTGGAGGTATTCCTGAGCCCATTCTGTTATTTTCTTGACAGTGGCACTCCTGTTTGAGGTGCAGTGACATTTTAAGGGCCCGGAGATCATGAGCATCCAGTAGAGTTTTATGGCCTTGACCCTTACGCAGACAATTGTTCCAGGTTCTCTGAATCTTTTGATGATGTTATGCACCGTTGATGATGATAACTTAAAAGTCTTTGCTATTTTACGCTGGGTAACACCATTCTGGTATTGCTGCAATATCTTTCTGCGTAACAATGGTGGAATTGGTGATCCCCTTACCATCTTGGCTTCAGAGAGACACAATTGACCTAATTAGTATTAATTGGTCTTCCACCTGTTCGTTATATGCTCAATCTCCTTTTTCCAGCCACTTATTGCTACTTGTCCCAACTTTTTTGGGATTTGTTGACACTGTGAAATTTTGAATCAACATATTTTTTCTTAAAATTGTTACATTTACTCAGATTAAACTTTTGATCTGTTATCTATGTTCTATTATGAATAAAATATTGACATATGCCATCTCCATATCATTGCATTCAGTTTTTATTCACAATTTGTTTAGTGTCCCAACTTTTTTGGAATCTGGTTTGTACAAGCAAATAACACATTACAAAAACTGCAATGGAAAATGCTTTCTTAAAAAGAAATCAAACAGAATTAGGTCAAAACATTTGAGGCAGAGTTTTAAAGGTTTTCCTACTCTAGATAATAATACTCAGATGTTCTGGAGCCATCCCCAGAACAGAACCAGTCTTCGTTTCAGGTTGTTGAACATTTATTTATTTATGTTAAGTTCTACTCTGTCCCTTCTTGTTGGTAGTTTACATCAGATTTGTTCTTGATGCTTTGAAAGCTGCTTGGATCGATGAATAGAAGGAAATTGAAAAAGTAAATAACTCTAAAATTGGAATTTATGCCATCAGAAATGTTACTCACTGATTTTTGATTCATTTTAGGATATTTTCAGATATACCAACACCTTATACTTACTGCAAGCATTCCAATTGATTGGCCACCAGTAATTATTTGCAAATTTCAATGTCTATATCAATCTAATCCTCTTTTGGCTGTAATTGGTCTGTTAGTCATAGTTGTCATTCCTTGGATCCATTTCCGTTTATTATTCAAATTAATTTGAGAAGCTTTCCATCTAAGGAAACCAACGGATGGCATCAGCAGAGACAGTAGAGTTCTCATGAATCTTGCTGAGTTATGCCTTATATGGACTATGTCTCTGGCTACTTAAGTACCCAAAAACCACAAGATCAGTTTCACTCTTGATTGTTTCTTAGAATGCCGTCAACTACTTTTTACTTTTAGGTAGTTTCCTTTTACAGTAGGAGGAGTTAAACAATTCTTTTACTCCTATCATGCATTATTCTACTAGGAGTAATTAATTGTTTCTGCTCTGTCTTCCTTGTTATCTTCAGGTCCACATCTTTTTTTAATGTCTTGTGCGACAGTTGATTAAAAACAAGACTTGCTGGACTCTGTCGAAGATTGAAATTATTAGATCTGATTTTACCCAATTTCTAACATTCAGCGGTTCAGTGAAGCTTTCTGTAAGGAAAGAAGTCCTAAACGTTCGTTTTGCTCCAACTTTAATTGCTCAATATTTCGATCCGTTTTTTAGTAGCCGTCCTTCTTGTTCCTCAAATAGCCAATAGCCAGGAGGAAATTTATTCAGACGGGGAGATCAGAAATAAGTCAAAACACATATACACATATACTGGCTGGAGTACTGAAGTGAAGCCCAATAGATTTACTTTGACTAGTGGAGCGTTACAGCTTTAACCTCTTAGCAGTATAGCTTGTTGCAGGTTTTTGCCGAACTACGTTGTGCAGTGGTAAAAACACGTTTACAACTACTGAATCTTAGCTACCAGCCTTCAACAAACCTGCTCAACGTTTATTTGCACTTCAATCCTGAAGTTAATAACCAAATAAATCTTTAAAAAGGTTGACTGGTACTACAGAGTCATTGCATTCTCTTAACTCCTAATTTAATGTCTGAAGTTCTGCTTGTGCCATCCTGTTTGGAGTATATTACATAAATTTAGTTTCAGGTCATATTTGCAGGAATAAACCTGGCAGCTTGTAAACGGCACTCCTTCAATCCCCTTCAGTTACGAGGCTTGTTTTTCCCCATATGGATGAATCCCTTGAAAAATGAATCCTTTCAGGCTGGAGGACTCGCAGGGATTTTACGAGCCTGTCAGAGCGGCACTGAGAGATGTGACAGGGAGGCCATATTTGTTTCTCTGCAGCCGGCGCCGGAGGCGGTGCTTCATGACCTCATCAATTGGAAGACAATAACGATTCTGCAACTTGTGATCAACAGCTAAGTGATAAGTGATAAGTGAAGTGATCGATGAGGCAAACGTATAGTACTGTAAAAGAAAATGAAGTATTTAATTAATACTTATTTAATAAATAAATAAATAAATAACCAGTGTGTCAGTTTAGGTTTGTATGTAACACCTGTTCATAAAATGTAGAAATAAAATTTAAATTATTCAAAATTCTATATGCATTAGTAGCAATTTCCTAAAGCTGGGTTCACATTTTATCACTAAATGATAAAAAAAATAGATAAAAAAGAATAACACCGGTGTCATTGTTTCATGCCAAATCAATATATCACAAGACAAAAAAGTAAAGTTATTAGTCACCATTAATTCTGCTGCAGATTCCAGTTATAAAGAGTCTGTTTTTCATTTGATTATTCAGGTGTTGTAATCATTTCCACATAGAAACATGGCAAACATCTGTTAACAATAAATAATTAGGTGGTGTTTTGATCTACAGTCATTATTTTCCGACAATATTTAGTGAGACTGCCTTAACAGCCTTTTATTGTTTGTTTACGTAGCTGAGCAATACTTTCTGATTGGATGATGGTAAAAGTATAGAAAAATTAAAAACTGACTTATCTCCTTATCTCTTATTTTACTGTCTTGTTATCCATTTGAAAATGTGAGATCTTTTAGAGTTTATGAACTATTATATTAAACCTTATTATAAATTCAGGTAAACAAATGTTAAAATTAAATGTAGATTTTAAAGTCACAAATTCTGGGTTATGTTTAAATTTTTTTAAAGACACAAAGTCTTGCAGAAATAGAAATCTGTTTCATCACGCCTGAGCATTTCTGTTTAAACGTAATATTAATTAGTGTTTTTGAAGAGTTTAGACGTTAGACTTTGCTTTCAAATCAGTGAAGCTTACGTTTTATATTATTTATCTACAATGTTTTAATAGCCATATAAATTCACTGAACCATTGAAGTTGCAGTAACCGGCCGATCTAAATTGATATCATGGTGAAAAACTCAAATCGGAGTGTGAGGCTTTGAGTGGGCAGGTGGGCCAAGCGAGGAGGAAGCAACATATGCCGCCTCGCTCTGTGGCCTGGCCCTTCAACACACAATATGGCAGAAACAAGCTCTACACACTAAACATTATCCTCTCAAACCCACCGTCATGTTAGCCGCACCCACAGCCTTTACCGTCACGCTCTACTACCGTGTAGCTCAGGTTGCTCTGGGCTATTTTCAGGAGGGTTTCTACGGCCAAGCCGTGAGAAAACAGCCAGTTGAATGGCTGAATAGGGCGGCGGAACCTCCCAGGAGAGAGGGTGGATTTATCCCAGCTGTCTCAAACTATCGACCAGTGGCGCTTCAGTTGCACTCAGAGACCTAGACTTCTCCGTTACAAGCCGTCTTCATGGAAAAATGAACATAAATCCTTCATTACAAAACGAGGGATGCAAACAGTCAAGCGCTTACAATTGTTGAATAATAGTTTGTCGGAGAAAATTTCATTGCAATCAATATCTAATATCACTGCTTAGAAAGACCTTTTAGTGTTGTAGTGTGGCCTCCTTCCAGAGGAGGGCGCCACTGCGCATCTTTAAGCCAATTAATATAGGTCTTAGATGAATAATCATGGCGCTGGCGTCGCAGAGCAGGAAAGTGAAACAATTGTGTGGTTCTAATTTAATATTTAAAAACCGGACCGTCTCCTAAAGTTCTCATCTTAAATGCGCTCGTTTGGCCGGAGCAGCAAACGAACAGTACTGATGTTTTAAGAAAGTAGACATTAGACAGAAATCATGGCTCTGATCCTGGATACACGCTGTTAAATAGAAATGTTGGAACAGACTAAATCATCCTGTGTTGCAGGAATTATATCGAGGTTTTAGATGCAGAATGATATAATCTGATGTTTTTATTGTTTTGCTTTTTATGCCACCTTACATTCCTAATCTTTAATTTAAATGTTAGCGATTTAGCAAACTCTTTAAAAAGTTGCAAATAATTATGAATGTTGTATTTAAAAAAAATAAAATCAACAAAGACACAAAGTAATTCTATTTTAAAAGCATCAAATCCGCAGTTTCTGCTTTCCTTACTTAAACTGTTGATTTTCTGTCCAGCTCGTCTCCCTCGTCCTCACTCCTGGTGTGGTATGAATAATAACTGGTAAAATTAAACTGGGTGGGCGGGGAGGGAGGTTTCAAACCAAAAATCTGGTTAAACCATAAACGTGTTCTGTGACGCCACTGGAGTCTTTCCCGTGACGAGGGCCAACATGGTTCCTGCTGTTTTCTATGTTGTTAGCAGACGCCGTTTGTTCTGCATGCTGGAAACGAGCACACTGGACAGAAATAAGGGCTCGGATAAAATGCTTGAGTTTGTTGATTTTCGGAGGATATCGGATCGATATTCCCTATCAATGCCAATCGGGACACAGCTCTTATTTTCCTCTTTGTTTCCTCCAGCTAGCGTTTTTTATCGTAATGATTAATTAATTTGTCTACCCATGTTTCACGTTTAGCTTGTGTGTACCATTTGAGCTTTTACTACCCTGAGAATCTGTCCTGGCGGCTAAACGTTCCATCCACTTGGAAATAACTTCACAACTCTTAAAGTACATCAGCAAACACGATATGATTATTGCGTCTGTGATACTGTGTTGAGGATGAACTGGATCTGTCCAGTCTCTCTCTGACCGTCCACTGGGCGTCCAGAGGCGAGTTTACGTCTCCAGCCTGGACACAACCTGTCCGGTCATTAAGCATCTGTGCTCTCCGAGAGCTTCTGCCAAACAGCCTGTTTCCTGGTGAGTGATGCGCTCTCTGGAAGCAGCTCAGCATCGCGGCTTGCGTTTCCCTCCATGCATCACTGAAAAGCAGCTCAGACACAAATGAATGAAGACAAAATGAGACTTTGGAAAGGCTGGCGTGTTTTACATTGACTTTATGCTGTCAGATTCTGTGCAGCTTAGCTTTTTTTAGTCGCCGCTGAATTGGTATATGTGCGCCTGCTGCTGATAAAACTGTCATTCATACAGTAGAGACACGCCGGTATTACTCTGGGCAAACTATCAGGGATACCAGATTGCAATCCAAACCCATTATCTGAACCACCTGATGGGAAGTCTCTGCGCTGACATTCATCACAGGTGATAACTGCATTAGAAAATCTAAAGAAACAGGAAAGTGGCTGAAGAAATACGGGTTACAGGCCCTGGTTCAACTCCCGGCGCTGGCCCGTTTTCTGCATCTCTGCCTGCTGTTGAATTAAGACAACCAGTGGAAATTAAACATGGGAAAGTCATCCACAGGTTTGGGTTCTCCTTTGTTCACAAAGAAAGCTCGTTTTATTTTTCTCTTTGGTTTTTGATACCAACTCTGGTTATGAGCAGCATCTTTTAGACAAGTTTAATGCTGCAAAGTTAAACTCATTTGGGGTTTAAAAAACAATTACCGAAAATATTTAATGAAAGGAAACAAAAGACAATGCATTTATATTTTCACAATTTGAACAAAATGAATCTATTATAAAAAAGATTTCGTACAATTAGATGAGTATTCTCTGTAGATATGGAAAATAAAGTTGGGTATTATAGTTTAAAGCTGCAGATTTTCCATAAAAACTTGCAGAAAACAGAAATATTCTTTGTTTCTACAATCAAAAACCTCTTAATGTTGGTTTTGTGAGCAGGTTGCAGATCTGTGTTCTAGTTTTTAAAAATATCGACAAACATAATAGAGATGATTATTCCTAATTGTTTTTTATTCACACTGCTGTTTAACTCTATAGTACTAACATTAAAGAAATACATAAAACTATAAAAAAAAAAAGAAAAAAGTATTGGATACTTCTCATCAGCTATTGTCAGTTCGATACCTTGATACAGTTCATGCTTGAGAATGATTTATTTAAAAATCTAATAAAAAACAACACATTTATATTTCCACAGATTTGCACGTCTTCTAGCTATAGCGGTGATGTAACTCGTTCAGCTCCTCCCATTCCCTCTTACATGATCCTTGACAAAGAGCACATACACTGTATAAAAACACACATCCTATTTTTTCCGACCGTCTAAAATTAAATCAGACCATATTTTGTTGAAAATGAGACTTAATTACTTATCCTTTTTGACTTATCAGCTACATTTGACACAGTCAATCATGACACCATACTCTCTACACTATTGAGCACTGGCACGACAGCGAGAGCGCACTCCTGGTTTGAATCATACCTCACTGGTCAATCATTCAAGGTCTCCTGGCTTGTTCACACTTCTGCAGTGCACCACCTTGCCACAGGAGTTCCTCAAGGTTCAGTACTGGGACCTCTTCTCTTTGCCATATACACCTCCACTCTGGGCCAGATCATTCAATTGCATGGTTTGTAATACCACTGTTATGCTGACGGCACCAAGCTCTATCTGTCATTTCCACCTGATTACCATACGGTCTCAGCACGCATCTTAGACTGTCTCTCTGACATATCAAAAAGGATGAAAGCCCATCAACTCCAACTGAATCTCTCAAATCCTGAACTGCCTGTTTTTCCAGCCAAACCAACCAAATATCACAATATTCACATACAGACTGGATCCCTAGCAAGCAAGAAAGTTGAGTGTCATGGTTGATGACCAGCTGATCTTTGAAGAACATGTTGGCCCCGTTTCTTGATCTTGTGGTTTTGCATTACTAAACATAAGAAACATACGGCTATACCAAACCCAACATGCTACCCAGCTCATGGCGCAGTCTATGGTTATCTCCTGCCTTGACTATTGCAATGCACTCCAGAATGATAAAATCCGCTAAAACCTTTATAAATTATCCAGAACGCGACAGCACGTCTTGTCTCCAATCAGCCCAAAAAGTCTCATGTCACCCTTCCATTCATTGATCTTCACTGGTTACCCCTGGCTGCCAGCATCAAATTAAAGTCCCTGATGCTAGCCTACAAAGTGCTTAAGGGTACGCCTCCCATTTACTTGAATACTAT
Source organism: Orestias chungarensis (assembly GCA_032876305.1). Taxonomy (NCBI): domain Eukaryota; kingdom Metazoa; phylum Chordata; class Actinopteri; order Cyprinodontiformes; family Cyprinodontidae; genus Orestias; species Orestias chungarensis. Next base: position 495,613 of record JAVLVB010000270.1, read on the forward strand.
TACGAAGGCTTATCTGACAGCTCGGTCACTTCGGTCTAAATAGACTGTCCTCTAGCAGTGCCTATACCACGGTTAAGAAAATCCAGACTGTTTTCTTGTGTTGTTACAAGATGGTGGAATGACCTACCAAGCACCGCAAGAACTCTGTCTATCTTCAAGAAACTGTTCACGACCCACGTCTTCAAAGAGCATCTCCTATCCTCTTATCCATACCCCTATACCCCCTCTACTACTCTCTCTGTACCTCCCCTTATCTCTTTACTGTCATCACTGACTCTGAGTAGGGATTTTGCTCGAGATAGTTTATGGTCAGATTGATAACTGTAATCTTGTTTCTACTTTGTAAGTCGCTTTGGATGAAAGCCTCTCCTAAATGCATAAACATAATTATGAGATGAACAATATGTCGAAGATTTATTGATGTCTTGACATACATTTCTTCAGTATTTGGAATGATTGGCTAAAAGACCACGTAGTGAGAGTGAAGCTATTACACCAAATAAGACATCGAAAGCTGGATTACAGTTTTAAAACAAAAACCACCTTCATGTTTAGAGACGTTCCTGTGGTCGAATGGAAATGTTCGGGCGCGATGATCACCATTACATTTGTAGGAAAGAAGGGGGACTCTTGTAAGGCCTGGAAGGGCATCCATACTGCGAGGTATGGGAGTGGCAGCGTCATGGTGTGGGGCTGTTTGACGCTCATACATTTGAAGGGTAATGCTATCAAATACTTGTGAAATGTATGTAAACTTTCAGAATAAAACGCTAAACCTTCTTTTTTAGCCTCATTAGGTTTAAAACATGAAACATAGAATAATTATTCATGGGGATAGACTGTATGTTTTTTAGTATGGAGACATTTCTACAAACATTTAGCCAGAATTCAAGTTTTGCAAATGTACTTCCAGACAGACGAAGCCTTTAAAAATTATTTTACATCATAATGATTCTTGAGTCATATTTAACTTGCTCCCTTATATGCATAATCACAATAGCTTGAAAAGCTCCTCATATATTAATATTCATAAATGCACATAAGAGCAAAGATTTGTTGGATTTGAAGCGTTTTCCCTCCTTTCTGAATCATTGCTGGCTTCTCTGCAGGCCAGCTTCACTAGTTAGCACCAAACCTGAGCTTTCACACACATGCAGCGTTGGCACTTAGCCTGACTTGTGCTTTCATTACTAGTGTTGCAGCGCCCCCTGAAGGCCGACTACAGAACAGGTTTTGCATTATTCCAATGGCTTTGTTTTACCTTTATATGGTCTCATGTACAATAATACCACAGTTTCCATCTGAAACGGGAAGCGTTTCTGTCTCTTTTTCATGGCCGGCCTCCACCTGCATGTGTTCGTTTGGCTTCGTTTCCAGGAGAGCCTTCCTGCCAACTCCTCATATAATCCACAGGGTGCATAAAAATGGATTTGGCTGGAGCAGACTCACAGTAAGCTGCCTTAAATCAAGCAGGCAGGACCGTCCGCAGCTCAGATCCTCTAAAGCACATCCTCATTTTTGATTACAGTTTCTAAAATCAACATACATTCACTAAAAGCTGAAATGCGAAAAAATCATATTTGCCTTAAACATCTTCATCTACACCAAATCCAGAAGTGTTCAAATAAAACGTTATCATTCCAATAAGCCTTTTACTCCAAAGATGATTTTCCATGATTTTGGAGAGCGCTGGATGAGAGCGAGAGATTCCCTGCACGGCGCTCCAGAAGGCCTCGCCCGGCAAACGGGTCACAGCGAAGCAGCAATTTAAATCCGGTTTGCAGATGGACATCAGTAGTCGCCCTAAATCCTGGGCGCCTTGGCACGCTGCAAACAAAGAGAAACTGTTACGCCCGCATGTCAGCGTGGGAGCTTCTCTCTCGTGTGGGCCAGACAGAGATCAGGTGTCAGCAGTTAAGCATTTAATTCTTGTGTTCCTTATAAATGAGGAGAACTACTATAAAGACATGCAGGGCACTCACCCCTCCTGAGTCATTTTACTCTTTAAAGCACTTTTTTGCTGCAGCGTCGTCTCTACAAGTTGAGGACAAGGTTAATTGTCTAAATGTTTATTTGGTTATTGATTTATTCCTTGGCGATTATTAAATGTTGTATTAACGCATTATTGAATGAAGTTAAATTTGAATGTCTTTGGTTAAGGTTTTCTTCACTTTAGCTTCATCTTTCTTTAATAAACACAGGTATGGTTGTAGATGCTGGTAGAGTTGTTGGAGTCTCACCTGTGGGATTTTACAGCGTGATTGAGGCTGGAGCATTTAGACTGTTCATCCTGTGTAGGACAGAGGACCGTGGGCTGTTTTTGTAACTGCATCCTTGGTTTGGATGTGCTGGATGGTTAGACGTGTCATTATCAGTGGTTTGTCTCCACCACCTGGTCTTACCATGCAATTGCAGTTTGTTTAGTGACATTTTCATTTTTGAGGTTTAGTTTGTGGAAGTGTTTTTCCTTGTGCTTGTTTTTGCTCAAGTGTTTCTGCAGCTTCCTGATTATCTGACAACGTTGTTACAGTTTATCGCTCTGCTGTTGCTGCTGCTCCACGCCGCACAGGAGTCAGAGTTAGAAGTTGTGACAGAACCTGAGGGTGAAACTGGCTGCAGATGGTCGGGTAGTCGTGCCGACCGCCGTGGTGTTTGCAGCAGATGGTGCAGTACTGAGCTGATGGATGCTCTGTCTCAAACCCCAGACTGGAAACCTGCTGCTCCCCCATCATCTGAGGGAACTCGGAGCGTCTGAGCAGGACGAGGCTTCGTAGCTCTCAAACATCCAGACCACGCACACACAGTACACATAAATGTTTTGGCGCCTGATTTATTAGAGCCATAATGTGGTTTGTATTCTGCCGCGCGGAGACTTGTTATTGTTTGATGGGAAAGAGTCTGTTGAGGACTGGAAAATGGAGCAGTGCTCATAAACTCGGTCAGATGAAGGCCAGAAAAACACAGCAATTTTATATTTGATCATCAACACTGAGGACCAATCATTCTCTAATTTAGGGTTGGGTTTCATTTGGATGCTCTTTCATAATAAAACCATAATAACTCTGTCAGCACAATTATTGGTCAGGTCTTATTTGTGGGGATGAATTACAAGCTACAACACTCGCGAACAAACACTGTTCAGGAGAACTGCACTGTATTTCCTTCACTGGAAATACAGTTTAATGCTGCATTTACACCGAAAGTGTCTGGAGCATTAAGGGCGTCCAGTTTACATGCAAAGTCTATGTAAACGCGCGTCTTGGAGCGTCGAAAAGTCTTGCTGCACGTTCTGCGCGTCAAGACCAGAAAGTTTGGAGCGTTTTGATCATCTCACGCTGTAGATGCCCAACGCTCCCCAAACGCTTGAGTTGGGAAAATTGAGCTTTCCCCGCTGGACGCTTGAGCGTTGACCAATCAGAGAGGGCCTTCTAGCATAGGAACCATCCACCAGTTCTCAATTGAGTTCATGTCTGTTGAAGAAAGTGAGCATTTAATATATTCCCCCACTAGCCAAGCAGAAGAGAAGTCAGCTCCATTTCATGGAGCCTTATCCTGCACATCAGGCAGTTTGTTATACAGACAGATGTTTTTTCCCGACCTGACAAATTCACTAAACCAACAGTTTTGCAAATGTTGTTAATCGCAAACAGCAAAAAAAGTGACAGAGATGGATTTTATTTATTACGTATTCAAGATTTAAAAAATGGTGACCGATTTTTGGACCAGCCAATCTATCGGTTCAACCGTTTGTTTCTGTGAAGAATAGGTGTTTACACAATGTTACAAAGGAAGAACAACAGCAATGCCCAGAAAAAAATTACCTGGTGCTTTTCAAGTTAACTGATGTCCTTAAAGGAGAAATGCTGATTCACAAGAGGAAAGAAAACATTTAAAGAGTGTAAATTACAGCAGCTTCACCCCAAAGTTGGAGTGTGCAACAGAGAGCTTCTTGTCTGATTCATAAATCAGAACTGGAGTTCTCCCAAAAAGCTGTGAGGTTACGGAAAGGCAGCGTTGAAGTCAGCTCCACATCTAATCCAAGTCCTCACATCCTGTTAATAATGGCAGATAAAACCGAGCATGGTGACCCTGTCTTTAACCGATCAATGGCCTATTTCTCACTCGTGTAAATCCTGTGACTGATCTGCCAAACCGTGCCTCGTTATTACGCCACCTTCTCGGCCCATCAAGCAAGCTTGCCCACATTTAAACCACACTGGGGCCTTTCAGGTGGGATTCTACCCTTATCAACTTATCGGTCCTTACACTAAACACATGATGGCAGAACATGCTTCTCAACTTTCCCCCAAAGTGTTTTACTCAACAGTTGTCGGATAGCAGTGTATTGAGGTTGCTGCCTTTCCACCCCCTCACCATACCAGCACACAGTTTTTCCAACACCTTCTGGAAAAATAAATAAATGTAATTACCCACAATTAACTGACTTAATGTCAAATTCAACAATAATTTCTGACATCTATGTTCGAACAATGAAATGTATATTGATAATAAAGAGACTTGGGTTCTAATCCTACAGCGGACATACACGACCTGTATCTGTCGTTGTTCATGGCCCAATTCAGATTTCTTCGCCCCACAAACAAAATGTCATATATGGAAGTAAATCTGCCTTGTATGATATAGTTTTCAAAGCGTCAGCATCTGAACGCTCGTTTTGCATTTTTATCCGACATACGTCATAATTGTTCAGTGGAAGAAGCCAGACGTTGTAAATCAGCATGCAATAAAACGTCTAAAGCAAGCAGGCCTGTCTTTTTTCTCAGCTTCATTCATCTTGTTCTGGCGGCTTCCATTGTTACTGACGTGAACACGGCGCTCTCTGCGTACGTCTTCTGCACGTGTGGGTAACTTTGGGTCCTGAAAGTGTTTGAACATACACATGCTAAATCTGACTAGCGGTTGATCAGATGTCTTGTTCTTTTGTTCAGGCTCCTGTTGTGGTTGCACTGATGATGTTAGGTTCTTATGTTTAATTCATGATGATGGTGGTTTGTTACACTGGAGCTAATAGGCTAATCCTTATGACGGTGAATTAATGGAAAGGTATCCTTGAAACCCGAGTGATTTAGGGGACTAAACTGCTACCAGGACTCGGCCGTCATTCGGCTCATGAATCATCTTTGTTAATCGCATTCACCATTAAAAGATGCACACAGCATTCTTGTACCCACAGAACGGACGGAGCGTCTCAGCCTTGTTTTTTGCTTTGACATCAACACACTCTGGGTTTTGTCGGCTGCTCTGTGTTCCCCCTCATGTTAGATGTGCCGTGACTTGATATATCGGCTCTTTTAGCCCCTGCTTTGGCTCAAATCCAAGGGCCATTTGTACAGATGGGATTTTACGGGGGGCATTTTAGCGAAGCACCCTCCCCATAAAGCCAAAGTGTCTCATCACTTCATAATTGTGTGATTATGGTCAATTGCTGTGGTTGGGGAGACGAATTCTATTTGAGCCCAACAGATGCTTTTATCATATTTTAGATCCCCGTTTGACCTTAATCAAGCGTTGCATGTATGAACAAAACAAGGAGATAATATTTTAGTGGTGAGGCGAATCAGGTGTTTGAGAGAGGCTCCTGGGGCCTCCATAGTATTGAAGGCTGAAGAATTACGCCACCATGTGGAAGATTAAAAACATCGCACTGAAATAGTGTAAACTGAGGGGAAAATACATTCAGAAACATTGAAATTAAAATAAACCTAAATGAAATCCTATCAAAAGATGGTGTAACAATTGTTGTTAACATTAATAACTTCATCTATTAATAAACTTTGTTTGTTTCGCAACAATGAGGTTAAAAAAAACCAGTGACCCCAAAAGAATGCTTTTTATTTATTTACAAATAAATATATAAAAAATATGTAATTATTTAATTTTATTGCTTAAAAGTTATATAGCATTTATTGAGACATTTAATTGTACATGTTTTTCATTCGTGGTGTCATTTTAAAATTTTGTCGCGACTGCAATGACTTATAAAACCGTTCTATACGTTATTATTATCTTGTTAAATAAGTTAAACTGAGTTTGAATCGTTTCAGACATTCCTGTTCTGTAAAGCATAAATCTGTGAAAAAAATCACCAGAACCAATATTTTGGAAATATACGACATTGTATCGATAAATATATATATATATATATATATTTATATATATTTATATAGAAATATAAAAATAACAAGCCCTCCATCCCACCAGTACCAGGACGATATTTTAAACCTGTATAACATCACTTCTAATGGGTTTTATGCAAAATAGAAACAACTTCTTGCTTTTGCTGCTAAAATCATGCATTATAATCTATTCTTGGGGTTATATCATGTTAAACATGCAGTTGTTTTGTTTTGAAATCAAACAGTACAAGAACAGGTGTTTTTGTTGTATAAAATCATGTAATGACAATAATTACCAATAGCTAAAAGAGAAAAAAATCTACGCTTTATTTATTAAGCCAAAAATAATTAACATTTAAAGTCAATACGTTTATTTTATTTTAAATCGTTTTCGAGATGTGTGCTGTCACGTATAATCGATTCATAAAGATTCCTTTCTAGAATAACTTTTTTAAATCCATTTTTTCCCCAACATAAAGTCTGTGCAGCAGCTAATATAAGCTAATATAAGCTAAATAAAGCAGCAACTTAATGTTTTTCTTTACATTAAAAAGAGACTAAGTTTCCCTGCTTACTGGAATCTCACTGATTTTTATAAGAGCGTCGATTTACAAAACGGCCCCAGATATCTATCACTATCTAAGCAGCTAACCAAAAAAAGGTTTTTATGTAGTAATCGTGATTTTCATTTATTCCATTTCTGAATCAAATTAAAAAAATAAACCTAATTTGCTGGCTGCACGAATCCTTGTGAATCGAACATCAAGTTTGAATCAAACCGTGTCCTAAAAAACTTCAATCGACTCAGGAGATGGTGAAAGATTCCCACCCCTATTAGTTTATGGTACAGTGCAGATAAGTGTCTGTGTTTATTAATATTCACAAACACGCTGAAACACGACGCTGTCCAAACATTGAAAAACACCCAAGTTTAAAGAACTCCAGCCATGTTCATATTTGGAGAGCAACTTTTTTAACACAAGAGCCGAAAAACCCTTTCTAAAAAAAATAAATACGGTGGATTCCTACGTAATTGAAGTTCAGTATTTACAATTTTGTCTGGAGTGAACGTAAAATCTGCCTATTTATTGACACGAGATGCTCTAACTTCATTGAACGTATTAAACAAAAAATGAAATACTTGACATGCTATGCAGCCGGCTTTTGCAAAGTAGCTAATGAAGGAGCAGCTTTCATTTTCCTTGGCCCTGATTGGCTGCAACCCCAACAGTGGCAATAAGGATTATTATTAATTTCTGCAGTGATGCTAAAACGGAGGTCAAGTATTCAGATTTCAGCTGTTCGTCGTCGAACTTTGTACAAAGATTTTTGTCCGTTTTTATAAAGGTGACTCATTTAAATCATTTGAAAACTGCTGAATTGAATCATTTCTTTTGTATTTGAGAAAGAGGGAACGAATGTCAGTTCTTAAATGTGCAACTCATTGATGTTGTAGATTTCTGGAAATGTTTCTCATCTAGTTCTTTTTGGGGTTAACATAATTAGGGTCTGACATCGCAATCCTCCTACTTGTAGAATACAAGAATGTAGAATAAAAAAAGAAAAGTCCGATTTTCTAGGATTCTGCTACAGAGAAAAAATGGTTTGGTTTTGCCAGCGAGTTTCTGAGGATGTTGTTTGACTTGTCAATCTATTCGAGAGGGTAACAGTAAAAACTGAAGTTACTGCCTCTGGCTGTTCCTCCAGGACTTTGAGAAGTTAAGAGAACTAAACCTGCTCGTACTCGAGAGTGTAGTTGCTTGTACGAGCAAACTGGCCGCGCTCTGCAGCCCCGGTTCCGTTTTGAAAGGGAAAACTCCTACAAGCAGCAACTTTTACAAGACAAACAGAAATTTACTCTTCCCGTCGTAAAAAAATAGAACTTAAGAGCCACAAATGTGACACGAGCTTCATTTTCTATGTCTGAAAAACATGAAAAAGAAGGAGGAATACGTTGCAAATCCACTATGTTACTGCTGTAGGCCATCTTAAAGAAACAGAAACTTTCGATTCTGGCTCGGCGGCTGATTTAGTCTTTCGGGGCTGAAGTCTAAACTGACGGCCTTTAGAAGAAATGTGACATTTGAAAAAGGAGCACGCGAACACGCCTGCTGGAATGAAGCTTTCCAGAGGTCTCTCTGTGTAAATGTTGGTGTGGCGGCTTCAGAAACACAAACAACGCCGCTTTCTCCAGGATACCCAGTGAAAATGTCCCATTGTTTGCGGAGACTCGAACGGTGACGGCCGTGAGCGGATCGTCTCTAATATTTACATTCTCTTGTTTTTTTGTGTGGCGAACTTTCGGCCTCTCCGGCAGACAGCTGCTCTCTCGTCTTGCAGCCCCACAAGGGTTTGGTATAAGACAAATGGCTGTAGGCCTGAAGACCCTCCAACTTCCAGCTACCGGCGTCACTCCGAGTCCTGGTCCACCCCGAGCAACGCGGCGCGCCATCGCTCACCACAAACAACGCCAAGACCCGGCGGCTGAAGTAGACAAGTTTATTAATTATAATAATGAGGAGGATGAGGATGATAATATTAATAATTACTCATAATTATAATAACGTAAATGTCATAATAAATAGAACTCTTCATCTGAAGCACATAAAGAGAAGCATACAGAAAGAGAAAAAACAAAAACACAGAGTACAGAGCCGGAGGAGGGGGCGGGGACTTCTAGAGACTTTTTTTGTTGTTTTTTGTTCTTTAACCTTTTCAATATATCCATTTAATTTTTAAACATTATTTAACTGCAACATTTACAAAAAGGAGAAAGAGATAGAATTTAAAAAATCCCTTATAAATAAATTTTGTCATCATTAGAACAAAATACAAGATTTGGGGAGTCAGAGGATGGAGGTTGTGTTTTTTTTGTTTTTTTTTGTTCTTTTTGATGTATTTTATCTTTTTATATATATATATA
>JAVLVB010000270.1:507248-519069 GCA_032876305.1 Orestias chungarensis
CCCCCCCCCCCCCCCTAAAAAAAAAACCAAAAAAACAAATATTCTCAGAATACATTGACCAAAAAGAAATCACATATTTCAGCCCTCGTTCCTCGATACAGTCGGATGGGCACTACTGTATTTCTATAATGTCTTATCTAGCGACACAGTCTATATGCCTCAGGCTTGTGTTTTGGTTATGCACCTGCTGATGTAGTACGATGGGATTACTTGGTTATAATTCAACTTGTTACATGGATGTCGATGAGTTATTCTCGCCGGATGGAGACGTGCATCCTTGGTAGTTGTACGCACCTTGTTTTTTTCGCGTTGGTCTGACAGTGAGTGACACAAAGGCTTGGGCTCCGAGTCTGGCAGGTGGATCAAGTCTTTCTCGAAGTAATCTTAAAGTCGGTGACCACTGCCGGGGCGTGGAGAGGGGCAAACGGGGAGGCTCGGCTGTAAACCGCGTCACTGTCCCGCCGTGGCTCACCCCCAACCGCTCCCCAAAGCTGTAAACCATCGCTGCCCATTGGGGAGGGCCGGGGATGCCCAGTGGTGCTGCCAAATAAAAAAAGGAAGTGACATCACGACAGTATCCACGAGGGGGGGGGGGGCGCTGCTAACAGTAGGCGCTGCGGGCCGGGCGACGCCGCGACAAGGAGGAAGCGGCGGCGTCATCTTCGTGGGCCCCCAACAAAGTAAGTTAAAATCAAAAATCAAAAAAGGAGGGGGTGGAGCCCACAGGAAGTACTGCGTAAAAAGTGCATCTGCCTGGATGCCGAGCTCTCCCTGCCACCGTTGTTTGTTTGTTTTTGTTTCTTTTCTTTCGTTTCTTTTTATTTTTTATTTTACACGACCTCGGTGACGGTGCAGTGTGCCATAGAGAGAGGAGGTGGGGGGGGGGAAGGAGGCGGGGCTTCGTTCCTCCCTCTGTCCTCCTTCCTTCACGCCACAGAATCAGCATCAAGGGCCAACTGTTCATCTTCCCTTACCAAAAAACATAAAAACATATTTGTACATATATATATATATATATATATATATATACTGCTTTATACACACGTTTTTGTTTTTACCGTTGTGAATCACAAAAGTATAGAAAAATAAAATGTTTTATAATAACGGGACACTTCCTTCTCTCTCTCTCTGTCTTTTTTTTCTCTTTTCTTTTTTTTTCTACCCGGCAAAAAGGTGGTCCCTGGTGGAAACTGGCTCACTCCATCTTTCAAGTGTGCGGCCGGTTTGACGCCAGTGCCGCGGCGCCACCTCTCACTCCCCCACGTCTTCCCTCGCCAGCCTCAGTAGAGGGACTCATTCTCGTCGTCTTCTTGTGTTATTTTCTTAAAGCTAGTTCTCCTCCCCTCGTTGTTTCTCATCTGTGATGTCCATCAATACTGAGTACAGCTCTTCGTTTTGTATTTACTAGAAACAGGGGAGAGAAGCGGGGAAAACTGGTAAATATGCAGGGAGTGGTGTTTTATTTCCATAGATGTTCCAGGATCTTTTCCCGGGAAAGAGCCAAGCATGCAACAAACATCTTTTCCCACATATATTTCTATATTAGGGGATGGAAGTAATCAATTAGAGTTAATCTAAAGTTGATTGATCTGATGATTAACTGCAGGAATCATACTTTAAAATTTAATGTTGAACACAAATTTAATTCAAAAAAGTGGCTTTTTGACATGATTAATAATGAAATAACAAAACCTGAACCTGGTTGCTGAATAGAAAAAAAAAAAAAGAATAAAATATGTGAAACTCTGCTAGCTTCTAGTTGTAGCGTTACTAGTAGAATAGGAATCTCATCGTCGCCTCCTAACGCTCGGTGATAGTCGGCGAAGTCCCGCTGCTCCGCCTTCAGCTCGGCTGAATGATCATAATGAAGTGTTTATATCTTAAAAACAGAAAGTTCACCTTTGGATCGTTTGAGTTTCCTGTTCTGGGATGCCCCTCCCCCCCCCATGATTATCAATTATTCGATTTGAAACATTATCAGTCTAATATAAAGCATTATTCGGCAATGTATGCTTAGAAATTGTTCGTTTTTTACAAGGAGAAAAACGTCAAGCTGGGGTGGAGCGGAGTTGTAACGCCTGACATGAACTCTGATGCAAAAACTCTGGAAGCTGGGAGACAACAGCTTCGTTTGCTTTTCATCCCTCTGTTACACTGCAGCACCAAAGGAGCGTGAGCGGAAAGGGCCTTCCGCCTGCCAAGACGACGGCCGCTGTTTCTGGTCTCGCCAGAGTAAAGATCAGAGCGAGCCGTAATCGTACATGTGGAGATCGCCGCTTTGGCGGAGCTCAGTGAAACGCCTAGGTGTAATGGGGGCGGACCGGAGAGGGCGTGGAGCTAGGGTGTCGGGGGTGCAGGCGAGGGTCCCGGGACCCCCGTCATCACAGACACTCACTAATTCACTGCGATCTGCAGCAGCTCTGTGGAGCTCCTGATGAAAAAACGGGGAAATGAAAGAGGACGGGGCCTTTGTTCGGTAACAGCTTTGTAGTCTGACTTCCGGCCTGGAGAGAAGACATTCAAACAAGAGGCGCTCAGCACCCATCCATCCGTCTCTTCTTATGGAGGACGGGGCTCCAGCTTTTCTCCAGCTCTCTCGGTTCTACACCCTCAGATTTACTGCAGGCTCACCGGGGAGCTGCCACATTAAAAATATCTGCACAAGGTCTCACAACTCAGCAGGGAGGGAGCACAATAGCGCTGCAACCACATATAGTCCTCGCCGACAGCAGCCCAGTCCTGGAGGGAACGCAGACACCAATATATTAATCACCCGCAGACTTGAAGGATTCAGGAGAGGGTTGGCGTCGGAGCTTTATGAAACCCCGGCGGGTCAGATCCGTCCACATAGATTCTGTAGACACGGAACCAGGAGCAATCAGGAGTATCTGTGGTTTGGTTTAATCATTTATGTGTCCAATAGGGGTGGTAATTATCGTATCGTTTATCAGTGTTGCGCAAGATTTCTAGTACAGAAAAAATTGTGACTTATCGTCACAATGATACACTGAGATCTACTAAATCAGGTTTCTACAACCTGCGACTCAGGGGACGAATCACTGAAGAAATTCAGCTTTGAGCTGTTTTTATTGGGGACGACCGTGTTCACAGTATTTACCATTTTTGTTGTTGTTTGTAGGAAATAATCGCATTAAATGTCCAGAATTTACACTAAATGTACCAGCAACAATTTTGTTTTCTTGCCATCTCTTACAAAATCTACCACAAATAAGCATTTTTGCAAGTTTTATGTTTTTCTTTGTTGAACAACCTTAATAGTGCAGGAAAATATGTTTTTTTTAGTTATTTATAAATGGTTGTGTTATATAAAAGCTGAACGTTTGGGGTTATGAATGAGATTTATTAATATGGCCGACCGCAATAAAAATAATAGATTCAAAAGGTTTCAGACACCTGCATCACAGTATACAATAAACATGGCTGACTTAAGCTTCCGGTTGTAGTTTAGCGATAGAAACTAATTTTATGATTTTTTTTCAAGAGCAGTATTTGTGTTAATACTTTTATCGTTTTCGTGACAGTACCAGAAATTATTGGGATAAATGTTTAAATCCATATCACCCACCCCTAACAGTGGATCACAGTAATGACCTTTTATTTCTAATCAAGTTCTTCTGCTGCCATCACAGCATAGTTTCTTCACCATGTGTAGGAAAACATCACATTTTCTTTCATTTCTGTTTTAATTCATTTTTGTAATTAAGGAAAACGGTGGATAAATTAGCCGACTGCATCATTTAAGGTTGGTTATATGGTTATATGGTTATATGGTTCATATACGTGCACCTGTTTGCTTGCGGGTCACATGCTAATGGTTCTAAAACACCACGATGTTTGTGAGTGGGCCTAGTTCAAGTTGTTGTCTCTGGGACATTTTTGGATCTGCCTAGCATTTAGTGGACGCCCGTATTCGTAGAGCCACACGCGAATACCTGAAATCTGCGAATACTTGAGGGCCCTTTCTTGTAAATGCATTTAGCTGAGTATGTTGACGGTTCAAACACAGAGTACACCTTAATATGCACTCTGGAAACCTCTGCCGCAGAATTTAGCATAGTGTTCCTCATATCTGCTCTTGGGAGATCAACCAATCAGCTCTAAAGATAATAACTGGCTTGGAAAGGCTGGCCAATAATGTGGGAGGTAGCATTTCAACTAGGTGTTCCAGTTTTCCTTAATATATTTTAGAGGGTTTATGAAAAATATAAATTTCTTCCGCGAACAATTTACCAAATACATTGGTAATGCTGAACCGTGAATAACCAAATGTTTTCTTGACATTTCCCATGTGTCCCTTCACATTGGATGTAACATTTAGAATGCAAATGGTTTTTGAACGAGGGATGATCGATAATACCTGCATCGGCTTATGTCGTTTGATTTTCTTCTTGCTGCGGTGATTAGAGCTCACAAGTCAGTTTGAATATAATGTCAAACCAATAAAAAAATGGTGTCACATTTAAGATGCATCAACATCGGTAACGACACATCAGTTCCTACTTGGTGCCGTTTCATCCCAACCTAGTTTTTTTTAACGAGTTACATAGAAAAAATTGGGGTGAGTTGACCTTTAATTAAGCCTCCAATTATTACTAAGCAACTTCAAATTGTCGGTTGGTTGTTGTCAATCCAGAGGGTCTGTAAAGTACAATTTAAATGGCTGGTTGATCATTTGACTTTTGGTTGGGTTGAAATATTTTGTGACGACTCGTCTGTAAACCACAGTAAAGATGATTTTGGGCTATGTTTTTCCATTTTACTCTCCCATCGACACAAATGTGCTGAAAACGTAGGAACTAAGGAGACATGATCTCCTGAACCTCTTTATGTTTTGGTGTAAGCCGATATTGAGGACATTGGAGCGCTACAAAGATTTCTGCTAATTATGAAGATATCAATGTAGTATTTTTCAGTTGGACGAAGATTTCTCCATGTGTGATGAATTGGAGTCAGTGTTGGTACATTTACAGCTGATCTGCTGATCAGAGGATTGTTGCTGCTGGACCAAACATTTTAATATGAGAACTTTAATGCTGCAATATTTTACATCTTCTGCACATTTTTGTGTTTTCTACAAGTTATTGAAACACTTGTTTAGAAATGTTTGGCAAATGATCAGAAGGGACAATATAAAGCTCCTAAAACTGTGGAGAAAGCCGAATCTCTCGATTTACGGGTTGTTCCTTCCCTCATCTACAGTTTTCGGCAATAACAAGGATTTGGGTCGCATTTGTTGGCTTTCCTGGGAATGCTGGAGTTGGGCTGCTGCCCACCAACTTTCACCCCCCTCCCTCTCTATCTGCATGGCCAGACACTCGTTAAATGTTTGCTTCATTCCTGAGAGAAAAAAAAAACAACATCAACTAAAATAACAATAAAATAGAAAAAGGTGTCGTTGCACAGGTCAAACAACAAACATGGATATGTGAAGGCAGACATCATGTTCTTATAACTGGTTTATTCTGACACTCAGAAAAACAATCAGTGATTACTTATATGTCACATACTGACAACATAGTGATCTCAAGAATAACTAAAAGCTTCATAATAGTAAAACCTTTTTCCTATGAAATCAATCTAAAAGAAAATGTACTTTACACCTTCCAGACAATATATTCTCATTATAGAAATTACATAGAGTTCAAGAACAAGTTGAGCTAAGTTGAAAATACACATATAACCCCACTTCATATAGGAATACATATAAAACAGTTACTCAGAGAATCATGATATAGTTTGTGTATATACATTTAAATGTATGTACAGATGCTGCAAGTTTTTTGCTTGGTTTCTCTTTTGTACAAATATTTTAAGGTGGATTAATAAACTCACCTGCCAGCTTATCAGGGCTTAGTGAATACTTGTAAATATAAACGATGCATAACGAGTATTTTTCTTCTCATATGTAAACATAGCTCAGTACTACTATTAATAAGTGTAAACAGGTGGATCAAATAGAGGACTGGTTGCATATTAAGCTGGTTATGAAACACAACAGAAGCAAACAAACAAACCCAAAATTTGTACTATAAATTCACACTTGACTTACTGTAAGCATGATATAATGCATTAGATCTTTACACTACAGGAAGCTAATGAATAATATATCTATAACATTTAAGCCTTGATAAGCTGACACTGAAACAGCTAATTTGAACTTTTTCTGTAAACTGTTGACAAACCCGTACAGACTGTTGGCACGACGACACTCAGCCGTCCCAGGAAATAACATCTCATCGAGACAGAGATGAAAGTTTCCGGCTTCTCTGGAATAACTTGCATTTTGGCAAAAACGCATTTCAATTTCCTCTTTAATTGCATCGCATATGCTAATGCTTTAACGTTCACTGCAATTACCGAAAGCGAATTAGTGTATCACCACACTCTGATGACCGTAATGGATTAAAAAGTCCATTTCGGCAGTATGAATCACAAATCATAGGGAGAAACTATTATTAAAGCCGTAATCTATTTACAGAATAAAACATCTCTAAACTAATTAAGCTCCTTTTAAAATTACCAGAGCAACAACTCTAAGCTTTTTCATGAAAAGTCGCTCTGTAGCTCGATGCTGCCAAAGCATCTGAGCAGGGAGTTGTGTCCAGAATAAAAATCTGAATAAGTCTATTAAACACGGCCTTAATCTTTTTTTATTTATTTTTTTGTTTGACGTCCCGCTTTTAATATTTGACTGCAAATTAATACTAAATTTGTAATCCTGATATTAAGAGTAGCCGTTTAAATTGGCTCATGAATGCTTGATAGACAAGTTTGATAATCTGGCGCCGGCTCTGTGATAAATTCAACCTTCATGTTGGAGATGAGAGTTTGCTTTGATATTAAACTATGTTTAAAATGTAGCCGTTGCGCTGCCTCACTTTGTCTTTACTTGAACCTGACAGGTTCTCTGGTAATTGGGCCGTCGAACGAGCTCAGCCATCTTTACCTACACAGTTAAGTTCGGAATTTGGTCCAGATACAGCAGCGATTCGTACGTAAAGGGTTTGAGCTGGGATGTCTAGAATGGTTCTACTGAGCGTCTGATGGAGGCAGAAAGTACGACCCGACCTGAACTCCCTGTGTCTGCTGGAATATTCAATACAATCAGCGTCAGACTTCTGTGTGAACGGTGAACGACCCCAAAGCGACACAGATGTGCAAAATGAAGAACGAAAATGAAGAACGCCATCTTTGCGCCTGTAACGACGGACGCCGCCGTTTGTTTGTGGATGTCAAAGTTGTCGAGCGATGGGAGCCGACCGCATCGTCACTAGATCAGAACAAGATGAAGGAAGCCGAGGAAAAAAGAACGCTAAACTCCGTTTGCTTCAGACGTTGTTTCACGTCCAGATTCACCTCTGCAGCACAATTATGACAATTAGGTGTCGCGTTGAGGACGTAGAAGTTGGATAAAACGCCACATGACCGTTCAGACCGCAGACGCTTCGAAAACTAACTGAATTAGCCGAAGAGATCATAATTTGGCTGTTAACACTACTTTTTTTCTTCTTCTTCTTTTACTTGAGAGATGATTTAACTGTTTAGTCTTTAATGTTACCTATAGCACTTTCATTTTCCTCTTCCCGTTTTGAGTTGCCACTTTACTATCACACTCGCATTAGCCATCGCTCACTTCCGCCCTCTTGTGGTCATTCTAGGTATACCAGCTTCTTATCACTGATCCGAATCTCGACCGTCTTCTTTGTGCTGAAATATTTTAGATTTTTTTCTTGCAAGCAGACTAATTATTAAAGCTTATGACTAAACTTAATATTTATTTACATAACAAAGTTGTTAGTGTTTGTTTGTGTAAACAGTCACTGATCAACAGAGATGCTAACTGTGGAGGATTTTGTTCATTTCTTTGTAATGTATGAAACGGCTGTGAAAATCTTGAAACCCTTTTTTAATCCGTCAACGAAACGTAATAATGAATTTTCCTGTGAGCTCAGATTGTTTGTCAATGTTACGCTGATGTTATTACCGGGACTCTGAGTGAAGTCGCGTTCGCTTCCTGCAGAAAAACGCCTCGTTCCCATCCTCCATCACAGTCTGACATTCTGATGCATATTCATATATATGTTTATATCTATGTAGCACATCGTAGGCACACACATTCAGACCAGAAGAACAAAGAAAAACACGTGGGTTCATTCCAGGCTAGCTCGCCTACGTTGGTCACTAACTGAACACCCACTCAACTCTCCCGTTTGCAAATGCTAAAAATAATTCTCAAATTTTATTTTGCGTCTTAGAAAACCGCTAAATGAGGGGGATGGGGGGGGGGGGGTGTCATTCACACTAGCATAGAAAAGGAAGAACACTGTTAATCTTTTAGTTTTTTTATATCCACATAAAGATTTTCTCTGACTCATAAGATGAGCAACTTTTTTTTTCTTCTGATATACAACATTACTTTGTCATCTTAACATTTCGAATAAACAAGACTATCTGTATATGAGAGATTTCATAAATATGTTACATTTCAGAAAGAAATCAAATGAAAAAAAGTGCAACAGACATTTTCCTTTTTTCTCTCATTTTTTGAGACCACAAACACGTGTGTGAGTACATGGAAAGTAAATATTATTGGCAATAGCTTTGACTTTTCCCCTTTAGCTGCACTGAAATCAGTCGCTACACAGAGATTTCCTTTGAATAACGTTTTACAAATAGAAGCAAGGACTGGATGTGGACTAAGGCGAGCGCTCGGGCTCTCTAAACACTTACGTTACATCGCCTAACGCCTTGGTGCTTCTGGGTAAGATGTGTTATACAGTATATGTCTATCTATATAATACAGAAGCTGTAGTTAAGAACAGCACAGTCTTATTTATCACTCTCTCCTGGGGTCTCTAACAGAAAATAACATCTCCGCTCCACAGAGGTGGAACGTGCTGGTTGCGTAAGAAAAACAACTGTCCTGAATGCTGAGTAGTGAGCAGCTCTACATCCTAGTTTGTGAACTTTAGTTAGCTTATCCTGAGGTAAAACATTTTGTGCAATGCTTTAAGAAAAGATACCGGTGACCTGTAGTAGCAGGGGGGTTACAGTGTCTTTACCGAGAAACAAATGTACTCCCGGTGTGTGTTAGTGAGGACCTGTGACCGAGTCTGCTGCAAATTCGGACGCCGATCTCAGGGAGGCGAAGCCGCTCGCGCCATTAACCGGTTTACTCATTTAGTCAGTGAAGTGTGAAGAAACGCTGGCCAATTGTTATCTCGACTTCCCAGAGTCAAAGGTGGCGTCTTCAAACTGCCGATTTCGCTCTAATGAAAATTAAAAAAACAACAACAACGACGGCAGCAAAGCTCGATATGCAATAAAGTTCCTGGAGCAACTTGTGTCGATCCACTAATCTAACTCCTGTACAGTGATCCATTACAACAGTCGTGTCATAAACCTTATTTACAGGCTACAGTCTACAGATTTTTCACGTTTCTTATTTAATAAACGTTAAATCCACCCCGCCATGCTAACTCCGCAAACGCGTAAGAATCCAGGCGTGTCAAGAGAGCTCTGCCCCTTTTTGTCCTAATCTTCCGTTTGCCTTTCGTGGACGGGGGGTTCTGAGACGATGGGAAACGTCTTCCGGGTGTTATCCAGTTATCGCCTGAGTTTGGGGATATTTACCAAACGAGGTCAGGTGGAAACAAAAGCAGCCCTTAAAGCAGTTCTGAGCTGAAGGCGCACGCTTCATTTGGCTTGTGTTCGCTCCCGATGGGCTCCATAGAACATAAAAAATAAATAAATACCACTGAGCATAAGACGAGAAGGGAATCCACGCGCCAGGTGGGCAACGCTGATGCTCATCGTCCTCATTTACCTCGGGCCGCGCTGCCCCTGAACGCAACCCGCCGACGCCGCACTCCCCTAAAAGCGTGCGGCGCCGGCGCCGGCCCCGGAATGGGCGCACGTGTACGGTCATTTGCAGAAGACGGGGCCACATTGGCAGTCCAAACAAACAAACAAACAAACAAACAAAAAAGAAGTCTGACCTTCATGACCCTCAACTCTCCGCATGCTGTCATACCACATTGTACAGCTTATAAGGCTCCACTGTGAGTGCACAGCAGTAGGACACTCTAATGTTAACAAAAGAAGAAAAACCAAACAGAAACAAAGCAGTCAGAGCAGCGCTGTCTTTGAGCTAAGAATTACCAGGCGTGCGCTCAGTTATCTTTATTTTCTTTACCTCTGTTAGAGGATGGGGTTTTAGGAGTGAGGGGCCGGCCCGATTTCGTGGTTTGGTCCGCGAGAACCAGGCCCGGTACATTCTTAGTCAGACGACAGCGGCTGCATATTACACACACCTCTGAGCATGCACCATGCGTGCTGCAGGAGGCTCCACATTTGGTTATGGTGACACAGCACCCAGATACAGCAGTCAGGGTAATGCACGTGTGCATACACGTCTCCAAAAGAAAACCGGAAAGCACAAAAACGAATACAAAAACCAAGAGCAGACCAATGGTGACATCAAAGAGGTTGTTTGTAGAAATATCTGCTCGAGAGGGGCTCAGCATGTGGACCTGGAAGCGTTTTGTTTGATTTGGCTCTCCACCAAGGACCGGCTGTTCGCTTGTTACGTGTTTGACTTTTTTTTCTCTTTTTTTTTGTCTTTTATAGATAGGTTTGTTTTTTTGGGATAATGTCTCTCTGTCTTTTTTTCTTTCGTTTAGTAGGGAGTGAAGCGACTGTACCCTCCTCTGTATAGGCTAGCCTGCAACATCAAAGATGAAAAAGCACCAATCAGTATTCAGGTGACAGCTTTAGTTGGTTTCTCTTTCTCTGCAAATTTCCTTCCTTTAAAACTTATTGACTTTCCATGTTGGAGCAACTTTCCAAATGGGAACGTTCTGGAGCCAGATTGATAGTTTGATATGTTAAAGCCGATAATTGTTTTCTGCTGAATTGATTGCCTGACTGGAAGTGTGTGTTAGGAACGGGGTCACCAGGAGCCGAAGTAGATTGGTGGATTCAGAGCTTAGCCGTTGTAATTTATAATCTGTGGGAGCAAAGAAAAAAAAAAGCACTTTCTTAAATGAAAGCCATAGAAACACTAATCCCAGATTTAATAGTTACTCTAATTAAAATAAAGGAAATAAGAATGTTTTTCGACTGTCCTTGCAGGGCCGTTAATTAGACAGCGGAGGATTCGGAGCGCTTTTCATGTCTGGTGTGGGTGCCTGCACCTTTCTGGAGGGGCAAACCACCCCAGGATATTAGCCCGCAGACTTAGCACCATGCTCAGGATTTCTAGGGCAGACACATAAAACATGCAAGTGGGCCTGTGCATGCACACCTGCACATGCACACACGCGCACACACAGTCCCTCGCTCTCATCTCTACGTGGCTCTGTTGCAATTAGGAAATCAGACCAACTCCAAAGGCCAGTGTGCGCCTTCAAAGGCTAATTTTGCCTAATTTCGGGGGAGTCCTCTTGCTTGTGCAAAACTTGTATCCATATTAGATCCATCTGCATGCTGGAAACCAGAAAAGAGGGTTTCCAACCTCAGAGGAACTAATTATTATATAGTTTTTAAATGCAAAAATGACTTCACTCCGCTGGAGCAGCATTAATCAAATATGATTAAAGAATTAGGAACCAAAAGGGTCTCCTCTCTTTAGCTCAGGAGTTTATTAGATATTGGCCTCTGTGCGGAGCAACTCCCAGCAGCTTCTATTTGTTTAACAGCAAACACACACACACACACACACACACACACACACACACACACACACACACACACACACACACACACACACACACACACACACACACACACACACACACAC
>JAVLVB010000270.1:521743-537778 GCA_032876305.1 Orestias chungarensis
AAAAAAAAAAAAAAAAAAAGGAGAAAAGAATATGATGGCATGCCTAATGGATAAGATGAAACGAGAGTAAGAAAAACCTCAGGAAACCCTCCATAACCTTCACAAAGTGAAGCAAATCGCTGATGAAGCAGCCACCATTCATCACAGCTACCTTTGGCCTGTAGATGTGTTCCTTATTGTTAGGAAAACACTAATTACTTGAATCCGAAGCCCAACCTCTGCTAGTCCTTCAATTCAACGGATTATGCTTCCGTCAGTAAGGTTTCCCTTTACCGAAGATAGCTTGTCCAACATACTGTAGATGTTCCCATCGTTCTGACCCCGACCGAAAGAGTATAACGGCCCTCTGTGTTTATGTGCAGAAGTTAGGATTGTGCCACGGAGAGGCAAAAGGACGGGGGCTAACTTTGAGACCTTTGTGAAGATCATTCAGATCGGTTTCACATGTTCCAGTATCGGCCGATCACCCAAAGTTAAGGAAAACCGAGCCAATTGATAAAGTGGCCAATTCATCATTTCTCTATGAGTTATGACCCTTATAGCAGCTCAGTCAGAAAATAAGTTTTAAAATCATAGTGATGTGACCCCTAATTATGAGTATATTTATTTCCCTCCATACAGTTTTGTGGCCTCAGGGTTGCATCTCTGCTTTTTGCAGATGATGTGGTTCTGTTGGCTTCATTGGGCAAGGATCTCCAGCACTCACTGGAGTGATTCACAACCGAGTGTGAAGCGGTTGCGATGCGAATTAGCATCTCTAAATCTGAGACAATGGTCCTCAGCCGGAAAAGCATGGAGTGCTCTCTTCGGTCGAGAACAAGGTCCTGCGCCAGGTGGAGGAGTTTAAGTATCTCGGGGTCTTCTTCACGAGTGAGGGAAGGATGGAGCGGGAGGTCGACAGGCGGATTGGTGCGGCGTCTGCAGTAATGCGGACGCTGCACCGGTCCATCGTGGTGAAGAGGGAGCTGAGCCAAAAGGCAAAGCTCTCGATTTACTGGTCAATCTACATTCCCACCATTACCTATGGTCATGAGCTGTGGGTCATGACCGAAAGAACGAGATCGCGTATACAAGAGGCGGAAATGAGTTTCCTCTGCAGGGTGGCCGGGCTCTCCCTTAGAGATAGGGTGAGAAGCTCGGTCATCCGGGAGGGGCTCAAAGTAGAGCCACTAATCCTCCGCATCGAGAGGAGTCAGTTGAGGTGGCTCGGGCACCTGGACAGGATGCCACCTGGATGCCTCTCTGGTGAGGTATTCCAGCCATGTCCCACCAGGAGACGAGCCCGGGGTAAACCCAGGATGCGCTGGAGGGACTATGTGTCCCGGCTCTCCTGGGAGCGTCTCGGGATCCTCCTCGAGGAGCTGGTGGATGTGGCCGGGGAGAGGGAAGTCTGGGTTTCCCTGCTCGGGCTGCTGCCCCTGCGACCTGACTTCGGATAAGGGGCAAGAAATTGGATGGATTGATGGATTGATTGAATATATTTAGGGGGGGGGTCGCCCGCTGAAAACCTTGGGAACCCCTGACCTGTAGAAGTTAAACCAGCATCACAGTCCTGATTGTAGATTGGATCGTTGATTTTATTCCCCCAACGTCTAAATTAAGGAGAGTCTGTAATTTTCAACTGAATGAGACAGAATCTAACGAGAGGACAGATGTTTGCTCCGGTCTAAACCGCTGATCGGACCTTCTCCAGATGTTTTCTGGGCAATACAGAGGTTCAGTCTTAAATATTCTCATAACCAGCCGAAGCTGGGACAAAAAAGTACGTTTGGTAGGAGTTTCCTTAATGGACCGGCGACAGGTTCTGAGGCCGTCTTGCTTTTTCTAATCAAGCTCCGGGCCCGTTGTTTCCCCACCATTATGTATCTGGCTACTAAAGGGGGGAAGAAACGCTTGTTGATGTAGAGCAGACATACAGTCAGGTCAGTTTGAGAGGATCCCAACAAGGGTTTCATGCACCATTGGGATTACAATTTAATTCCCATTTGAATAATCCAATTGGGGCTTTTACATCACACTTTGTTATTCAGATCGATTTCATTTAGATTACCGAACAACATGTAAACGTCCCATGTGGTTCTAAGGTCATAGTGAAGCTGGGAAACCCAGCCATGACCCATCATCTATGCTCTAAAGGAAGGATGTTGTAGCTCCATCCATCCTCCCACCACCAGGATGGTTTTCCTCCAGTTCTCCCAAACCCTTGTTCCCATCTGCATCCTCCAGATTGTCAATGATTAACTTCAGATGGGCCCGGGTGGGGTCGTATGGCACTACGGTAATCTTTGACCCTGTAGTCTCAGGACATTCCTTCAATGTAGATCTAGGCCGGTCTCTCACTTTTCTCAATATTAAACCCACCCAGCCTTGTGCACGTCAGCAATTGAGCCTCCTTTTCTATCCTTAGAAACCTTTTTGCTCTTCAACAGGAGTCATTATTACAGCAACAACTCCTAAAAATAACCGGATCTGTGAGAGTCGGTATCCTACTGGTTGTTGCACTACAAAACCAAATCCTCCCAAAATATTTCTGTCCAGTTTCTTGTGCAAATATCGACCTACAACAAGCTTCCATGGCTTGGTTAAAACGTTCTTGTAAGTTAGTTTTGTCCTTTTTAAAGTCTACCAAGATATTTGCACTAGAAAACATACAAAGATTTTCCGTTTTAGCATTTATTTCATTGCAT
The DNA here is from genome assembly GCA_032876305.1 of Orestias chungarensis. Lineage (NCBI taxonomy): Eukaryota > Metazoa > Chordata > Actinopteri > Cyprinodontiformes > Cyprinodontidae > Orestias > Orestias chungarensis. The sequence continues at coordinate 524,431 of JAVLVB010000270.1, forward strand.
TAAAGGCTTAATAATCATTTTTGAAAAAGTTATTCATTTTTTGCTTTATATATATATATTTTTTTTAGATTCTGTCTCACAGTTTATCTTCCTACAATGAAATTTACAAAAGTGAACAATTGTCAACTTTCTAATTACGTATTTTATTCTGCCGTCTCAAGAACAGAGCTTTGATTCAGAGATTATCACAGCAAAAACTGCGTCATGCCTCGTTTTTCTTGAGTTATGAAGTTATCAGGGTAAAATAAGATTTAATCATCTCGTGTTAACGACATTGAAACTATTATTACCACAAAATCCACTGGAGATTGTTTCTTTTTTTTTAATTCAAAACCATTTGAGATGTTAGCAAGACAAGCTGGAGATCTTGTATCGATCTACTGAAATTGTTTCGGATCTTGTATTGCTTTAATACTGATTAGACAATGAATAAAAAAAACAAAACAACTTTTACTTGTTATGATCCAGAAATTGACTCGGTTTTTAAATAGCAAATATCAGAGGCATGTTGATGCTTTGGTGCAGTGTTCAATGCCTAGCAGGGATTCTCACCTGTCACTGTAAGCAGCGGTGGTGGTGGGTTGGGCAAATCTGTATGCTGCATAGCCGCCCTGTTAAAATACCAAAGTATTAATTAGTGATTAAGAACAACCTGCTCAGAGAAAGGTTACAACTCGGAAACATAAGCAAACAACAATACAGACTCGGAGCTTTAAATGTCACTGCACAGTGTTCTGGTCCTGAGCCCAAACCTTTGAGCTGCAGGTTCCCCTCAGAGACACCAGAGGGGGCTGTTTGATATATGGTGCTTGCAGCAGGAGGTGGCATTAGGGGAATGAATGATGATCTGAGGAAGCAGCACATTTGGGGAGCAACTTATTGTCACACTACAAGCCCACTGGAGCAGCAGAAAACCGCTTTTAGCATGACGACTATCTGCAGCTGCAGCATTGAAGGTCCGCCTTCTCCCTTTCAACCACTCCCACCCCCCCGGTTTCACAGACGAAGTAAGCAAGCAGAAGACGTTTGGACCGCTGGGGAGTCAGGACTGCTGTATTCATTTGCCAGAGTGGGGAAGGAATTAAAGAGCTCATTGTGGAGTGCTGCTATTACTCTCTTTGAAAAATGAAGCTGTTCTCCCACTGTTTTTCTATTAGTGCCACTGGAGTGTGCGCCCATCTGTGTTCATACGCTGGATAGGTGGCTTTTAATAATGCATGTTTTCATTCATTTTTAAACTCCGGGGGAAAGTCGTCCGATTGAGAGCCAGCATCTCTGTCCGCACGTGAAATCAAGACAGGAGCTGTGCTGATCGGATACCAGGTCCCGTCGGGTGTTTTCCAGGGGGAGAGGAAGTCACAGCAGATGACTTCCTGTGGGACAGGCCTGCCTTGGGACCGTGCTGATTACGGCAACAGCCCCGAACAAACAGGGGCCAATAAATCACCACATTGTCAAATCCTGCACACGGCAGTGCTGCACATTTGTTATGTTGTCACGGAGGGCATGTGTACGTGTGCACTGCGGAGTTTCTGCATAGAGGAACATGCATATGTATTAGAACATGCAATCTTAGTCCTGTGTGTTTATATGTGCATGTATGGACATTTTCTTACAGCAGCCTGCACTCTAATTGATTGATCAGGGCACCAACACCGTTACACAGCAGGTACTAATGCTCAGTTCCAATTTTGGTCATCCTGCTAATCAAATGCGACCTTCATCAGAGCTCTGGGTGAACGGTGTACCACCCCAAAGCCGTCTGAATGTGCAGAAGAACATAAAGGTCACAAGATCAAAACAAGAAGGAAGCTATGAAGAAATAAAGCTAAAGTTGGCCCTACTTTCTTCTGCTGCACAACTATTAGACATGTCTCACGTTTATGACGTAAAGGTCGAATAAAGTTGACGCTTGGAAAACTATCATATATATGATATATATGATTATGATATATATATGATATATATGATTATGATATATATATATGATATATGATTAAGAATTTTTTTGGGTGAAGAAACCCAAATCCAACTCTTTAACCCCCTTCATTAATCCAATTTGATAGTTTTGAAAGCGTCAGCAGTCTGAACAGTTATGTTTTAACAAACACCCGTCGTAAATTTGGACCTAAACCGTGTCTGAAGAAAGCAGTGTAGCTTGCTTTTTTCCCCCCATCTTTTTCTGATCTTGTGATGATACGGTCGCCTTCTGTGTGAACGTCACAGAAGGGGCAATGCTTCACGCTCACTCAGCTAGTCTGAAGCAGAGCAGTGTCCAACCGGGCCCAGCCGGGCGTCGGTGAGTCATCCGCTGAAAAACAGCCGCGCTCTCTCTGTGGCGGTGGGTGTCTGCAATAAACGCCGGAGAAATACGGCCCTATCATGTGGGCCGGTGTGTAAGCCATATATCACCTGGGTTTAGCATTTCATTCCCAGACACCGGCGCTCGTCGGGGTGAAAGTGAGAAGCAGCTGTCACCGCCGCAGTGCCCACTGTCATCTCGCTGTCTCAGCAGAGACGGCAGGAAAATCAAAGGGACAAATTACAGCCCCCCCGCCCCCACCACACACATTTGGACTGATGTCAAAGTCGGGCAAAAGTGGTAATTTCAGCATTATCTCCACAGCTCCCATGCTCTTCTCTGTCAAGGGCGATGTGTGGTGGGAGCCAGCCTCTGATCTGACCCTGCCTGCTTGGACAGATCCAGAGGGAAGGCAAATCCCTTTATCTGCTGCTCCTCTTATCTCCCTCACGGTGATGGCTGGGGGGCGACTGGCTCCACTCAGGCCTACCCAGACTCCCCTGGGGCAAGCAGGGATATCCCAGCCAAGCCCTTGGAGCGAACACAACACAGGAGAGGAGTAAAAAGAATCTGATGGAGTAACTGACCTAACTTGACATGGGACACTGAGTCGGGGTCCGCCTCTTTGCCAAAGTCTGAGATCATAAAAGGGAGGAGCTGAGGGGGTTTTAAATTTTGTTGTCGGGCTTCTTGGCACGGCAGACTGAGGCTTAATCGACGCCGGCTTGGCAGCGTTGCCGGTGAGAGCTGGAGGCTGAGGAGATCACGTTTTTGTCTCCAGGGCTGAGCCTTGTGTCTGCTTTACTTCTGTTTCAACCAAGCAGTCAGGAGGAAAAGCCAACTGTACTTACATAGATCTCTGCACCGTAGAAGCCATCTTGGTACACCACCCTGTGGAGTTGGAGGACAGGAAAGAGGAGTTAGTGGACTAAGTGTATCCCGCCGAATCCCACTGTCTGCATGCCAGTGAGGTCAGATGTTTTGGCAGCTTTGGCGCGCAGTACCACAAATAATGAATGAAACATTAAACTGAAAGGTGCAACCATTTCAAATCCCTGTTCAATTTTCTGCTCGGGTAAAGTTGTTTGTCTTTCCAGTTGCTGTCAGTAGGGCTGCTGCTGGAGAGAGGATCCGAGGACAGTGGAAAGCAGTCAAGGCAGCTTTGTCACATGACTCTGTTGTATAAATCAAGCAACTGCCATGGGTACCAAAGGGCTTGAGAGTGAGAGGGAGGGGGGACCGTGGGATTTCTAGTCTCCACTCCCTCTGCAGTAAGACTGATCCTGATCTAATCACAGATAGACGCTCAGCCAGCCTCAGCCGGACCTCTCCCACGGCTGATAAGAGGCGAGTCAGCACCAGGTCTGAGATTGGCCCACTGTAACACTATCTTACCCTGCCGTTGTCAAAAACCCAGCAGGTTCTGGGATACAGTGAGGGACAACATGAGATTTATAAGATACTCATATTTCAGGTTTGTTGTCAAAATTCCTCTAATCTCCAAATAATACACTGTAAAAACACAATGTGTCAAGTATTTGTGTCTAGTTTCTAGAGAAAACATCTTAGTACACTTGAGAAAAGAAAACTAACTTACAAGTAACTTTTCAGAAAGATAAATACTTGAATATTGATAAGAGAACTTATTCCATTGGGAGATTTGTATAACGTTTCTATGTCTTTTTGAAAGATTCTTTAAGAATCACATTAAAAATCTGTTGTTGCTGTATCAACCTTTCAGAAAACTCAACTCTGCTGTGCATCCCCAGAACCAAACGTGGACATTCAGTGTTTATGCTCCTCCAATCTGGAAGAAAATGCAATAAATCAAGCCTACAAACCCGTTTGCTTAGAGCTACCTTTGATGAATAAGAACTATAATCGATTAATTATTCCAATGACAATTTTTCCCCCCACCGTTTGTTGATAGAATTTTCAATAAAAACCAAAGAAACTGACTTGACATTGTACCTGAGAGTAATTTGCATCATCTTAGGTTCTACTTTTCTAAACTTGTGAACCCTAACTGTAGTCCCCCCCGCGATCCAATGAATAATCACACACAGCCTTCTGGAACATTGTAGGAATGTGGGGGTGGGGGGCTTTTATAACTATATTCTACCATTGAATAAAGTTGTTACAACCCCTTTCTACCGCTGAATATTTCATCCAGGAGTCTTCCTTATTCATATTTTTCCCATGCTGCAACACAAATGGTTAAAATGTATCTCCCTGTGTTTAATGCACCTAAATGCCAAGAATTCAACATTTTGAATTGACTCAGTGAAGTGAATAACGACATTGGCTAACTTTTTAAAGTGCTGCTAGATGCATTCAGAGATTAAACACTCACGCTCCATAAGCTGGGATTGGTGGAGGAGGTGGAGCTGTGCGGAATGTGTTGTACACGGCTCGGCCCCGGCCCCGCAAGTGGGCTCCCCTGTAGGCCACCGTAGCGCCTGTGGCAGGGTAGGGAAACCCTGTTACTGCGGGGATAAGTAGAGAGGAAATGACTTTCAGAGAACATCCTCCACTTGGCATTGCTTACCTTATGACAGAATACATTAGAGAGAGACGTGTGGCTCTGCTTTCCTTATGACAGAATGCATTATGTGGAAGACAAGGAAACAATAGATTTAATCTTTTCTAGGTGCGCCTCATCGAGCACTCTCCTCTTTCCCTGCTCGCTGCTTTGTGTCGAACTCAGCAAGGATCCACATTTGCTGTACGCATTCTTTGCTGATGCCTGGCGAGGGGCAGCCTTGAAGTCCGAGCGGCTAACGGATGTAATACGAATAGTTTCGCACCACGGCGTTTGCAGTTTGGACTCAGTGGGCTCAAATTGCAGAGGAGCACGTGAGGTAAAGGTTGATCTGGGAGTTTTGGGACAACCTGACTGGATGATCCAACAGTCAGCTGATCTTGGAAGCTGATTGGTTGGGGAGTGAAAAGCAAAGGTAGGTGTGACAAAACGGTCACAGCGAGATTAGAGGACAGCTAATGGGAACTGTAGGTCTCCATTTAACCTTCAATTGTAATTCCCTCACATCCCCCCCTCTCATGCGGCAAGTCCATCAAAAAACAGTCAGCACCATTATTCCTCATCCTCACCAAACACCCCTATGTCACACTTGCCTCACCTAATTCTTCTTCAGTCATTTCCACGACTTGTTTGGAGTGATTTTATTGCAGACCACCTCCATTCAGAGATGGCTTTCGGAACGGAGCGCCGGTTAATTGCATGAATCCAATCTTGAACCAACTAGCGGCGTTTACTGTGTTTGCAGTGAACAACGCACGGCTTTAATAGAGCTGACAGGGAGACAGATCAGTGGCGCTTTTAAAAACACAGAAAGCCACGTTTAATGTTTTCCTCTATTAACATCATGTTCCATTAGTTAAGTTTGGCTGAGATGAATCTTCTATTAACTCACATTCTTGTAAACTTTTTACTGTTTTTTTTTTTTTTTACTTAGCCGATGTTTGCACAACAGGTCTTGTTGGTCTATTCTGATTTTTTATTTTTTTTCAGAATTACTTTCTTTGTAAGATTATTCCAATTTATGAAATGCTACGGATTACGACCCCAAAGGGACTAGAACACTTAGCCTCAAACATTACTCTTACTTTGGTTCCATTGCTTTTTTTAATGTGTTTTTTCTCTTGTCAGACCTCCAGCTGCTTGTAATGAGCCATTTTCTGGCTGTGACGAAGGTTTCTTCCTGTTAAAGGTGAGTTTTTTCTCTCCACTATCGCAACATGCATGCCCAGGTTGAGTGATTGCTGTAAAGTCCACGACAATACAAGCTACTATCTAGTGTCTCTACATGCTGGTCCTGGAGGAGTGAAGCTATCTACTTTTTAAACTTATCAATTATTTAGGTACCTTGATATCTGGCGTAATGTAAGTTGGCCCGAAGAAGTAAACTGAACTGAATTTGGTCAGTCATCCCTCCGTACCCTCAGTAACAGGAAGGGCTCTTTGTTTACAGCCGCTGTACCAAGCATTGCTCCCTTTTCCCCCAAAAGAGATTTATAATCCTGACCTTGACATTTAAATTAGTCCTTTTTTGGGGGGAGCAGTGGACGTCAGAAAATGCAGACGCTAAAGGCCATGTACGCCCCCCACGCCCGGCGCGCCGCACCACCGAACAAAAATAAATCACGCTTCTTCCTTTCCTTTTTTTTGAAAATTTGTATGCAATCTGCATGTGGTGATGTATGTGAATGTAAACTCATAATGAGTTGGCGATAGGCTACACTGCTTCAATAATAACCCATAAATCAAAGACACTGTCACACCTTGGTGAGCGCGTGAAAAGGCAACAACAGCCGCGGCGTGCGGGAGCACAAACCCCGGCCGAGCCGCCAAAGTCAAACACCTTTTCCGGGAGGGGCTCCGCGCAAAATATGAGTTATGTGCACGAGGGCGGCGGGGTCATGCTGCACCTCATATGTCATATGTGTCAACCTGAGGGAAGCTCAATACCCGCAGAGCCAATTGGACCTGGGGTAATCCAGCTCGGTGCCACTGATGGGGTCACAAGCGGCTCCCGTAAAGAAAGATCTGATTTTCCACAACGTTGATCCGTCTAACACTTCCTGCTCAAATGCACGAGCATTTAATCCACGCATTGGGGACCAAAAACAGCTTAATCTAATCAAGAGTCTGGAGCTTAATTATCCCCCTAAAGTACACTCCAACGATGAGAGGATCTGTCTACATATATTAAGATAGCAATTAGCCTTGCTTTTCTGTCATTTATACAAGCTGGTGTATTTCCAGCAGTCCTCAAGAAAACTCCACCTTGGTAGGAAAATATGGCCTGGAGAGTGAAAAGCCACTCATCTGCTGTCTGTGTGTGAATTAGCTGCAGAGGAGAGCCTCTTAGCGCTAGCCGTACGATGACGCTTCTAAGTGACAGCTGTCTGCGCCGCCGAAAGCCTCCAACACCAGTAATGAAGAAAAGTTTGCCAATTATGTTGCAACGAGCCGAACGGCGCTACGTACGGTGTCTGCAGATCTGCCTCAGAGGACGTATTGGTTTGTTTTTTAATCGTTCTTTTACATTTTAATGCCGTTCTAACGCCTACATCTGATTTGTTTTGATGAATAATGAAATCAAAACCGATATAAAACAATGTTTAGCTTGTATTATTAATCATGTCCATTAAGAAAGGAGCCTCCACCGCTTTCAGCGCCACGCCCGCCGTGTTCATGCTTGGCCGTCTGAGTCCTTCCTGCATAAATTAACTAGCTTAAAATCACATTAGCGCACATTAAAACAGAAGAAAGGTAGGCACTGTTATTGTTTGCCTACCAGCTACTGCACACCATCATTTGTGCCAGCGCTAACTTTTATTGCCAGCTCTCCTTGTTTAATTGGGAACCCTCGGTTGGGGGAGCCGGCGCCGCAGACCCGGCCAGGTCCTCCACGAGGGGGTGGAGCCGCCAATCTACCCCGGTGGAGGTTAAGAGCGGGGAGACTGCGCGAGGCTCTCATCCGTCATTCTCCTGAATGGGTTTTGAGGACAATAAACCTGTAGCGCCAGGACGAATGGAGACGAAGTGGGCTGTCACCGAGCCAGGATTTATGGCTCCCAATTTCACTGATCTCCTTCTCAGAAATGAGGACTGATAAACAGTGATTAATCGCCTTTATATTCCATTTTACTCCCACCGAAAGTATATTAAGTATAACTGTAACGATTTTGGGAAATTCCCCAACATGATACATTTTTTTCCCGGTGACTCTGGCTTCTTTTCTAATTATTAAACAGTTACAACACAACGTTTTACTAAGAATGATGCAGTTTTTCACACGATAGCGAGCTTTTTACACACGACTTTACGATAAAGCTCCCCTTATAAGAAATACTTTAAAGGAACGTCACTCATACTTCCAGAAATGCTTTGTAAATCATTAATAGGTGGTTATAAGGGATTAAAACTGAAAGCTTTCTGCCAACTCTGGTTACCAAAATATTTAATCTAGAATTTATATATTACACGTTAAGAATTTGTAAAACAACTTTATTAGCATACAATATTTTTCCTTATTACTGCATTCTGAGTTCTCTTTAAACAGTTTAAACAATTATGTTTGCAAATTCTTATTTTTTGCACAAGAAATCAAGTTGTATAAAAACAACAGATGAAGTGGGTTTTGTCTTTTTTCTTACCCTAATTATTACATAATAAATCATTATTAATGATTTATCAAGCATTTACAGATGAACTAGTATCATATTTAGCAATCCTAATGTAAAGTGTTAAGAGGGTTTTGTTTCAAAAGTGGATCTCTTATTTATGTTTCCCATCTTCCCAGCTGGCAAGCATATGTTGTCGTTTAGGCTTGGCAAACTCCAGTGCCATGTCAAGACGACTTGAAAAATTAGCAGCCAATAAATCACGCAGCCCCTCCTGCTTCCTCTGCCTGGAGTTGTGGACCACACTCCCTCTGATTTATGAGATGATTTGGGAAGTGTGTGTGTGTGTGTGAGGAAAACAGAGGAAGCGTGCACAGAAGAGGAGACATGTATTAGTATCCGTGTTCTACATAGGTTATCTACTTCTGTATGCTGCTGTGCTTTGGTCTGAGTGTGAGAAAACGGGGCAGGTGGTGGAGATGGGCGGGAACACGATTGTTCACTCCTATAATGTTTGGATCTTTAGTTCGGAGGAAACTCTTTCCTGATTGTGTCAAAAAAGATTTCCGTGAGAGAGAGGAGAGGCGAGCGTGTTTGTGTGCATAAATAATTATCAGAGGAAGATGTTGAGACGAAAGGAGTGCTGGGAGGGAGGAGGCTTGGATGAGGGTGAGGGGCTGGGGCTAAAATAAAAATGATAGATGGCTGCTTTCTGTCATGGATAGTTATTTAGAGGTTCGCCGTAAAGCTGTCCGGGGAATGAACAGATTTTAGTCTAATGAGCAGAAAGGAAAGCCGTTAAAGTGGCGCTATGTGCTCAGCACTTCTTCCAAATGAAATAGTACCATTTCCCCCTCATTAAAATGCAAAGGGTTCATATAACATACAGCAATAAAGCTGGCATGTCGAGGCAGGGAGAGATAGGGAAAACCCCACTGAGCTCATCTCCTTCCTCCATTACTGAGACCAGAAGGAATAGCGGCCTTCGACAGGGTGGGTGCCAACAATATCTCTCACTCAATCTCCCTTATTCGGTTAGCTCCGTAAAAGTCAATCTGGCGCACTTGGCAAATCCATCCACAGCGGCAGCTTCCACAATCTGATAACAGTTGCAGGGGCGCTTGCTCTTGAAATCATTTTTATTATTATTTTTTCAGCCTTACAGTTGCACACTGCTGCAAACAATGGTTCAGGCTCCCCTCAGCCGCTCGGAGCAGCTTGGATCATCCACTGCTTATCGCAGCCGCTCTCCGATTCACTTTGATTCACGGGGAAATTCGTGTTCAGTCGCTTCAGGACGAACCCGATTGTAGAAATTCCTGGGGTCAGATTGGGATTGGCTCGCAGGCCGATAGCGGTGAAGAAATGAGCAGGCGGTCTTACCGGCATACAGTTCAGGACCGTAGACAGCTCCCACTACGGGGTTCAGCTTCCAGCCTGGACACAAACAGAACCTGGTATCGGAATGGCTCGTTTGAACAGAACCTGGACATCCGCGCGCGGTTCGGCACTCACCGTTTGTGTAAGGGTTGGCCACCTTTTTGTTTGTCATCACTCGTGCGGTTGCGTTGTTCACCTGTTTAAAAGCAACGGAGACAGACGGGGATTCCCAGACGTCAACAACACAACCCAAAACATTCAGCAAGGACTCGAGCAAGCAGGAAACCCAAGCCCGACGGAGTCACATTCTGAAAATAAAATTAAAGACGATGCAGCGTTTGTACAGATTCCTTCGGTTTATAAACAGTCCTGTTTCAGATGATCAGATGAATATAACAAGCAAACAACTTGTTGGTGTTAGTGAGTCTTTTCCATCCATCTTGAGGAATAGTGGACCTCTCTGCTCTTAACTCCATCACAACCGGATGTTTTTACAGGCCAGGGCTTTGATTACGTCCATTTTGATACTATTTGATTGACGCAAATATCCTTGGTCCTACTATCAAATCAATCAAATCAAATCAAAAATACTTGTATTTTTGTCCCAAAGGGAAATTAAATTGTGTTGGAGTAACTCATTTATCTAAGGACCACCTGATTACTTAATCTCATTATCAGATTGGAGATTTGTTCCAATTTAATAAATAAAAATATACTTTAAAAAAAGTGCATTCTTTTTTACTTTTAGTCTGATATTGAATTTAGTTTTGACGATCTGAAACGTTTAAGCCGGACCAAAAAAAAGCAACAGAAGAAATCTCTGCCAACAGTTCTTTCCATCAGAAGTGTTTTAGCTGCTTTGAAGCAAAGAGATGAGAGCATGCATCATTAAACTGCATCATTCTTCCAGCTTCACTAATTGGTTGGGGGTGAAAAACAAAACTAATATATGTGAAAAATAAAAACTCTTGTTTCCCATAAGCTAAAGCAGACAACATTAAATGAAGGTGATGTAGGCCTCCTGACATCTGATAGGAACCCAGAGGATGAAGGCATGCATTCATTCTGCTTTGTCAGGTGATGATGGACAACTGGCTCGTCCAGGTGGACGCGTACGGCTTCCCTCATTCTACTGAGAACGAATTACACGCACCATTATGCATGCATGCAACCAGATCCACACACACACACACACACACACACACACACACAGCCGCATGCTTCTGCTTGCATTAGTTGGTAAACTGAGAACAGCAGGCAGGAAAGGAGTAAATGTGAGAAGAAAATGGAAGCACCTCGATTTTGCGTCCCTCTACGATTGTACCATTTAGTTTCTCCCGCGCGCGATCGGCGTCTGTGCTCGTTTCAAAAGTTACAAACCCAAAGCCCTGAGAGCGCCATGTTAGCCGCAGGTAGAGGAGGAGAAGGACACACACAAAAAGGAGAAGAGAAGGAAGAAAAAGGTAAGAAGAGAGAAGAAGGTGAGCGGCAGCGGCGGCGGAGTCGCGTTGTAAGCAGCCGGATTAATTAGAGGCAGTTAGTGAGGCGTCAGGAAACAGCAAACAGAGAGATCTGGGGAGGAGAGGAGAACGGTGACACGACCTCACACGGCAACACCAAACAAACCGGCCCGCTTTACCCAATTAAACGGCGCAGCTGCGGCGGCACGGCTGAATGTCAGGAAGCCGGGAATGCAAAACTGTCGGCTGCCATAATACAGCGTTAATTATCTGCCCGACTTCAGAGGTGGCTCCTGCAGCCCCCCAACTGGATCTAAACCCCCCGTCTTAGGAGCTGCAACGTCTCAACAGAAACTACAAGAAAAAATAAAGAATATAGGAAAAATATTGACTTTAGACTTCGACTGATATATACCCAACCTCTCGTTTCCATCCCCCAGCCTCATCCCCTTGGGGGGGGGGTTGTCACTTGGCTGAGTTATGTGGACTGGGATGTTGGACCTGAGCTCTGTAGTGAAGCCATTAGGATATTCTGGCCAAACAAGTCCCATTCCTTTAGTTTCTATATATACTTGTGGAGGTATGAGCTGGAGCATGGCCGCTGCTGCCTGATAATTGCTTGAGGATATGATACATGCGGCGCGACACGGCATGCTGACACAGGATCCCGGATTGCTATTTCTGGGACCTTTCCATGGGGGGAACGGAGATAAAGAAATACATTTTGAAGAAGAAAAAAAAGGGAATTGAGGGCAAATTTTGTCCTTAAGACACTCACCCAACCCTGCTCCATCTTTATTTTATTTTTTTATCATGTACAGATAATTAGCTTACAAGAAGAGAGAGTGGAGGCACCATTTTTCAAAGCAGACAAACATATTGAATGCAAATTGCCAAAGCTTCATTGGAAATAGATTATTTATTAATGGCCTGATAGGTTCATTATATAGCACAGGGAGAGAGGCATCATGGGTAATGGCTTTGTGGGGCACAAACAATAAATGCTTGTTACGGCGGAGGAGGCAGGTTTATCCGGTGCTCAATCTTGTCTGGCAGAAGGAGCTGAGAGCAGCAGCAGTGGTGGCGTTCCTCGACTCCCGGTATTCCGTCCCAAAAGCACTCCCAGGTATGAATGGGAATCAATAGTATTCATGCCTCAGCGGCCAGCCGGGGTTGCCTGTCGCTGTTATGAATGGAAAGCCGTGGAGCTTAGTAGACTCTATTAAACGAACAGCTGGATGACTAGCAGTGGGGCGTTCACGCTGCCGCCGCGGGCTTCACCTGGCCCGCCACGTGTTCGGGAGACTGATGCCGCCGCAGCGCCGCGCCGCCATTTCTCCTCTGACTGAAGCAGCCACTGCGTCCCTGGGCTCAAATCGTGTTTCAGATTGATGTCATCCGTGTCTGACATCAACGGGTTAAATCTGGTCGTAAACAGAGATGGAAATCGGCTCCTTATCCAGCCGAGTTCTGTGCGTTTGTTTGAGCGACGCACAAAACAGCTTCCGTTAGTAAAGCTGACCTGTAGGGGACAACTTGTGTTCAGGTTGCTGCATGGCTGCTCTAAGTGGGCGACAGGTGAGATGTTTTTAAGGGGATAACATTTTTTTTAAACACAAAAATGTTCCGACGTTCTACAACAAGTCGCCGTCCAGCAGCAAGATTCTAGGCAAAAAGCAACGAAATTTGAGGCTTTCAAGAATCCTAAACCGTCTAAATACCACCAGGAGGTGGTTCTGGTCACCAAGGAATGTACTTTACAGTCATTATCTTGTTACAGAAATGGGAATAAATGAGATTATTTATGAGATTGAGAGCAACAGCTGCAGAGAACCAACTAAAACCAGTGGCTGGTAAAATGTTTAGATTTGTGGCTAAAGACTGAAAATGCTTTATTTTCACCTCTGGTCATGAGATTCTCGGCTGTTTATTCCAGATGAGCTTTAAAGGATAAAAAACCTGCAGAGTGAAAATGATGTGGACTCAGGTGGACGCACCACCTGAGTAAACTTGTTTTTTTTTTTGTTACTTAAAACTACGGCAGCTTCCTGTTTGA
>JAVLVB010000270.1:537878-552103 GCA_032876305.1 Orestias chungarensis
GCAGATTTGCGTCTTGTTTAAATAAATCTGCATATTTGTGACCTTTTTGTAAAGACTAACAACCTGGAAAGGAACCAGCGAGCTCCGCATACAGAGGGTGAATCGGAAAGTGCTGAGAAAGGGAGTCGCACGTTGTTAGTTTTGGTCTTATTATTGAATTCTTTTATTTATTTATAACAAGACGTAATGCAAAATAAGGCCGACTTCATCCTTCATGCTGTTCCTTTTAAATTAATTTATTCTACATATGGACACATAATGTGCACATTTTTTCTGTTCAGCAGTTATATTTACTTTATATTCAGGTGCATCTAAAGAATTTAGAGTATCATCAAAAGTTCATTTTTTTATGTTTTAAGTAAAAAAAAAAAATCATTATTATTTCTGTGGATCATTTTAGTTTACAGCTAATAAAATTACGTCAAAACAATGGACAAAAAATAAACAAAATTGTTATCGGCTGATATTAGTAAGTTTTAACATTTTAGTTTCGGTCCAACAAGTTATAAGCAAACCTGAACCTGAACTTTGATCTTGTGTTAGCTGCCATAACAGCAGTATTAATATAAAAATATTAGCCCAAAACCGGTGCAGCTCTGGTTTAAATCCAGAAATGTGTTCAGGTTGCTTTTGTTAGTGACTTTCGGGTCATCTGCACTCTCGGCTCTCGGGGCCTCCTGACGGTGGCACAGTAATTAACGCAGGTTCCAAGCTCAACTACAGCAAGAAAACAGCCTCTCCATAAAGCTTCTCCCCAAAAGAAATAAAACGCATCATTTACTTTCATCTGGAAATGGAATTTCGGACCACCGAGCGACAGGCCAGGTTGCAGTTTGAGGGCGGCAGTCCTCGTTTCACCACACAGAGTGGATCACGTCGTTCTGACTGTTGCATGTCTACAGGTGATCGGACGCATAATAGATTTAACAACTGGTCCGTCGTTGCATTAAACCTGCAGGGTGGCTTTAAAAAAGCAAAACAAGCTCCATTCAGGAAGCTTTTTCAAGTTCTTTACCTGAATATATATTAATATATTCAGATGCACCTGAATGTTGCAGACTCTTGTTGTGAAGCTTAAACGAAAACTAAATCTTGTTGCCGTTGGCTTCATTTTTTTTACTGCTTTCTTCGCTTCTCTTCATTCGGCTACTTTCTTCTTCTACTTCTATTTTTTATTTGTTGCTGCTATTTCGGCTGTTAATTCTACGTCGTCTCAGTGGTTTTCTGTCCGTTCTTTTGGTCGTGTTAGATGGTCCCTCGTACAGAGGTTCTTGTTCTGGAGGGGGTGTTTCCTCTCCACTGTCGCTACATGCATGCTCAGTATAAGGGATTGTTGTAAGGTCAACTCGATGTTGCGTTTTCTTGCATAGAAAACTTTTTAAACTAGTTTGAATAATAAACGGGACGTTAATAATTAGGATCATGATAACTTTTTTTGTAGAGATCATTGAGATGATGTGTTTCGATTGGCTCTGAGGAAATACACTGAACTTAATTGGGTGTTCTGAAAAAAAGGCTTTGAGTTTGGATGACCTTCGCAATGGCTGTGATTTTCTTGGCCTTCGATGCAATGCCTGAATTTAGAGACACTCCTCGGTTTTGGTTTTGTTCCTGTGGTTAAAGCCGGACGTCGTTTACATTAAGCCGATCGAAGCTGAACAGTTTGTGAAACCTTTCTTCTGTTAAAATCTCGTCTGGTTCCCATGAACAGACGTCGCTTAAAGCCCTGCTTTTCATCACACGTTTGATACATCTGGAAAAAAAAGAAAGAAAGTAAATACACGTGAATCGATGCGATAAGTCTGACGCAGGTTCAGGTCCCAGAAGGAGAAGGTTCTATCCCATCTGCTGGAGGACCCGCAGCCCGCTGGTGGATTAGGCGAAATGTGAAACAGCGGAATAATAAATTGATTGACAGGACTAATGATTCACGACTCGCGTGAGAGCCGCAACAGACAACAAGAACAACGGGGAGGGAGACGAAGGAACCGGCGGATCCGGCTCTCCCGGACCGGCCTTAGAGACGGCTACTCTCCGCCAATGTACACACCACACTAATGCCATCATTAGGAAACAGAAGAAGTACATGGTAATGAAGCAGCTGGCGTTCTAGTTCACTTACCTTGGATCCTCGCTCATTGAAGATAATCTCCACATCTAAAATCTTTCCAAATTGCTGCGGAGAGAAAAGAAAAACAGAAGAGCAGAGATGGAGTTAGAAAGCTTCGCTGGCTGCGAACTCATGAGGAGAAAAGGCTGGCGAGAGGAAAAACCATTAGGGCAATATGGAAATGTTACATTTGTGGGGAAAAGGTGGGCAATCTGCATTTGTTAGCTCAGCAAACAGTTGTAGAAGGTTGTCTGCGTGGTTAGAAAGAGAGCTCATCGCTGCTGCTGCTGCCGCCGCTTTAATGCGCCTGGATTTGTGTCGGTGAAACGAGACGTTTGTTAAAATGCTTGATCCTTTCCCAGCATTCCTGACCTGAGCCGCGTGAACAGAAACCCTCAGACCGGCTGTATTCTCCGCCTGCTCTCGCTTCGTCTTTGTTTGTGTGCTGGCGCCGTCAACAGAACCTCGGGGCCCGTCTCCCCGGGGGTTAACGCGCTCCAGCCTCTTCGATTTACCAGGCCGGCCTTCGGATCATTAGAAAGCAGAGGAATGAAAGTAAACTGTAAGTTCCTCTAATGAGTGGAGCCACTGTGACTTTTAATTGCTGTTTACAATGGCCGTATTATTTCATTAAAAGTAATTACCCTGTCAAGCGGTCCGCGTCGCCTTCATTTCAGCACAACAGGGAAGAAATGGGCCTTCCATGTGGTCGAGGCTCGGTGGGGATGGATGGATCGTTTGACTGAGCCGCTAATAGAGGTTATAGGAGGAGTCGGCTATTATCTGGCTGAAGTGAGAAGCTGAGGGTTAGCAGAAAAACGTACTGCTCCTTTTAAGCCCCCCCCCCCCTCAGTCCCACCGTTTACATGCGCTCCTCCATAGATCCTATCCATACATCTGTCTCACATGGCGCTCAGCTCCACTGATTGGAGCAGCGAGCGAAGGCATTTATATCCCAGCGTGACGCACCCTCCTCTCGCCCGAGAAGACAATGCTTCCCCCACGCAACGTGCAGATGCTAATTGTTTTAACCGAGTGTAATGGGCTTGTGGCGTCGATTAATTAGTTTCAGAGGAAGTCGTCTTCGCGGATTTCCACATGGCGCAGGGGACTGTTCGCTGCTCACCACCGATCTCACGGGCTCCCGTCCCCAACCACCCACTGTCTCCCTCTCTCTCTCTGTTCCACACACACACGGATAAACAGCTGCATCAGCAGCACAGATAAACAATAGCCTGAATAGGAGGAGTCTCCAGGGGGAGAGACTGATGTCATCCGGAGAGTGGGACTGCAGCTCCATCCATCCAGAGCTGCTGTGGGTTCAGTGACCACACATGTGGTTTCTTCTGTTTTAGCTCATTCATCACAGCATCTAAAAAGTGATACATCTTAGGTCTGATGCTCAATTCTGTTTTTTTGTTGTTGTTGTTTTTTTCTGATATCCTGTTTTTATCTTCCGACACGTTCACACCACTAATTAAATGCGACCGCCATCAAACTTCTGTGAGAAGGGTTTACGTCCCAAAAGCAATCAGCATGAGCAGAGGAACGTAGACGCCGCGTGTCAGTACCAACGGATACCGCCGTCTGTGAACGGATATTAAAGTTGTTGAGCAACGGGAGCCGACGGTGTCAACACAAGAATATAGCAAGATGAAGAAGGCTGGGAGACGAAAGCTAGACCCGGCGCTGCTTGCTTCAGACATTGTTTACGTCGGACCATAAAAAGCGACAGGACAGTTCTGACCCGCAGACGCTTTGAAAACTTTTATTCAGTAGTAGTGTCACAAAAGGAAGTGCCACATTTCAAATATATTATTATTTTTTGGGACGGGGGTGGGGGGGGGCGTGAAAGGATCAGAATTGAGTCACGTCAGCCTCAGTTATTTTTCTGGCTGCTTACTTTGCATAACTTACAGAACAGCAAATGGATCACATAACCAAACGCTTCTTTAGGAAATGAATGGAACGAGGGATAAAGTTGTGTTTTTCAGCGCTCCAGCGTGGAAGCAAACAATCCAGCCTCTCCACCTTTGATTAGCCCGAATTTCTTCAAGCTCCTCAGAAAAACCAATAATTAGGCTGCAGTGGCCTGTGCATTGAAGCTCAGCAGTCAGTGTGACTGGGGTTGGGGTGGGAGGGGGTCCGATTGCTCTGGGAGACGCTGTGAGAGCCACCGAGCGACGAGCTGCTGAAGAAGCCTGGCTCACAAATGAGGGCACCCTCGAGCGACGCAGCGTGGGATCCTCGCAGAGCTCACTTGGAGTGTTTTCATTTCCCGCGCACTTACCAGCTCTCACAGATCACAGTTTGTAATTACTGATTAGCGTCCGCTGTGGATGCCCTAATGAGACCTTCATTCAGCGACTCGTTAAAAAATGCGCAGGTCTCCTCGACCCAGCAGCGCACGGAGAGGGGCGGGCATCTCGGGCCCTCCCGTCTCATTTCCCGGTTCCCGGAGGTTCTTCTGAGACTGTGCAGCACAACCTCCTCCGTCTTCCAGCCCGCATGTCTGTGGGCTTCACTCAAGCGTAGCAGTAATGGCGTATTGAGCCGGTGGCGCTCCAGAAGCCATTAGAGCTGGAGGAATGAGGCTTTGCACACACCGATCACACAAAGGCCCCATTGTGGAGGCCATGTCAGAGGGTGGAGCGGACCGGCTATCTCTCTGCCAAGCTCCAACCAAGACAATCGATCCCACAATCCTCCACCTCGCCAACGAGTAGCAGGAAGGAGAGGGCAACATGTGAGCGAGGAGGGTGATTAAGAGAGGCTGGGTGGGCTGCAATCAATTTCCTATCATATATCTGCATGAAGCGGGCCAGGCACAAAAAGCCTCCGAGCTAATTACGGCGGTGATTTGGATTCCACACAACCTGCACCAGAGCTGGGGACAATAAAGCCAACAATCAGAGGGAGAAAGCAGCCATGTTGTGTGCAATTTATAAAGCCACGGCGACGGGCTCTCCGGTAATTAATATCATCAGCTCAACGTTGTCTTCATAACGGCCAAAATTAACGCCTCTAGGTTCTAATGGTCCAATTAGTGTTTAACATTTCAAGTACATTTTCCGCCATCGTCTCCATTCAGATCCATTATTGTTATTGAATTCGGGTTGGCTTCGTATCGAGACACAAAGGTGAGCGTCTGAAGTGCCGCGTTAATTGGCCGGGAGACGCCGAAGATCCATCAGAACCGGATGTATAAACTCGATCGCCGGCCGCTCGACGGCGGCTGGGTTAGCATCTCCCGAGAAGCCAGAGAGGGAGCGGCTGCAGCTGTCATTGCTCTGCTGCCTCCTCGCCAGCGTCAGAGGCCGAGCTCAAGGATCTGATTGTGACTGATTGAGCTGTTTATCAGCCGCGAAATCTTCCGAGCCACTCTTTTCTCCTCAGACAACAAAGTAATCAATGCATTAACGAGATGACAGCTGCAGCGATGGCTCCCCGTTATATGGAGAGAAATCTGCTCCCAATATTACTGCAGGTAAAAAACAGGTTTCAGATGTGGAAACTTGAAAGAAAACAAAACAAAAAGAAAGCTTTTGGAAAACAAGAACAGCTTGCACAAAACGTTCTTAATGACAATAGTGATTTACTATAATGTGTATGTGTGCGCAACAGTTGACCTCATGTTTATGCTGTTTTCTCCAATTGCTTGTTCAGATTTAATATTTGAAGGTTTTACAAGTCGCATTGGGGATCAAGCATTTCTATTGGTCAGCCACGCCCCCCAGAGGTGTAGAAGATACACTGTAAAATGCAACTTTAAAAGAGTTCAGTTTGTAAATAATTTGGTCTCAAATAAAAATTTAAAAAGAAAAATCCGAGAACGCTTGTTTCGGAAAAATTGAATCCAAACAAATGAATAAATAAACTGTAAGGCTTGCAGATATAAGGTTAGCAGCTGGATGCATGTAAATTACTATCTAATGTTTGTTTTTTTGCTTGTATTAATATAAGAATACAATAACATATATTTCTCTCCATGCCATTATTGTTGGTGTTTTCCTTTGTTTTATAAAAACGCTGCAGTTTTTAGTGTTACTGGGTGAACCGGCTGCTTGGTGTCACTGGTGTCACGACTCACCCCGAACATTTGCCTCAAGTCGGGGTCCCGGAAGCGGAAGGGAATGTTGGAGACGTGTAGCCGCTTCGGCTGCTGCTTCTCCGAGGAGTCTGAGTGCTGGAGCTGGAGCTGCTGAGAACCCTCTGTTTGCGTCACGTCATCTGTCTGCCAGAGGGAAACAAACACAGAAAAGACACAAGCTCCTCATTAGCTGCTGCTACAGCATACCGCAGCAGAGTGGGGGGGGGGAGGCTGGCTCACTAACTTAACTCCACATATGCCATTTTTCAATCCACTCAGAAAGCCTGAGCGATAAACAGCCGATGACTTATAGTGTCAAACCTGAGGTTGTGCATTACAAATCCACTTATTAATCTCTTGCACTTAGCTCCCGAGCAACAGGGAAGATTGAAGGCGCTGACAAAAAGGCGTGGATATAGATCCCACAGAGCCCTGACACGTCTAGACTAAAGACACATTATTGGTGACGTTTGCACACAGCCGTCAGAGTGCGAGGCCCAGAGCCCTCAGCGTTGTTGTTTCCATCATTATGCGAATGCGACGCTGACATTTCTGTATAAATGATGTGTCTGATGTCAGTGACAAATTCCACTTGTTTCTCAGCGTGACACCGGTGATGGATTTCAGCAAGCCCGCTGCTGGCTTGTCTCTTTAGATGGACTTTGTTTTATTTTCTGTGGCCAAAAACCTCATTGGTCAAACGCTCAGTTCATCGTCCCGCTCTGCTCTGACACAACCTTTGGGTTTTAAGACTTTCTGATCCTAAAAGTTTTCAATTGAAGCAGCTAAACGCAAAAAGTTGGATCGTTTTCTTTTTTGTTTTGTTTTTTTACAAAAGTTCGTAAAAAATATCAATACATGAGAACTAACTATGGTGCCAAATGGCAATTAGCTTAGATTGGCAATAAAAGTGAAAGCCTCGCTCACTAATTAAAGCAAAAGACTAGGAAACACAATTTTGGGGGGTGTTTTAGTACAGTTTGGGCACATTATCGCTTTGCTTTCAGTATTTACACTCAAAGCTGCCTTTAAATCCAGTCTGGAATGTTTTCACTCAAAAGCTAAATTAGCTAAAGTTATTCTCTACATTTCCGTTCATTAATAGAAGTGTTGAAACTAAAGATGCTCCGATTGGGCCGGTTCCAGATCATCTCCAAATCAGCCTCTCCGTGAAACCTACAAACATCACGACGAAACTGGATCAGTTTGCTGTGTTTGATGTTCAGTTATGTTTTGTTTCAGATTTCTCTGAATAAAAAAAGGTTCACGTGATCCTCTTCAAAGTACATTTAAAGGGAAGGAACAGTAATGAGCTGCTGAATGATGTGTTTCAGTGATAAAGTGCTTTATCCACTTTTAGTTAAGTCTGTTTGTTCTGATGTTTGCATTTTCTTTATTAATGAGATAGAAAAACCTATAATTTACATTATATCGAGACTTTTGTTATTTTCTAGTTTTGCATGTTAAAAAAAATTGCCTCCAGCTTTTCTGCATGTTGTAAAGTGTAAAACATTTTACTTCTACGTAAGAAAAAACAAGTTGAACTAGTGCTGCTCCTACCCGAGTGTGATTTCTGGATAAAAAAAGGATTTTAAATGTTTGTATCTGAACTCCAGTAGAGTTGTGGTTTAAAGTATCCTGGAAATAAACAACGATCATCAGTGTTTTGTTGTGTGGTTGGAATTAAAAAGTTACCAGTTCACACTAAGGCTCTTCATATAGATTATTAATTCATCTTTTGACCTTTTAGAAATCAACAGGTGATTATTATGAATTCATAAAGGGAGTTAAAGACAAAACTGAAGGACTTCTTGCCAAATATTGGGCCAAATCTTTTTAAGTCCTCAGAAAACCCATAATTATCCAAAGTTAATATCCCTAACATTTCATAATGTTTTGTGTTTTTTTGGTTTTTTACTTTTAGCACACTTTTATGTATCTGTAAGCAAACAAAAAAATTAAGTTTAGAAATACTGTGCATACAAGGTAGTATATTGTTTTTTGTAAAGATGTAGCAATAAAAGTGCTGCACAGTAGGAGCGACGTAATTATAGTCCTGACCACAAGAGGTCACTCATCAGGAGAGGATTGAGTTGGTTTTGGGCGTTTGAATTTGTAGTTTCGGTTTCATAGGCGTTGTTTCAGGATCGGGAGATGGAAGCCAGACTTCTGAATAACGAAACAGAGGCGGGAGTGAGAGTGGCAGATATTGAGAACAGGGGCTGTTTGAATGTGATACGTAAACTTGCAGGGTCTCGAGGGAGACGCTGCCTCACACACCTAAACACTCAGGGGCAGTCTGGCGGCGGCACAGAGCGGCGACGTCGTCGCCCGAGTCCGAGCTGCTGAAAAGACTCGAAGAGGGCGACAACCGGCAACCGCTACGAGGCGGGCGCATGGCTGCAGGCCTCTCTTAGTGACACATTTCCCTCCATTTAGGAAATGGGCTTGGGATTTATCCATTACAATTCATCATCACGGTATTATCATTATCATCATGATCGTAATGATGATCGCCTTTATTATTCTCATTATCATAATCACAATCTCCACTGTAATGGCTCTCATTTATTTGGTTTTTATGGCCCATTCGGAGACGGTGACATAGATTGTCAGCGGTGACGGTTGTCTGATTCAAGGTCTCGCTCCGTCTCCCCTGCAGCCGTCCAGGTAGTTTCACCTGAGCCCGACGGCGCCCGGACATCCCAGCCACAAAATCGCCCCCGATTTGCAGAGTAAGGAGCAGATTTGTGACAGAGAGAGACCAGCGGAGGGGTTCTAACTTTGCCAGTGTCCTCGTGCGCTGGAGGTTAATAGCCTGAGTAGCCATGTTGGGCCCGGAGGTGACACGTTGCAGACAGATGCTGGGACCGTGGAGGGTGACGAGGTACCAGAGCCCCTCAGGTCAATCTGTTTCATCGGTCACGCGCGACACCGTCGACCTTTAGCGTATGTTGCCACGCTCCCTAACTCTGCTGTCCTCCGGCTCTGTCTGGCAGGCTTTTTATCACGGCCGGCGTGTTTGCACACATCCAGATTAACTTTCAGCCGGCGCTCAGACAGGCCGGCAGCCCCGCTGACATCGGGGCCAAGCGCACGCTCTGAGAACACAAATGCTGAAACGCTGACTGCGAGCACCCCAGACTGCAAACTACTAACTCAATAAGTTCGAGTGTCACCCAGATCCGGGATTCCTGCGTGTGCGCCGCCGTGCCTGGGCTCCAAGCCGCCTGCCTGGCTGTGAAACGGTGGCGTAGCGGTGGAAAATAATTACCTCCGTATTACCATAGGAGGCCACCTTCAGTGGCA
Organism: Orestias chungarensis; assembly: GCA_032876305.1. Lineage (NCBI taxonomy): Eukaryota > Metazoa > Chordata > Actinopteri > Cyprinodontiformes > Cyprinodontidae > Orestias > Orestias chungarensis. Next base: position 547,388 of record JAVLVB010000270.1, read on the forward strand.
CTTTGCTGTCCCGACAGCTGCTGTCACAGGGAGGAGGAGGCGGGATGCGAAACACAGCATCACCGCCAAAGCCGGCAAGGCTAAGAGTGAGAGAGCTGTCAACTCCCGCCGCTCGCTGGCTTCCTGTTCAGTCATTTCTCTAAAAGACTCCCTTGCTGTTATTTGCAAATCGGCTGCAAAGTGCTCTGCTCAGCACTTTTCCCCTCCTTGCAGAGTGGCATTACAAGAGCATAATTGAAACTATCTGATTGGAATGCTGCCAAGCAGGTAGATTACATCCGATTAAATAGAAGCCATGGTGGGGGCGGGGGGTTTGGGGGTCTTTGCTCCCAAGAATTATAATGCTCGGGTCTAATTCATTACAATACTCTTCTGGTGCTTCCCGGTTTGGTTTTTTTCCCTAAAGATGCCACAACTATGAGCTCAGTGCCTCTCCTCCCAGTCCGATCGGACAAGACGGACCTTAAACAGTTCTCTAAATATTAACTTTAATGCTTTTTTAATTGCTGTAGTTTCTTTTTTTTGTAGGTATGTGAATTTTGTTAGCAGGAACTAGATACTACAAACTGCTCCGATGCTGAAGTTCTTAACGTTAAATGAGGAATTGGATGAATTAGGCAGAGCAGGAAAATGTGACCCACATCCGGCTTTTTCTCGGGGATGCACGCGAACCAAATCTCGTCCTTTTGCCCAAAAAACCCCCAGAATGGTGCCACTTTCATTTGTGGTACCAACGGATTTTCAAGCAGGCTGAATGGTAGTGTTATAATTTCACGCCCTCGTCGTGAGACGTGCGTCATAATTGTGCGAGCAGAAGAAGCCAGACATGGTAAATCCGGACGCAAAGTGTCTGAAGCAAGCAGCGCCGAGTTTGGCTTTAACGCCCATCCACAGACGGCGGCATCCATTGTTACTGACGTAAACATGGCGCTGCTGTGCAACTTCTATGTTCTTCTTCGGCACGTAAACAGTTCACGCCTACAACTCTGATTGTAGTCGTATCAAATTAAAAAAACAAAAAATAAATAAAGTTAGGGTCCAGCATCATGACATGTTGAGTGAGCTTAGCCTTAGACTTTTTATGGACTCTTTAAATCAGGATTGTTGACCCTGTTTAAGCATCACAGATCTAGTTAAACCTGAATTTATCCAGGTTCCGATTATGGTGATGATTTTAGAGTGTAGGAACCCTGCAAGGATCTATCTACTGTACACTGTTGAGCTTTAGGGAAGCAGAAAAAAACCTGCAGACAAGAGGAGGGGTGGATTTTCCTTTCCCCAGGCTGAGAAATGCCACAGTATTCATTGTTATTTATTATTTCACATTCAGAGGCAGACAGTCTCGAAGCCTCCACGCGTGAGATGTTGGTCTGTCAATTTTGGGGCTTTAAATTTAGTTTTAGGGTTCCGAGTCACTGTTGCCGCCTGAAGCTCAGAAATCACTCGGTAAAAGTGTTTACGTCGCCCCGGACCGAAGCAGAAGCCGTAAAATTCCCACCGCTAACGCTCAAAACATCCGACATGGAACCCGGGAGCCGAGCGCGTCTGGAAATCAACAGATCCGGATCCTTTCTGCATTCAAGTACAGAAACGTTAACATCTCGTCCAGGTGCATCTCAGTACACCTAATCTCATATGAGAGATTCTTTACAGTGTTTGTTTTTGATGGATGTCGCTTCCAGCTAATGAAGTCCCAACACTGTGTTTTCTCAGAACTTTGGATTATTACATCAGATCAATAAAACCTGACTTCTGACACAGAATTATTGTGGCACGCTGATGTTAGTCATGATCATTTTGCCAAGCAAGGACATCCTAGAGAACATCCTGGACATGAGGATTTCCTTTCCATAAGGACGGGTCTCCGGCCCAGACTGACAGAACCAGCAATATCGCTTTAATGGTCTGGTCTGGTCTGGTCTGCAGGCAACATGTAGCGCTAATTCTTCCAGTTCTGCTAAGGAATAGTCATGTTGGGAAAAAAAAAATCTTTCACAAAGGTGGAAAATTCAATATGATTTATTAGAGGACTAGTTTTCTGACTGCGTTTTATGGCAGGCGAATCACTATAAAAATTCATTCAACGCAAATGTAGAGAATTCAGACAATTTTCAAAGTTTAACAGTTTTATTACTGTTGCTGTGTTTTTATGTCTTTAATCATAATTCTGTCTCACTCTTAAGTGAATTGAAGTGCATTTGACTAATATTTCATTGTATGCTGAATTATTTGCTTATTTGGGGGTATCATTTAAAGTTTGTGTTGCAGGAATAGGAACCGAGAATGGCGTCTTGTTAACATAAGTTTTCAGTTTTTATCAAATTGGAAATGTATCTTAACAAGACTTAATTCTTAATTAAGTATTAATTCTATTTTTTTATCTATTCTATGTTTGATTAAATAAATATAAGCAAGAAAAATTCAGACCAAGCAGTTTATTCATTTTTTTGTGTGTTTCATATATAGATACTAATTGTGCCTATAGAGAGACGGTTCTCCTTTGCTCTACTTTCTTCATGTCTCACTCTACAGGGTTATTTAGGTTATTTCTATAGTTCTGCTGCTATAGGCTTAAACTGCTGGAGGACAGTCTGACCACTTCTGACTCTGCTGCTTCCTTTCTTTGTCCAATCTGCTTTAGTTGCTGTTACTTCAACCTTGTTAACCTTTTGTTTTCCGCGACATTCTACAACTGCTGCTATAAAGTCTGTTTTTTTGTTTGCAGTATCCTCTGCATCTATTTTTATTTTTCTGTCTCTTCAAAACCCCCAGTCGGTCATGCCAGACGGCTACTTGTACTGAGCCAGGTTCTGCTGCAGGTTTCTTCCTGTTTAAGAGGAGTTTTTCCTCTCCACTGTCGCTAGATGCATGCTCACTATGACGGTCTGGTGATTCCATAGGAGTGAATGCTGCAAGGCAATGACTCGATGCAGTCTGCTTGGTTTTCATAGATTGGAAACTTTTTTCCCACTGATTTGTTTATGATGTGTCTGTGATTTGAATAGATTTTCTTGTAAAGTGCATTGAGACGACATCTGTTGTAAAGTCCTGCTATATAAATAAACTGATTCTTATATTCTTAAGTTTAGATTGTTGTCCTCACACAGAGACCAAACTTTTAAAAGTACTATAAAGGATCCAAGAACAGCAGCTGATTTGTTCCGTGTATCTTTTTCTGGTGTTTTTGGTACCGCCACAGTTAAGAGGTTCAAGTCTGACATATTGCTCAATAAAACCAAATTTCTGTATCAAACCTGATACATATATATATATATATATATATATATATATATATATATATATATATATATACATATGTATATTTTTTTTATTTTATGTATTATTTTTTTTTACAAACTGACATCAGGGTTTTCATTAGCTGTAAGCCAAAATCCTCCAACGTACTTAAAGATTATCACTGTAAAATGATTAGATATTATGTAAATAAGTAGAAATTTGAACGTTGCCATTTGTCTGACCAAACTCCCATCTTTGTCAAAGAGTTATTGAGACAAAGATTAAATTTTCTGTTCAGTGGTTTTGGAAAGATGGACCTGGAAGTAGCCTCCAACAAATCTAAAACTCTTCCTCTGTGATTTATCGGCAGCATCTGACTGTTTGAGGTAGAAGCAGATACACGCCGTCAGCAGAGAGTCTGAAAGTCTCGGTTCTTTAAACACAGCTCGCCAGAGTCGGGCCGGCGTGTGTGAGTGTTTGCGTGAGCCTGCCCGTGTTTTCTGCGCGCTGCTGCGAGTGTGTGCGCGCCTATGTTATCACAGTCACCCAGAATACCCTTTGGAAAGTCTTCATGCCGCTGACACGGGCTGTGAAAAATCTGGAAATGAGTGCTGCCCTAATGCCACCGCCTTAATTTGTTATCTGAAAAAAGAATGATTACTCATGAAATTCAACCAAACCTCAGACTATTTGAGCCGAGCCAGATAACGAGCTCGCTCCCCGCCAGCCCTCTGCTACCCGGGTCTCTGAGGATTTGGAGAAAAGTTTCAAGTCCCTGCTTTCAAGTCAGCTTGTTTGAACGCGACGCGGAGATCGGACCACGGACAGCGCCACCTTCCTGGCGCCGACTGCCAAACAAGGGAAAGGAGTGAGCACTCCCCGCGCCTCATTAAAACATACACACTCTCCGCGCTCTGTGGGGAATTGACATGGAATCCATACGTCTCGTTGAATTTTCACTCACTTGACTCTTTTTAAGTCTTTAAGTCAAGAAGATGTGCAGAGCAAGGCGTCGTCGCGGGGTGGACGAGCTGAGCACAGCAGAGTCGAGCCAGGAGAGGGGGAGGACAGGGGAGATCTGCAGCGAGCTGATCTGCTCCTTCAATCTGTGTTTCTGCAGGGTGCCTTAATCAAAGGCGCCCGGGCCCGTCTGAGGCACCCCGAAGGAACGGCTGGGCCTGTCATTAAAGGCAGCGAACACAACAGTGGGCGACTCTACACCAGCGGCCCCCCGAGGATTAGGCTCTGTGTTTACACCCCACTAATCTCATCCCTCTGTCCTCCTCGAGAAGAGACGACTGGATGCGAGGAGGGGGAGACGGAGGGGAGCGGGAAAAGCCAGTCGAGCTCTCATCTCTCCACGGCCACTATCTCTGAGCTTTTTCTCACAGCGGGCGAACAGATGAAATGAAATCAAATGCGAAATGGAGAGAGGAGGGAGACAGGGAGGCATCGAGCGGAGGAGTGAACCTCCTGCCA
>JAVLVB010000270.1:554675-565880 GCA_032876305.1 Orestias chungarensis
CCCCCCCCCCCCCCCCCCCTTCCTTGTACCACTGGTGAAGCTTGTTAGTGGGGCTGATTCAATAGTGATGGAGATCATTCCTTATAGAGGAGAGAACCTCTCACTATCTCATGATTCGATTCAGATCAGAATTGTGTTTTAACCCTAACCCAAAACCAAAGGTGGCAGACCAGCTGTTTTGAGAAAGATTCCATGAGAGGAGCTGAAACCAAAAATCCTGAAAGTCTGCAGAACCCCCTCACATTATGTGTGGAATAATAGTTCAGATCAAACAAATCAGTTTTGAAGCAGGACAGATGTATTGCATTTTTACAGGAAGACATGTTTAGGTCTAAATGTTTGTTTGTGGTGAGCTAAAGCTAAGAAGTTCATGAGATAGGAGCCCATAAGTGTCTTACTTCTTCCTATTTCCTTTCTAACATGTCAGCGATGCTGTTGCAACAAAATGTTTGTGCCTCTTACACCGCCTGCAATTAAGTTTTTAAACATGTCTGTAATTTTTATACTACTGTCATGTTCAAAATAAAGTGTTGAATGTTGAGTTAGAGAATTTGAATGCATGTCTCTGTTTATCACGTGTTCATAGCAGTTCAGTGTTATGTAGTGAATGACTGCATGTGAAACGTGCTTTGCTACATTTTGTCTAAAAAAGCTAAATCTTTTCGAGTCAAACGGTTTTAGGGACGACTTCTTTTGGGGACAGCCCAGTGTCCCAATAGAGAAACAGAGAAGGAAATGACGTTCAGTCTGAGAGGCCTGTTTGTATCCACGCGTCATAAAAAACAAACATCGTTATAAAGATTATGAAGAAGTAAAGCGTTAATTTTGAACGAAGACGAAGCGGGTTCAATTTTTCCACAAGCAATTTTGGACAATTTAAAAAAAAAAAAATGAGAATCATGATTCTCGAGTAAATACTTTTTTTTTTCCTCGCACACCAACGATTTGGTGTATTTGAAATTCTAACCACCTATAAGCCACTGATGTGTCTTTTCGGAAAGTAGTGGAGACTGGGGAATGTTTCTGACAATATTAGTGCAGTTCCAAATCCACAAGGCGTACCTAATAAAGTGGACAGGAAGTGTTCAGATTTAACGACTGCAAATAAATCAGACACAAAAGTTGTTTTACTCTTCTGAATGAGTCTTCCCTGATAATGAAACAAAAATAGAATTTTTATGTAACTTGGGGCTGAATTGATATACATTTTTTTACAATGATGTTCTATATTATCTTGATTCTCTGATCAATTATTTTATCTTTGCTTATTAGTGCATATTTTCCTTCTGAGGAGATTTCCTTCCTGTATAACTAAAGTGGATCTTTTCGTGGTTCTGGCCTCGTTGCAAACTTTACTGATGTATCCTGGGGCCGACTACCTGTTTGTTGGATGCTTGGAGCACAAAAACTGCAGCACAGTGCAAAAAAAAAAGAAAAGAAAAAGAAAATGCAATTCTCTGCGGCAATGTGTAAAACTTCCATATGCAGCTTATGTTGACTTAATAACGCTACAATATGGTGGGCGTAGTGGAGACAATTAAAAAAGCACATTACAGTGGTGCAGATGGGGCCACATGTGCATGGTAAATTATGCAGAAAATCACTTTCTAAAGTCTCCTGAAACAATCTGTTTGCACACCTTGTTTAAAATCATGTACAAACACATTATATTATGATTTATGTGATGCACAATTAAAGCTAATGTAAAGGCTGAATAGGGCTGATTTTAACAGAGGATTTGGCGAAGCAGAACCGTTGTTCATTTAAGAACGATAACCAGACAAGGAGCTTCTAAACCACATCTGATCTGGGCTGGTTCTGCTTTCAAAATGGCTGTAAGAACTTTCTGCTCAGGACTGGAGGCGCATCCTGGATAAATGACATCGTCATCATGAGAAACCAGCTGAAAGTCTCTATTGAAGCAAGCTGGCGTTAACGTCAGACCCAATACGATACAGACTGGTCATTAGGTACATAGTCATAGATTTAAGGATAACAGATCTTCCATTATTCACAAGTCCTTCAGAACTAAATTTTGTATTTTTTATTTGCAGTGAGCCAGAATCTTCAAATTTAACACAAACAGATCAGTGAATGTGTTGCTAACTAAACAACACTATGAAATATATAGTGTTTGTAACTTAACTTATTTCTTTTGCTTCGCTTCTTGGATGACCTGTTATTCACTAGGTTGCGCCTCCATGTTGCAAACATTTCTGTAACAAAAACCTTTTCTTCCTGTCCTAAAATACAGAAACTATTTAGATATATATCTTATCTGGAAAAAACACCAAATCGTACCAAGTATTTTTGTCTAGTTTTCAGTGAAAAAAAAATCTTGAAACAAGACAAACCCGACTTACAAATAACTTTACAGCTAGATTTAGGAGCTTGTTGTGATTCAATAATTCTTAAATATGGATAAAATATTTTTTCAGTTATACTTTTTTTTTTTATTAAGGAAAAAAATAATCTGCCATCTGAGGTATTTTCTAGACAAAAACACTTTGCAAGATTTGACCATTTTGGCTGAAAGAGACAGAATGATCACAATAACATCAGGTCATTTCTGATCCTTTCTAAGCAGCACAAACAAACAATACAACAGATTCACAATCAGATAAATCATGAAGGTATAAAATGATAGAAGAATATATTTTACTTGCTGACAGCGTGTTGAGAACAGTGTTTGCAGGTGATGCAGAGCACTGACCGGTGCGGCCGTGGTGGCGGTGATGGCGGGCGTGCTGTTGTCAGTGCCGGCCGGCTCGCTGTGCGTCTGTGTGGGCGTGTACAGGGTCATGGCGTGCTCGGGCACCCGGCTCTGGCCGGTGTAGTCCTGTGTCGGGAGCGGGTGCGGCGCCGCAAACTCTGCGGGGATGCCATTCTGTGGGGGAGGCGGGTACTGGGCCGGGGTGTAGGGCTGGGCCATCGCTTCAGGAGGGTTGGTGGCCTCTTGGTTACCCTGTTAGAGACACAACGAGATGGCAGAGGAAATTTAAGCTAGAGCACATCGCTGGGAATCGTACGAGCAGCATGAAAGGCGTTAAGGTTCCCTCCAGAGACCGAAAGGCCAAACGGGGAAAGTTGTCCTTCCCAGCTTCGGGGTCGAGAGGAAACATCCATGTTATCACGTCTCGGCTCGCATTAGAGGAATCCTTGATCATCGCTAATGAACATAGTTTACATTGTAGAGCGCGGCTAACGGTCGGAGGCCCGAGAGTCAGGGGGAATGTCTCAAAGCAAAAGAGGAAAGATCAATTAGTTGATCAAATTTTGATTAAGCTCTTTGATTTCAGTGACAGGCCTGTTAAGCGAGCAGCTGCTCCCTCAACGAGATTCTCTTTATTCCAGCAGAAAGCTGCTTCCCGCTCTGCTACCTCTGACTCGGCCCGGCCTCGGCTCAGACCCACGGAAGGTTGGGTTCACGAGTTTTCACTAAAACCTTCATCTTCATAGTATTGATTCTCCTTCTGTAAATGACTGGTAGTGGTAGACGTCTTTAGCACATTTGTTTTTTACTTCTAAGAAATTGAGATAACCAAAATAAATCACTTATAAACTCCCACCTTACTGCCGTCTATAAATATTAATACAAATATTTTTTTATCAATGACCTATGTGTTTTGTTCATATTTAAAACATTCTGTAATTTCTCCTGTTTCTAAAAGCTTAAACGTCCAGATTGACCACATCTTGCTTCTTCTGCTGCACAATTATGACAAACTACGACTGTTTCAACTGCAGACGCTTTAAAAACTGAAATATGTCTGATTTAAATCTGTAAGTTGTTTGATAATTTTCTTTTTTGTTTGTGGGGTGAAAAAATTGGAAGTGAGTGGATTGCGCTGCTGTTGTAAAGTCGGATATAAATGGCCTTTTCCTGCCATGGGGACAATGAAGGATATATCTTTTTCAGTGTTTTGCTTTTCAAAGGCAGGAGTGGTTTCCATTTATTACAACCTTATTATTATTTTTAGTAAATACTTAGAAACCTTGAAAATTGGCACATTTTTCTAAAAACCTCTCTGGCTTATGTTATATTGACATTATGCTTTTAGGTTGTTAAAGTCAGAGTATTAGCGTATTAAAAACAATATTCAGACTCTGAGCTTGCTGAAGCCTTACAGGGGCTCCCACTTGCTGCCAGAGCTCCCAGTATAGGGTATCTGCACTAGACCACCCCCCCCCCCTCTCCACTGCTGACTTTAGTGATAGATGGGCCTTCGCATTGAAGCGGTTTTCTGGCGCCTTTGACTCGTGTGGATGCTTGAGATGATGAGCTGCAGAAATAATGGACTTTTCTGGCTGGTGCACATTGTTAAACTGCGTAATGGCCGGACTACAGAAGTGCGTGTCTTATTGTTGCGAAGTACTAGTCTCTGAGAATCCGGCCTAATGAGCAGAACAGCGAAGTTCAGAGCTGCTGGAGCGGATATCCATCCCGGCATTAAAACCACTGAGGGAAAAGGTGAGACAATAACACCACAATCCAATAACAACCCCCCCGCAAATTCCCTCAATCAAATTTAAAGATACAGATCATGCGAGCGCGACGCATAACTCTTTTGATACGAGAGGAGGAGGAAAAGAGGCAGAGGCTTTATGAGTGGAAAAAAACAATAATGGTAAACTGATAGAGAAGTTTCTGTCTCTTCCTTTACAAGCCGACTGTGGATAGTGAGACGGTGGATCAATGGGGTTTTATTCCTATACCGTTTTCGTTTTGCTGCAGCGGTTTTTGGCCTCTGCGTGCAGATTTCCACGGAAAAGCTCGTTCTGGACAGGAGGCTTTAATGAGCGGAAGCGGAGCACAACACTGTGCTGCAAATGTAGTGGAAATATTTCTGCTCTGACATGTTGGCAAACAAAGCTCGGCCTAAACTGCGCGCTGCCAATTAACGAAATGCTCCATTATGTAAATGAAAAAAGAAGGGAGCCCTGAGAGGAGCTGACCAGCCTCCTGCCAGGCTCCCAGGCTGCTACTGCTTAGGGAGCGGACCCGCAACCCCCCCCCCCCTCCAACTTTTTATTACTCCGTATTTCCATCTCCTCTGTCTCTCCCTCAATCCTCCTCCTCCTCCTTCCCTTTCATGCTCATCTCTTCCTCCCTCCTCTCTTTTTATGCAGAAACTTTTTTAATCTGTACCCCTGTGCTCTACTTTTTCTGCGCCTCCAGTCATGGCATTATATAACACACTTGCAGTGCAGGGCATCCTAATTCAAGGAAGCTCTTGATGTTGGCAAATTTAAACTTCTAAGCGCCCATTTTAAAAGGAGAATGGGGTTTGCTACCTCAAAAAAATACAAAAAAGAAAGAAAGAAAAGAAAGAAAGAAACGATGCACCTCCCGGTAGGAGAGCTCAAAGTACCACCGGATCCTGTGTTCTCCTTTAAAGCGGCCTGCGCAAGGCGTCAACACATCAACAGTCCGGCGGAGGCAGAGAGAGCTGAGCAGCTCCGGAAACAAGACAAAGCTCCTGCGTTTGTACATCAAACACCGTTCACGTCATTAAAGAGATCAAAGCTGCAGGTATTTCTTTTATTTTGTCATCGACAACACACACACACTGACACACGCCAACAAATGCCGTTAGTGTTTTTATGCATTTATGGAGGTAAAAAAACCCCGAGCGTCCTCTTTTGCTAGGCTACGAAACCATCCCCAACCGTCGGTATCCCGGTTGGGATGCTGACACGTTTAATCCTGGGTCCACAACCACGGAGTCAATGCGACATGGTCAGCCGGCCTTCTCGCCCTTACGACCGAGCTTTTGAAGCATTACGGTCATCATCTCATTGACGCTGCCGTGTCTGCCCAGGCAAACAGGTGAGCCGCACCAACAGCTGATCAATAAAGCAGGCAAAGAAACGATCTACACGCTGTAAGGAAAATGAAATCCCACATATATTGTTCGTCTTGTCTGTCATTAATAAGGATTAGGAGGCCGTCGAGCTGGTTGGAGCACGACGGGAGTCACAGCGGAAAGAAACAGACTGATCTTCGTCCCACACAGTTTAGATGAGAAGCTTGTAACGAGGATCAAGGCCAGTCTGACCTAAAGTGTCTGAATGAACAGACTTTGTTGCAGACAAAAAAATAATTAAATCCCTTTTTGTCCAGAACTGAACTCGGCAGTTTTTAACAGCTTTATTCTTCCTTCTTTTATCACGGCGAGGCTTCTAGCTTTGCTTTCTTGTTTTTTACATCCTCTCTCTTATTTGTTCGGCTGTTGGTGAGTTTACAGTCTACGATGTGGTGTTTGTTCCTCGTCAACGATCAGGTTCAACTAAAGTTGTTCAAGTCTGGTTCGGACCTATTATATTCTCACTGGTCGTGGCCGTTTTAAAGTGCAACAAGAACCGACAATAAGTGACACAAAAGACAGCATCACTGCCTGCAGCTGCGCGTCCGAACAGGAACTCTACCAGAGTGCCGCAACACCATGTCGCTGCAATTTCAAAGGGCAGCAAGGCAAAAGCAAGGAGGAGGAGAATACAGGCCTCATTAGTGAAACACAAAGTAACACGGCCGCTTGTATGATCTTCGCCTTCCTCTGATGTACGTGGCAAACGAGTTGTTCAACTGGAAATGAACCGAGGGAAGAAGCTGAACTCTTCCCAATGCGGCCACGCGCCCTTTCCGCTGGGGCGAGTCAGGCTTAACGAACGTCGACGGTGCCAAAAGCAGTCAGGTCCTGATGAGGCGAACGCTCTAGAAGTCGTCGTTGTGTTGGCGGGCTTTTCTACCTTCAGATCTGTTTATGACAGAAGAGCTTCTCCCTATGCAACATTTTAATGTCCTCTTTACGCCTGAACTTCATCTCCACGGGCACAATAACGAAGGCAGAAGGAGCAGCCTTTATCGATCTGCCATCCTTCCCTCAATCTCTGTCTTTATTCCTTCTATTACTGAAGAGCACAATAAAAACACTATCTCTAATCTTAAGCACTCTACTCGTGTAAAATTGGATTGGAAACCCTTACTTAAGGAGATCACTTCTGGAGAGGAGTTTCTGATTTTACAGTCTGCATCATGAGCCAGAGAGGTCAGAGGGGCCTCATGGTGATACCCGGCTCTAAGGGTGCCCGTCTCAGAGACACTCAGACACTTTGACTGGTGTTAACCCCGCGGCACATGGTCAGAGCTTTAGCCTCTCTCAGCAGGTACAACCTCCTGGCCGCTTGCCAGCCATCCCTGATCCTTTTTAGTGGAGCCGTGCAAAGACAGGAGCTGTTAGAAGAAACTCATAACAGCAGAGTGCCGCACTGACTCATACGTGTGACGACGCCGGGTCAAAGAGTAACGCAAAGGCAAAATACGACGGGCGACTAATTGCGTTGCATTGAATCCGGAGGGAAATCACTCAAATGGGATCGGGCTGATCAATCTCGGCGATAGGAGCCGTGATGGAGTGGGCAGCTTTATGGCTTCGGCGTGCTCACAAGCAGCTTGGATCATTTTTCACCAGAGGCCTTTCTACCCCAACATGCTTCCTGCTGTACAGCAGTAAACATACATTAAGCTGCCGTGCGGCTTATTATCCGGGACCATGTCGGTAAAGGTTTACTTCAAGAACGAAAAAAACGAGACTTTAGCATTTTATTTTGAACATAGATTTTAAACAAGAGACATGATGTCACACATGTCGTTTCAATAGTTTTGTTTAGTTATTTAGAGCTTCTACAAAAAATAAAAAAGTTAGCATTTTAATGTTGTACTTGTGTTTTTCATCTAAGACTGTTGTACACCATCAGAAATTATCCAACCAGAGTCCAACTGTTCTGTCTGTAAACATTAGAGAACAACAAAGACCATGAAGATCAAGTACTCTAGCTGACAGATCGGTGGTACCCTGATTAAAATCAACCTTCATTCTACGCTGTACTTCTTACACAGGGTTTGGACCCTCCGCTACTGAGAAGCTATTGCTTGCTTAACTCTGTTAAAGTTTTGAAATGACTGGATCCGAGTTTACCCAATCTCTGGTGTTTGGCGTGATGGAGTGGGCAGCATTATGGCTTCAGCGTGCTCACAAGCAGCTTGGATCATTTTTCACCAGAGGCCTTTCTACCCCAACATGCTTCCTGCTGTACAGCAGCAAACATACATTAAGCAGCTGTGCAGACTGAATCGTTGTCGCTTTCGCTCTCAGAAAACGTACCCAGGCAAACTCGCTTCATCAAATTACACGACACAACATTTTCTTAAAAGGACCTTAAGCTGTTCAGCATCTGAAAATTGTTCCTCTCCAAAGGCTCTGTGGGGGTAACGCTCATTTGGTTTTAATGTCTGGCTGACAGTGATGGTGGCAAAGTGGTGATAAATCCCGCAGGGCCGTCGAGGAGGGTGCAGAAAGGAAAGCAGCTCAGTGGAGGCCAACGCACGGCTCACAGTTGATGCAACACAGGCGAAACACAGAGTTGTGTTCAGTCAACTACATGAAAGCCTTTGGTTGTTCTGGGGCTGACGCTCGGTTAATTGTACCCCCGCACGGCGACAATCGGGCGAAGAGACGGCCCGGGATGATTTCTGCAGGCAACTGGCATTCATTTTGTCTTCAAGGCACACAGATATAAGCCGTCTGGCCTAGTCCATTTTAATTAGGGGAGCCACACGATCTCATTCTAAGTCTTGGTGCTCAAAGTCACCAGTGGCTGCGGCATGTGTTAATTACAACCACACGCAACACAACGAGTCCAAGGTGAGCCAGGAGAGGGAGATGAAGAGGTAATCAACAGCTAGGAAACAAAACCGCTTCACATGATGAGCTGGATATTTGGTGCAGCGGCTATTTCCCTCCTCCAAGTCAACCAATTACAGGAACGCAAGTGAGAACGGAGAGAAGCAGCCCAATTTAATGCAGACCCCCCCCAACCCTCCCCATCACCACCTCTAGCAGCACAACATCCACCACTGTAGGTTTATGATTTCAAATAGGCTGGGGAGCAGGTTATTGTTTTGTCTCACATTTCCTCCCCTGCAAACTCCCTTCTTTCCATTTTTCCATCTCATTTGAGGAAAAATCAATTCATGAAAATAAACACCGAGTGTCTTCGCTCTGCGTCCGAGTCAATTTGGATTTTGTGCATGTCTCGCCGCCGCTTTTCCGAGAGGCTTAATCGTTTTCACGTGTCACATATGTTTCATCCCCTCTAACCTGATTTTTCCTCGTTATTGGGAGCACTTATTTGCTCCACGGCCTCGGATGAAGGTATTAGAAAGAGAGTTCATTTTCCTCAATCCCTTGCTGATTTCTTCATTACGCCGCAGCCGAGTCGCCGCGCGTGGAACCTCGCATTGAGATGGGAACACTCTTAGCGGCGCGACTGCGAGTGGTACTATACCTTAGAGATGCTGCAGCGCCTCTTAATAAACAGAGCAGACAGAGGATCACTTTGAACTCCGGTGACATGTAATGAACCTGTCTGTCTCAGCCGCAGTGCTGTCTGGGGCGCCGCCGCCGCATGGTAAAACTTCAGATAAATAAATAAAGGAAAACAGAACCAAATAAAGCCTGCGTGCCCCGTGAAAAAGCCATCAGTTCCACTTGGTTAGACTCACAGCCTTTTGCCAACACCATAAGAGGAGATAATTGTCGGTTTCAGTGCTGATGCCTCTTTTGTTGCATAACAGATATTTACATCTGGGACTAATTACTTCACACTGGTTGTCAAAATTTGGATTAACTTGCGGGACACATCCAGTTTGGTGCTATGACTCTGCGAGAACGGACCAGCACACCCGTCTGATTGCAGCAGAAACAAACCGCAGAACCTTTTCATCTACTTTTCTTCTAAACTCGTCAAAACAAAGTGATACTGGCACTAAATGCTATTAAAAAGTCTCTGCAACCGAACGGCTTCTTTTAGATTACTATTGATCACCCGGATAAAGATCGAGGAAGAAGGATGCCTAAACGGTGGGAACGATCTGGCTAGATAAACCCATAAAGCTACTCCAACGTGTTGTCATGTTAGCCCCTCAGACTACAGATGAGTCTTTTGAGAACCCTCAAGGGGCCAAATGACAACATTTGTTTTGGAACTAGCTGATTGTCATGTTAATTCAGTCCCCCAACACCCCCTGGGCGCGAAGGTTATGATACGGGGACCAGAGTTCCTCGTGGGGACAAAATGTCATTACTTAAGCATGCAGGAATTTTCGACATGACATTCCTTGACCGCTGTGACAAAGGCAAACATATGCAAATGTGGGAGAGTGCCACTCTCATTATGACCCCTGTCAGGGAGAGTTTGACACCTCCCTCTGGACCCCGAACATGTTCGTAGAGGAAGGAGCCCCGATAATGACTGAGCGCGGGCAGGAGAACAGGTGTAACTCGGCCTTATCTTTTCTATTCGCTCCTTTTGTGTTTGCATCTCTCTCTCCAGTCGCGTTTGGCCTATTTGCTTCATCCTTTTCTCTCTTTTTTTTTTTGTCTTCATTTTGCGCTGAAAGTCAAGACAGGTTTACAAGGCGGGAATTCTTTGAAGTAAAGAAGCCAACTACTCGCCTCTGTAGCCAAAGCTCATCTAATCAGGGGCTAATTCCAGTTATTAAGATTTGAGAGATAACTTTGATTCATCACAGTCCATCTACCCCGATCGGTTAATCACTGTCACGCTAAGCTCTTTTTTAGTCATCCTTTTGTTTCCACTCCCTCTGGCATGCAGAGAAAGGGAATAAGAGCGATAGAAGAGAAGGAAAGGGAGAAGATATTAACAATATTAATGACCCGTGCTTCTCGTCTCCTTAATGAGAAGGGTTATTAAGTGTGATTATCCATGATGAAATGGTGGTAATTCTTGAAAGCTTGAGAAAACTTGTACAATCACTCGTCTGCTGATTCGCTCCTGTGATGTTTAAGAAAGAAGGTGAGCGTTTTGAGAACAGAGAAGATAAACAGGAACCCTCGCCACAGGAAGCAGCCTTTTTGCAGTACCCGGCTCTGTTTCAGTTCAGAGAGTTCCTCACAAGAGATGGAGCCAAAATGTTGGAGTGTTTCTCCCTCTTTAAAAACCACTCTGCAAGGCATCGCCCTCGCCATCCCTTCCTGGTGGCTAACGAGCGGGACGACGTTGACACCCAGTCGCCCATCTGCTGCCTGACACTGTTGAGTGGCTGTTTGAACACCCTTGCCGCTTTTGCCAGATCCCTGATGCAGCATTTCCCTGGATCGCCCTTTTTTCATCCCAATTATA
>JAVLVB010000270.1:565980-594955 GCA_032876305.1 Orestias chungarensis
TGTGTGTGTGTGTGTGTGTGTGTGTGTGTGTGTGTGTGTGTGTGTGTGTGTGTGTGTGTGTGTGTGTGTGTGTGTGTGTGTGTGTTTGGAGGGAAAAGAGGGTTAGGAAACAGACAAATAACAATCCTGAATTATGCATGTCCGTCCGCTGTGAGGGGTTTTGGGTGGGGACAGGAATGAGCCACACTCTCTTATCCCTGGAGGCAAATTTGGAAAGAAAGGATCTGGAAAGGTGGGCTCCACCCGACTGCTTAAGACGTCTTCTCTTTAACACCAACTGTGACGGGCTCCCAGCAGGTCCAGAAGACATCAGCATCGGCGGTCAGGTCGGTGCATTTGTTTCAAAAGCATCTCTGGGAATTTAAAGCACGTGAAAGTCTCACCTAAAAATCACACTGCTGGGCCCATTTGGGATAATAATCCCATTTCTACATGCCAGTGGAGCTCTCGCTCTGGAGAAATTGGATTGTTTGCATTACTAACCTGTGGAGCAAGGCACTCTGGGAAAAAGCAACAGCCTCGAGGCTTTATTAGATTCAATCAGTCTTTCATAAACAAAAGCTCAGTTTTGAAAAAGGTAAGGGAAATCTTCTAAATGTGGGTAAGCCAGCACTTTGTGGACACACTCCATTTATTTCCCCCAATTAAATCTCTTTAATTGGATTGAGGCCTGGCACCTGGTTTACACTCTGTCAACCACGCAATCCACAATAATTGATGCCCGCGCTGGCGCGCGTGCACGCCCAGAGCATGTCTCACTGCTGCACGATTTCACTCTGATCAATTTGTCAATGGCCCGCCTCGCTGTCCTGCAGCGTCCAGTGCACCGAGACGAAAGATGTCTCTGCGGAATGCAGAAATGCACAGCGCAAAAAACAAAACGTTAACTAGTAGTTTCCTTTCGTTTGTAGAGCAAATATTGTTGATCTGACAAAAAAACTTTGCTCTCAAGTATCTTCTCAGCAAGCTATAGGAGCTCGTTTGAAGTCAATATTTCTTGAATATTGATAAAATGCACCTAGTTTCCTTGGCAGTTTTTCACTTGTTTTCTATATTTTTCAACTTTCAAGTGAACTTAGCACTTTTTATGAACATTAAAGAAATATCGACCAAAATCTTGCTAAGAGGTTCCTTGTAGAATGGTTTTGACTCATTTTAAGTGCACTAAAGTCACTAAAAACTAGGCAAATTAACTTTTACGGTCTTGCAGTGCAGCCTCATCCATTTTCTGTACCTTTCTTCAACTTTTCATACTGAGCCACTGCTTGATTTAAGTGTTTAATTATTCAACGTTTCTTACTGAGAAAGCTACCAGCTCATAGCTATTGAGTAATTACATTTTCCATTGTATGTCAGACGTTGATGACGTTTTCTGAATTTCTACCCAAGTTTGTTGCTAAAAAGCAACTTTGTAAACACTTAACAAAAAACGACTTTATTTTTACCCTAAAAGTTGTGAAAGCGCAGACAGCCTTGGGTCAGCACATGCTAGTGCTGCAGATCTACATCCACACACGCACACTTGTACGTGCAAACCTATAGAACCCTGATACATTCCCAAACACAAATGCCCACACATGGAAACACACAAGAGATAGAAGATCAACAGATGCTGACAACACCTTTAAGACACCTTGAGAAAACCCTCGGCTCCTGAACGTCGAGCACCGCCGGCGTCGTACAAATGGAGAGAGGCAGAGACAGAGCGAGGGGGAGGCCAAGGGAGACCCGACACAGTAAATAAAAATACAATTTCCTCCAGTGACATGCCCATTCTGTTAGAAGCCTGACTCTAATTATTCTAAGCACTTTGAAGGATGGCTTTCCACGGCATTAATCTACACATCCCACTCGCCCATCCTCAGCCGATCCACTTTTAACTATCTGAGGACGCCGGGAAAGTCCACGTAAAACCTCGGGAGGAGGAGATTGACTTTGTGCCGTTATCTGCTGAAGTGCTCTGCCCGACTGAATCTTTCTCTACATCTCACAACACCAATGCAACAATTTTCATTTTCAATTTAAAACAGCACATCTCTCCCCTGGAAGGAATCGTACGCGTTGCTCTGCAGCTCAAAATAAGTTGCTGAATTCTCATTACATGGTTGGTGTGCATGTTTCCCCCTGGGCGCCAAAGTACTCGAAGCTCATTTGGAGCCGCGGCAGATCAATAAATCACCCGGGACCATCGATCAATCAATCAGCTTATCGATATTCGCTGGAAAAGGCTCCTCCCAGCGAAAGAGGAGGCCATCTTTGGTACAGAACATGTCGGGCAAATGGGCTTTTAGCATAATAGCTCTTTCCACTTGTGCTGAGAGCAAGATTGATGCTGTGCAATGTTTACATGTTGTCACAAGCTGTAATAGTGATACACGGGCAGGTTCTGTGTGCATGATATATTCAATACACACGCAGATGATTTCAAAGCTTCATGTTTATCTAAAAGCCAAACAAGATCAAACCATCTTTAGGCTTCCTGATAAAAGATGGATATTCATCTGCAACTTCTTATAAACATCTTCTCCCTTGGTAGATACGGGGAGGGAGTACCGGAGATCTGTCCTTCCTAATTAATCACAACTCTTCTTTAGGTTGGAAAATTATTAAAAACATGCATTAGTCTTTAGTGAAAACACATGGAAGTTAAACTAACAAAAATCGACCTTAGATGCCTCCAAAAAAATCTGTTTTTCATTCATTATTAGCAGTAACAGATACCCGATGGTGAGACATGCCTTTAAGCAAAGCACTTTTACCCCATGACCAGTCAGCTAACCAACTGAGCTGCTTTCCAGCCAAATGAGGAAAAGGGAGTCTGTGGCTAGAGTGAATATTCGAGGGAGCGAGAGAGCACTGCAGGGCGACGCCTGGAAAAGAGGTTGCACACTCAGCAAACGCACGGATGGCAAGAAGAAGCGGTGAAAAGAAAAAACCCCACCAAAAAGGAATGAATGAATAAATAAGCAGGCTGGGATATAAATAAATAAAATTGTCATTTTTTAATTGGAGGGAAAATTACTACAGTTGAGGACAGAGTGGAGAGAATTTGTTTCAAAAACTAGTGGCTAGAAAAAAAACAGTGATTTGCATTATGGGAAAAGACGGGGCCAGCATTCGTTTTCCATTCAGCCACATAATCAAGGACGAGACTTTCAAAGAAAAGGATCTGCTTGTAAAGAGAGGAGGAGCGACAGCACGGCGTTGTAGGATAAGAACGGGAATGACGTGACGCGCAAGCCAAGTGTCTAAACCGTCTGTTGTGCCGTCCGCCGCCCCGCGCTGTATTTATAGTTGTATTCTGTGATCGTGTTCCTCTGATGACAGTCTGACCGCCATGACAGACAAGATAATAGGTGGCTGAACACGAGACGCAACGTTGTTGTCTTTTGTCTGCATCCTTCAGTCACTGGAAGTGACGCTTCCAAGGAGATTCTATTGTGATCTTCTAAACAAATAGTAAATAAATGTATTAAATGAACAAAATCTCTGGGCGTCTTTGTTTGATTGTAAAAGAAATCTCTGGGATTGTGATAGTAAAACTGTTCTTCATGGATTAAAAAAAAGAAAACCGTAACTTTTAAGATTAAACTATGAGTTTTACGCCAGTTAAATGATGATATATACATGTTTACAAGTCCGTACACATAGACTGAAGGCGTCAGATAGGTTGTTCATCAATCATAATTTACTTTTTTTTGCATTTCCTTGCAAAATATTGCAACCTCCAAGTCCAACAAAATTGTCTTTTAGAAAAACTTCTAAGGAGTATGTTATGGATATACATTTTCCAAAATACTATCTGAAATCAGAGACCAGCTGTCTGTCAGCTGTTTATAGCCTCTAAGTAACTTTAGAGAACCTTTGCAAACAACCAGTAGCATGAAGACAAGGTAACATAGCAGGCAGCTGAGGAAGAAGGTACTGGTTCTGTTTAAAGCAGGATTAGGTTCCAGAACAACATGATCTGTTTGGACATTTCGCAGAACTCAAGCAATCCCCTGAACATGTAGAAGGGAAGGACCGCAAGTCGTCTACCAGAGCAGCCAGGAAGACCATGGTAACTCTAGTGGAACTGCAGTGATTTGTTAACGGGTTTAACTGTTTGTTTTTTGTTGTTGTTGTAGTTTTTTTGGAGCACGAACCTTTGTGTGCATCATCTCTACCATCTTTTGCGGCTGGATTCAGCTCCACGCTTTGCTTCTTTACCTTTTTTCCATGTCCTATTCGAGTTGACACTCATTATAAAACTAGCTACCTAAGAACACCAGTTACGTTTCTTAACAAATTTCTGTATGAAGCTTCATTTTTTTTATAGTTATAGGCAGTTATAGTTATAGGTACTAATTTTGATTATTAGTACCTAGGTATTTGACTTGTCACCGATTTGGCTCACTGAAAAAATAACCCAAACGAAAAAAAAGTGAAACTTGTCAAACTTTATAAATAAAAAGGCCTTTCAGTGTGGGTATCCCCACAGGCCAATACAGAGAAAATGATATTTGGGGCCATATTACCAGATGGCAGATAGAAAAAACACGAGAACCATAATGTTGTTTGTATACTGGTAGCTACAACCTGCAGCCCTACTGGGGCTTGTCAGATATCCAGTAATGATGAGACATGAAATACAAGCCTCTCTAATTGGAGACAATCTGCACCCTGCATCTGGATTCAAAACACGTGTTAGTAACTCATTTGAATTCATCACTGCCAAAGTTTGTGACTCGGACCAAATTTAGCCATTCATTTTACAGCCTTTGTCCCTCTGGTTAATGACCACTACCGCCAGCAAATGGATCCACTTCCCTGTGCAGAAACATCCTGATCCAGACCCTCATTTGTGTTCCTGCAGACCCAACATCATATCGGAGCAGCCTACCCGGTGACATCCAGCACTAAGTAAGGGAATCTGCAGTATGTGTTGCTGTAACCTGAACTCAGCGACATGCATGTTTGTGATTGGAAGCTGAAACCGATTGCCACGGTTGCTCTGCAGCTCTCCATCACATCTTAGCAGAACAAGAGAGGGTGAGGCGCAAGGGTCAGCGCCACCACTGCCTGCAGACACACGGCAGCGGGCCCAGCCATTACTGTTAGCTAATTGGAATTTTCCTCGGGGTCAGGCAAGTCATCTGCAGCGCTGTTGCCAGCAGAGACCCCCACTCAAACAACTGCGCATTGTTCTTAACACCATGTCACTGCCTCCTCTCTCTCCCTACCTTTGAAGAAGGGGAGATGTGGTGTTGAGCATGGCAGGGTGTGTGTGGGTGTGTGTGTGTGTGGGGGTGGTTAATAGGAAAAGTCTCTGTCTCCTCTTAGTGCCATTCATCACATCAAATGTTAATATCTTTAAAGGTCACTGTGAGTCATAAAGAAAAAAGAGCGTTAGCTAAACTTTCCCTGGGATTTCCAGAGGTCTAATCACCAATCACCAAACCTAAAGTGTCTCCTATGATTGGCTTTTGATGGCGTGATTTCACAGTGATTCATAACACAAAAAGGGAGATTCAGGAGAAGATATTCAGGTAATTTCAACATAATAACAGAAACGAATGGATTTAACCAACTTGGGAAAGGAGAGAAAAACAAAGGCTGGAAGAAAAACCTGCAGCAGCATGATTTATCCAGCTGACTTGAAGCAGAAAAGCAGAAGGGCTGCTGCACAAAACAAGAGCATAAAAGCCAGATAAAACAGAGGAAGAAAGGGTTGCTGGATATAAAAGAGAGGCAAAGGAGCTAAAGACGGCTACTGTCTGACAAGTGTCACACTTGTGCTTCGATCCAGCCTTCCTCCCTTGCTAATGACTGTCAACACGACAAGCAGGACCGTCTGAAGGGGGAGAAAATTACTCGCTGAAAAGCAATTGACTGACCCCCATCATTTCTCAGGGAACCAGTGACCTGTGAATATTTCATTATGGGGAAAGCCGTGAGGCCCATAGAAATGGGGGCCGGTGGCTGTTGATCCGCTGAGCCGAGGGGGGGACTAGAGGCGGCCCGTCTGCCTTTTCACCGCTCTGCTCCAGAAACGAATATTTACCCAGGAGTACGGTTGGGAACTGACACTGGCGTTCAAGAAATGCACCCGAATGCCTTTAAAGCGCGGGTCAAAGCATCCTTTACCCTCTGTACGACATTCGTCGTACAACCTAAAACATCGGAGGTCTCGCAATCAAGAGGGGCAGCAAGAGAAAGAAAAGACGACGAAGATGAAAGAAAATCAATCCCCCCGGCGAGCCTGATTGATCGGTGGAGTTTTGGACAATTTCATCAGGAGACTCCACTAACCAGAGATGACACGACCCATATTGGAGGCAGAACGCATTGTTGAGATTGATACCAGTATTATAGGCATCAGGTTGGATAAACGCAAGCTCCGGCAGTAAATACACTCGGCCTGCGTGCCCCCACCCCTCCTCCAATGACGACTTAATACCTCTGAAATCCCCGCAGCCCACACTTTACTTCTGAAACTTTTGCTGGATGGGATAATTGAGTCAATTAGGAGTGCCGTAATCCGTGAAAGAGATCTTCAAAAGAAAAATATACATAGTCAAGGTATGGGTTTGGACTTAAAGTTATAAATAAGGAGAGCTTGGAGATCGTCTCTGTTTATCCTACGACGGAGAGAAACAGCAGAAGGATTATATCTGATCTCATTCAGGGATCTCATGATACATATGGAGTTCAACCCGACTGTTTTACTAAAACTTTTAATTCTCCCTTTTTAGCGGAACAGCAGTTTATGACACAAGATGTCACAGTCGGGTATTACAACTATCCCACTTGTACCGTGACCGGGACTACGATATCATCAGTGACAAATTTACTTAGATATGAGCAGCAAAATGAAGTATAATATCATTTTCTGGTCACTCTGACATTTCCCTTTATTCTCCATTACTCCAAGACAAGCTTCAGAGTTGGGAGATGAAGGAAAGTCAATAAGCGCATCAGGATCCAAACTTCTAGTGAATCCTCCTCGATGAAAAGCTGGTTCTCTGCTCTCCGCCGGGCGTGTCAAACCAATGGAGGGAGGAAATGGACAGGGCGAACGAGAGGGAGGCGCGGAGGGACAGAGGGGTTAGTGCTGATCAAGCACATCGGCCATGAAAGCATGAAATACTACATTATGGAGGGAAAAGGACAAAAGCAGCCACCAGGGTCTGATCATGTAGCCTGACAGGGAGGCGGAGGTTGGGAGTAATCACGGGTCACGCGGGCCACATTACTGATAGGGCTACAATGGGCAAAGCGACAATTTCTGCGGCTGGTTAATATTTCAGCAGTCCTCTGTGTTCCGGCGGAGGTCAGAAAAGCTCCATTTTAAAACATCCCCCATAAACAGAGAGCAGAGCTGCTCACACTCAGCAGCAGCTACTTCCACTGATGCTTCAGACGTCATGTACAAAAATGTATTTTTGTCTAGTTTTCACTAAAAATACCTCAAACGTAACTTGTGATTTTGCGAGATAGAGGTGCTTTTTTACGTCAATAATTCTTAAATATAAATCTTCTATGTTAAAAAATATAGAAAACAATACAAAACAGCCAACTGAAATAGAAATTTTTAACAATATTTAAGAATTACTGCCTTAAAACAAGCTCCTATATACTGCTGAAAAGGTAATTTGAATGTAGTTTTGTCTCGTTTCAGCTAAACCAAATTTTTTTTTTTACCCAGAAACTACACAAAAAACACTTTTGTGTGGGCTATGTATCTGAAACTCATCCTTGCTGATTTTCAATAAAGTATTCTCACTTCTTCTACATTTTAAATAAAAATTGTATGCTCTATGAATGCTCTATGATCCCCTGCAGTCGTTTTTTTGTTGTAAAACTTTATCCAGGTGCACATTAACCCCACATTTTCAGTATTTGAATCATTGAGTCAGCTAACCAATGAATCCACCCATTTTTTATTACATTTCTCTGATCAAAATGAATGCATCTGTAGAAAACTACAAAAGACAAAAACTGCAAATGTTTATCTGCTCAGCTGGATTGGTGGTACAAAAATAACTTGCTGTAAGAGTGGAGCAAAAATATTCATATGGTACAAGAGCTGCAATAAGCTACTGTTTAACATCGAAATTATTAAATTAAAGCGCTTTCTGGGGATTGTCCTGCTTCCTCTTACCAGAGGTGCCAAACACACAAATCCCTCAGATTTCTTCACTTTAGAAAATACACAAGTACTGTTTTCTTGAGATAAGCCAATTTTACTATAACATTAATTCAATGCTTTAGTTCAGGTTGAAAGGTAAAATAAATGTGGATTCATTGCACAGATCTTTTTAGGGATTCCTCTGTCTTATGAAGGAAAACCTTTATTACCACCAAACACTAGAATATAAAACTATGTCCAGGTATTGTACAGCATCAAGACTCGTTTGAATGAGTTGCTGCAGCAGTGCGATGTTGCGTGGAGGAGACATGGTCTCTAAAATGTTCTGGGAAGCTGCTGCATTGACTTCAGAAAATCCAGAAATGTTACAAAAGGGTTGATTTCTGGAAAGGCTTTGGCATACTTGGCTTCACATGTAGACGAAGGCACCAAAAGCTACTGAACATGCTATAAGAACTGTGACCGGTTCATAAGTGACGATATGGCATAGTAGAGACACCACCGTGCAAAAGAAGACACACCCAGGGTCGTTGACCCGCTATGTAAAAGTTAGAGGAATGATTGAAAAAAATCTATTGCATTGAAAAAGTAAAAGGTGAATATTTACAGGGAACTATTTGTGCTTTAGATCATTAAGGAGACACATCCGTTACCTTTCAATTTAAATTCTCCATAAAGCAGCAGTAGTAGATTTGCCTCACACACCATCCTCCCCTGCGTCGGGTTTAAAAACAGAACCCCTGAAGGAAAAGTGGATGTCTTGCCGTTTTTGTGCAGCTACGGGTAAAAAATAGGTAAAATTCATCCAAAACAGGGAAATGTGCCTTGCTTCCAGCTCATCAGCCTGGCATCTCTCCAGAAGAGAGCTGGAGTGTCTTTCTGATACGCAGCATCAGTGCCGGTGTGACAGTGCACATGGAATTCATCCATGTATCGCTGGCTGAACATCACTTGTAGCCGCTTCTGGCGACAGATCCAACTCAAAGCCTTTGTTGACTACCCAGAGTTCCTCTGCCCGCTTTGTCCATCAGCACAGGTAGCTCTGAAGCCTGAGTCTGGTCCAGAGGCTTTTTTTCTGTGCCCCTCCTCCCCATTCCCTGCAAACCTGGCAGCTGATGTCAGGAGCTGCTGAGTGCAGTTCGAAAAGCGTTGTTCCTCCTTTTCGCTATAGTAATAAGGCAGAAGAGGAGGTGATAGAGGAATAAAGCAGGTCTTGTTAGAGCATCAAAGACGCCATGAGCCTCTTTTCCTCTGTTGTACATTACTGCACGTGTGCAAGAAAGTTGATTGAGTAAAGATGTTAACTCCTCAACTGCTCTGCCTTTTATCACCGTTCAGGTGGGGAGGTTAGGGCTTGGCTCCCCTGTGAGATTAGGCCTGGGGTGGGTGGAGACAGGCCAGCCTGGATGTGGGTGGCTGCAAAAAACTGGATGGTGGGTGCTCATCTACCAAACACCTCCAGGACTCCCTCCCTCCTCCCATCAGGACTGTGCAGTGTTTTTTCTTAAGTCTGAGCCCGTTCTCTCACCCATCCTGCTAATTTAGCAGCTATAATGAGCTGGGATCCAGTTCTCAATGCCCCCATTTAAGAACACTGTTTGCTCCAGGACAGACTCTGTGACAAGGCCACGGGTGTGTCAAATGCAATGAAATGCAATGCCCTGGACCTGGAGCCTTTACATGCTGAACTATTGACCCTCCCTTCACTCCCAGTTCCTCAGAGCTGTGTTTCCTGGTCCCATTTACCCATTTACCCATTTTAAAACAATGAAATGGTCACAATGACTTCTTGGACCGGATTCGATAGGCACTTGAAGGAAAGCGAAACCTGCTGGGATTGGCTTAAATGATGAAAACTATTGTGCTCTGAAAGAATCAATTGGTGCTTTTCAGCGTAATTCGATTCTTCTCACAAAGGGACTTGGAAGGCAATCTTAAAATGGAAATGCCACTTTGCTTCGAGTGGTTGGGGAAGGGATGGAGAGAAAGAGGGATGGTTTGCATGGTAAGACACCATCTCCTGCGGACAGTACACCTTTCAATCACACCGCTATGCGTCTCGCAATCCACATTAGAGGTTTGTGCTGAGCACAACAAAACCCCACTGAAGTGTGTTTTACTTTCCACTCAAATAATTACAGCGTGGAGTATGGGATGAATCCACCAGAAAGCGTCCCCTAAGCGGATACATTTTAAATTGCTATCGTTTTACATTTTCTGTTAAATGCGCCATATTAGAGTAATTTAAAACACTTGGAAGTTGAGTGCAGAGGAGCCAAAACAAAACAGCCATACTAGTTCAGGTAGTCACTTCCAGCCAGGCAGCCTCGCAGGTTTTCACTGCAGGGGACTTGGTTTCATATGGTTGCATAAGATTAGCAGTGTGATACTCTGAGAGTAGCAGCGTCTTGTTATCTAAGAAAGGCAGAGCTACAAATTGGTACATGTCTCTGCTTTGATGAAGGAAGGCCAGAGGGCAGTGATGGCACAACTTTCAAAAAGCTTTGGTGGTTGATTTTAATCAAGATTGGCCTCACTTTTTTCTTCTTTCCAGGAGAGAAATTTTTTTGTTTTTTGTCTCCAGATTGAAACAAATTGATGGAAAAAGGAGCATCAGGTAAAAATAACGAGACAAGTTCAAAAGAAGAGATGTGATGCCTGTAAAGGCAGAGATGCAGAAAGGCATCCAGTCAGGCAGGATGTCGCTTATCTCTTCAGCTCGCAAAGTGCGGTCGAGGCGTCCTTAACCACTATCTGTCACTCGACCTCCTCTCATTTCACCCTCACCTGCCTGCGCCCCCCTCGGCTGCTCTGGGACGGCTCGGTTTCAGTCTGGCTGTGTTTGGAGACTAACTAGACGAGGACTTGGACTGCAGGCGAGCTGGGACTGTTGGTGGGGACAGAGGCCAGCCGGTTGTTAGAGGCTAACCCACGGGGCTGATCAATTCAGGGGCCCATCTCTTCTCTCTCTGTCTGTCTTGGCAGAAGAAGAGGCAGCGTCTGCTGCATCGTTAATGAAGGCGGTTGACGCCCAGTGCAGCAGTGCCCAGCAGCCAAAGTCTCCAACCGGCCAGAGAGCTTGAAAGAGAACTTATGTCGTGCAAATCCACACTAAGGTAATGACAGAGGAAAACCCAGGCCTCAACCTGCTGTATAATCAGCCATGATGGATAAAGATGGAAGTCTGCTGACTTTGGGCTGGATTCCATTGTGAAGTTTATAAGTAAAACCCAAGACACACCGGTTGTGTCCGACGCATGACAGTTAGATCCAATTTTTTGCCTGACACAATAGATCTGACTTATTGCGTAATCGAACACTCTTGTGAAGATATGCGGGTTACCCGGCCCTCCTGCATGAACAAGGAATCCAACAAGCATCCATCACATGAAAGTTTTGAACATGAAAGCTGCTGTCTCTGTTCAGGATATTTAGTTTTCAACTGAGCAGCTAGAAAACATCCGACTAATTAAGAGACTTTTGATTGAATCCTCCTTAAGCTGCATCTCAAGGAGTTGAAGTTTCTGTCAGACAATGTCGACTATAAATGCACAATAGATGCCGACTGGTGGAAAAGAAAAGAAACACCTCTGCTTTCATCTGCAGTGAAGACAACCATGTCACAGTTGTTTCCTCCTCAGCTTTCCTGATCAAAGTGCCTTCGTTCAGTTCCAAGCCTTCAAATCACCTCCGCACTTCATTTTGGGAGCTGAACTCTTTCTACAGAGCAATCGATACAGCTTTTTGATTTCACCTGAAAAATTGCCACCTCTCGGAAATCTCAGCAAGCACCTGACAACCACATATAAAGTGTATTTAGAGGCCCAGCCTGTAATTCAGAGATAAACACTGGGGTAGCCCCACTAAGGCGTCGGGAACGAGGGACAGGAGGCCATAAATCTGCAGCTGAATATGAAACATCCTGGTGACAAAAAGCAGAACTACAAGGTCTGAGATATAAGTTAGTACTGAGTTACTGATCATAACATCTGATCAGTTCTATTGGCTCTGATTATTTTTAAATTATGTCAAACAGACAAGAATTAAATTTTTTTTTCAAATTGCTGTCTACAAAGAAGAAATTAATACCTATAAAAAACGCAGTAACATAAGACATTTGAAGCAGAAGAAAAACTTAACACAAACTTTCCAACAAAAACCTACTGAAACCAATAGGTAATGTAAATATGTCATCATGGTAAACGGCATAAAGTGACAATATATAGTGTTTACAATGTATCCAATTGTTCTCTAAATAGCAAAGCGACAACAGAACAAAAAACAAAAGGTCTTAAAATAAACTGTAGGTTTCTGGTGCAGGTTTGGCTAAACCTGCTTGATTTGTTTCAGTGAAGTTACCGTAACCAAAAATGTTCCCTAAGTAAGAGTGGTGGTAGTGACACTTTGTGATAATACTGCTCAAGTAAAGGTAAAAGAAGTAAAGCAAGGTGAAGTACAACTAGTCACAAAGTTATTCAAGTAAATGCAACCAGAAGCTGAACCTCACTTCTATTTTAGAGCAACTAAGGGCTGAAAAAAAGAAAAAAAACTTTATTATGTAACCAAATGCATAAAAAACCATTAATTATGGAGGCACATTAATTTAATGCAAAAAGCAAACATTAAATATATATATATACATTAAATATATATATTCATATATATATATATATATATATATATATATGTTAAACATAACAAATATATTTATTTTTTAACTGAGACCTAAACTTTCTGTTGTTTAGATTGTTCGAACAGCACAAAAATCCCGTCGTTAGTAAAGAGCTGCCTCCTAACTCGTTCATGGACACAGCTGCTGTTTCTGATTGGATGTAACTTTACCTGTGGCTGCCCAGCTCATCTTGTCCATCATGGTGGAGTCTGATGAAGACGGGAACATGATTAATACCTCATGAATCACAGTGACTTAGAATGCTCCATCGTTGTCTTAATTAAAGCATTGTTTTTCCATTAAGGCGAGCATGAGGTGTGCCGTCCTGGTGATTGTTCTACATAAATCAAGTAATTGTTCGTCATGCATGAAGTTGCGTTTGAGTTCATGTCACCTTAATTCGAGGAGCTACCCGTTGATATCACTGCAAGTGTAATTCTGCCATTTAGAGCATCTCTGAAGTGATCGGCGTTGACGTTAATTTGTACTCAGTAGTGTTGAAGGCTGCTGTAATGCTTTTCTTATATGTTTTTTTTTTTAGACATTTAAAAACAGACAAAGATGTGGGGACTATAGCTATAAAGGAATGGATGAAAGGTAACCAACAAAGTGTGCAATGCAATCTTAAAAGTCTTTGTGGTTGATGTTGACGCAGGGTTTGGTGGGCGATCAAATTAGCAAGCATTCATTGCTGCGACATATGGAAGGGGCCGCACAGGATGCCAAACGCTGAGCGTAGATTCAGAAAATGCTGTTAAATATTTTATTTCACACCACCTGTTTTAATTGGAGAACGGCTGGCCACTCTGCTGCCCAGAGTCTCAGACGTCCGCCTGCTTTGCCCGCCAAGCCAAAAGGAGATAAAACCTAAAATGTTCTCTTTGGAAGCCACGACTCACAGACAGCATTAGAGAAAATAACACGATTTTATAACAAACACCTCATGGAACACTTAAAGAAAAACTCAGATGGGGAAAAAAACAACAACATTTGTGTAGTTGCAAGCAATGTCCCTGTCAGCTCCAGTCAAATGTGAGCTTTTATAGGACGCACTCAATGCTAATCGACATATGAATGAAGGCAGGGAGGCAGGATTATTCAGGAAGTGCACCACTGCAGCCCCTCCACTCCCAGAATAGCCCCCAGCTTTACTGGATCTTTGTTACCGCTTCGCCTCGAGCCTCCGCCTGCTGCATTTCTACGACGAGCCACAACAAAACACTTGTTTTTTAGAGCAAAGAGCCCGAATCTGATTCAACTTCAGAGGATTAGAGCAACAATGGAAAGCTCGTTCACTCAGATGTGCATTCACACACACTATCTCTCTCTCTCTCTCTCTCTCTCTCTCTCTCTCTCTCTCTCTCGCACACACACACAATCACACAGGATCGGCTTCTGCCCAAGTGGGAATGAACTGCTCCAGAAAGGCCAAGGCCTTGGCAAGGTAATTAACCGAGGGTGCTTGTTTCACATGGCAGAGTCCATTAAGTGCCATGTCACACTGATGTCAGGGTAAAGGTACCGCACGCACAACTCACAGACACACACATACACACACTCTCAGATACACCCTTTTTTCCATCCCCAAATGGAGGCAGGAGTGTCCGAGGTGAGGAGACAGGGAATGACTGAGGAAAATGAACAGGGAGAAGTGGCTTTGGCCTCTCTGGGACTCTCCAAGCGATCCCTCCCTAATCAAGAAGCTCTCTCCCCCTCCAGGTCCTGCCATCGATCCGCAGCTCTACCACCCCAGCGCCATGATGAGGAGGCAGGGAGAGAAGTAGATTTGATACCCCTCCATATACCCCCTAATTGCCCTGCCTGAGCCACCGCCACCACCATCCAGCTATCCCAGCGAAATAGCCCCCACAGTAACTGATGGAGCAACAATTCTGCTGGCAAAGCTTGAAAACAGGCCTAGCAGTAAGCCCATTAGGCATGGATGACCACACCAGATGCTCGGGGAGAGGAGGGCAGCAAAATGAGTGGGAGGGGCCGAATTAGCAGAGGGAGGAGGTGGGCACACTAAAACGCAACGTTGAACAAAGCGCAAGTTTATGCTCCTGCTTGAACCAACGCGTGGCCAGACGGCCGTTTGGTCTCAGGTAACCTCGCCCCACCGAAGAGACTTCCACACATGCCGACTGTGGTTGATCTGCTATTTAACAGATGAGCCAAAGGAAACAAGATAGGCACTCAGGGGCCAAACGAGACGACAGCAAAATAAGAGGTGGGGACCAAGAAAAGGCAGCAATACAACTGTCTGAACAATAAAGAAGCAGGAGTTTGTTTAAAATGGAGCTCATGGGTGTCTTGTGTCAACTTGAGGTGAAACTGCTCAAACAAAGAGTGTAACGGAAAATATGCTCATTGCAGACGACTTTCTTTGATTGCTTTTAAAATAATGATCACACAGAGCATTGCCGTGAACTCAGCCAAACCCAGTGTGTGTGTGTATGTGAAAGCATTGGGCTGTGGCGCAGCACAATGACGGATGGATGTGCACCCGCGGCCCCGCGAGCCGTCGTTACGCTGCCCAGAGCAGCACCGCAATTAAACGAGCAAAGGCATGGATGCTGGGACTGGAAGAGAAGGAGCCGCAGAGCTTTGGACGGCGAGTGCTGAACTGAACACTGTGCTGATTTGTGCACCGACTGTCCTCGAGAATAGGGCCATGTATTTTTAATCAATGTCAAAGTGATGAAGTGCGTGTTTGCAACAAAAAATCCCCTGACAAACACAAATAGAGGAAGACAAACTCCCCAAGGGGCTCCTTTGTGCACATACTCAGAGATACAGAGCACCATGGTGAATAGACTGCGCCCCCCTCCTTCACTGTCTTGTATAAAACCTTCTACCTTCCCGGATGCAGCACGAAAAGCTGCCTCATTTGCAATGCAAGTAAGAATTTTAATAACAATAAATATTGTTCAGATAAGTTCTGGGCCGGCCGATAATTAGAAATTGGTGGATCATGGCCATCCCTCAAGACAGACACATGCTGACGTTACTGCAGGTTATCTGGTATTGGGAATCATTCCTGAAGCATAAACAAGCCAGGGAGATAGGCTGGCTGCCCTCCAACAGCCTGTCTCTTCAATTTTACAGGCCTCTTTTCCCCTTTCAGCCAATTCAGCCCCAAATATCGATCAGCAGAGAGAGGGAGAGAGAGGTAGAAATTGAAAGAAAGAGATGCAATTGGGAGGACGGAGAGACAGAGTGGGAAAAGAGGAAATGCATGCCAGAGAGGTGAGGTTTGTGGGTAAGTTGCAGAACAAAGAAAGCTTTTTTTGACAAACGTAGCTACATGAGAGCGAAACTCAGAGGTGTGAAAGGGAGAATACTACGTCTTGATCGCTCCCAACCAGACATCTGATACTGAAAGCCGTGGCGCCGTCCTCAGATCATTAACCCAAAGACCGGTGGCCTCAGAAGAATGCTCTGCGATCCCTGCATGAAGCACAGAGCATTTAGGCAGCTTTCGGATGATCGGCTGGACTTGTGGGCACAAATGAACCCGCAGCCTTCGCTCTGTGATGCATTATTCTCATAAGGTCTCTCTGTTTTTATTGGGCCCTTTACATTCCTGCCTCACTGTATATGTACTATACTATACTGAGAGTAATCTGACCGGGGACTTCAGGGACTTGATTCGATTCCAAGAAATGAAATTACAACACGTTTAATTCAACGCAGCACAGGCGGCTTTATCAAGAGAGCCTAAACAAGCCACAGTACGTCTTGGAAGATCTTTGACCCTGCAGATTAGAAACAGCCCACAGCAGCAGAAACGGGAAGAGCGGCAGAAAAAGAGCCAGGCTCAAGAGAAGCTGTACATAGTTTTACACACTATAAAATATTCATTAGCTAAGTGGTACAGCATTTTTTTTCCCTTGAGAGGTTCATGCATTGTTTAGGCAGCAGAGGAGAGGAAAAGAAGGCCGGATGGTGGCGGAAGAAGTGCTCTGTAATGGGGCCAAACCGGACTGCTGATTTATGTGCAGAGTCACGCAGGAGGAAGTGGGATGAAGTGTTTTCATCGATGCTCTATCTTCAAAAAGCACCTCACCTCATCTGCACCACGCTGTGTCTGGCTCAACTATCATAGGATGAGGGGTTTTGGTGATACACAGAGGAGCTGCAGGGCAATGGTTCAACTTCTCCTAAATTCAGCCTGCTACATTTTTAATTGGGAGTTTCTGATTGGGTGGGAGGTTAACAGTTGCTTTGGGGGAATATTTCTTCTTTTTTTTTCCTTTTCTTTTCATCACCCTGCAGGTCTGTTACACCACACAACCCTTTAGGAGGATCCCACCCCTCTTCCTTGTTTACCAATGTTTCATCAAATACAACACAAAAGCACTGGTCACTGTCAACAGGGTCCCTTGTCCTTGTTTGTACACCCACTCCCTCCACAGGTCCTCCACTGCAGTGGCCCCTCCCGGAGTTTCACGTCCACAACAGTAGCGAACACTTATGCTCGGGCCAGAAGTGGTCACCACATTCCCGGCAAACATAACCCAATCTTTAACCTCTTTGCAGTGCGCATGATATACTTTGCAAGCAAGGGCCAAGGGTTTATCCATTATGAATGAGACCCATATTACTCCAGGCATTAGCAATGTATGAGTTGGGCTTTAGAAACACAAGGTCTGGGTTTTTTTTGGGGGGTTTTTTGCCTGCATTCCTGCCACTTTTCGCCGTTTTATTCCACTCCCGTACACGTGCTGCAGCCGACTGCTGCCTGACAACTCATCTGGCTGAGCCCCGCCTGTCCGAACGCAGGGAGTCTGTGCCCGCGGTTAAGGCCCTCCACTGATCTTAGCTTTGCTCGCTCTCCAGCTCACCACTCGTAACCCGGGCGACCCTCGACTCGGCTCTGTCACTCCCGCGCCTCCCTGCCTTCCTCGGTCTTATCTTGGTGCATCTCCTGCCTTTGTGATCCGATTTCCCAGAGCCAGCCAACTGAAACTTTAGTGGAATGCAAGCAAGAAGACAAAAGTAAAAACATCAGGACAGAACATGCTTTGGAGCTATTCTTACCAGAGACATAGCTTCAAGCTTTCAATACATTTTTCATACCTCCCTCATTTCACACAGGCTTAATATGGATTGCGTTGTTTGTTTACATGCAAATGTAACGCAGGGCAGAGCTGGAGACGATAACCGTATGTCACAAAATCATCAACGCACAGCAGAAAGAATGGACGACTCAATTTCATCAGCCGCATTTTTTCCCCTCTTCTCTCTCTCTCTCTTTGGATCCAACAAACAAATCGATGAGGGCAGAGCCTGCAAAGGGGGGGATTGTGATGACTTATGCACCTTTACTGCTTACTTAGAGAATTTTGGGAGTGCAGCGTTTGTTGGGAAGATGGTGCAGAGCGTCCCAAGCGGGGCCCGGAGCTTCTTGGGGGGCTCCAGCCCTCCTTTTCCACCCCCCTATCTGCATTCCCCACTGTGGGACAACAAGATTACAGAAGCCCCTGGGGAGAAGCCAGCTCCAGGCAGGCGCCAGAGTCTCCTGCTGTTCGCCTGAGAAAGAGAGCGCTCTCCAGCACGGCTCCCTGGGTTTAGCATGGGTTACACCGATAAAGATTCAAATTTTTAAATAAAGGTGCTCGAGCCATTAACCTCTAGTGTAGTCTTCCATCAAATTACGAGACAACTGCATTGTAATTACTGGGTAGCATGGCCGGGGCATCGTGGATGCATGCGGTTTCAAAACCCATTAAAGATCCGAAATGTAAAGAACGTTATTAACTACAAGGTAATATATGAGTGTCCCATGTTGTCCCCATGTAAAAAGGAAATTAACATAGTTTCAGGCGGGTTTCAGCCACAACAAATAGCCGAGGACAGGAAGGAGTGCGGTGAGCAGCCGAGCGGCAAGAGGCCTGGACAAGGCCTATTATGACAGGAAGCTCGACTCATCAGCCATTCAGGGCGCTGTAAGAGGAGACATAAATCAATGGTGTGCCAATTATGACACCACACTGAGCTGTGTGAGTGCAGGGAATTAGCTGCACAAATCGGAGTATCAGGTTCGGCTAGATGGGCTGCTCTGCGCTGGGGAGGGAAAGCCAATGAAACACCGCAGGGAGGATGGAAGGGAGGCAGGCGAGGGAAAAGAGAGACGAACAAAAGTAAACACTGAAATTTGATGAAACTCATTACAGTTGATAGAATATCAGCAAAATGCATTTATCTCTTTTGTTCTTTTTTTTTAAAGCCCTATAAACCCAGAGCGTACGAAAAAAGAAAAAAAAACATCCAGCAAGCATTCAAGGTAAACGCCGCAAGACTTCAGCCGCCACACATCAAGCACAGTTCTCGTATTTCTTTCTCTCACGCTGAGATTTCTCTCTTACCAACATTAAACTTCACCTGACACCTCTACTTCTACACACACTTGCTGAGTGCAATCAAGCAGGCGTCTGAGCCCCGTCTCCGGGATGCTAGGAGTGAGGCTTTCAGCTGGGCCTGAACACGATTCCCTGACACCACCGAGCACGCAGCTGTATCCCAGAACTTGGATTCTGATTAAATGGAAACAGAACAGCCCATTAAAGTCATTAACATACATCTTTGGCATGCATGGGGGGATGTGCACCAAAGGATGTGCATGCACAGTAATGTAGCGCATATATTAAGAGAAGATCCGCAGATTGAACTTGAAAGAGCATAACTTGGAAAAGCTTATATATATTATTTATCACTCAGACATCAAAAAGGAGACTTTGTAATGACCTTTTATAATTCATATGCAAAGGTAATGCAGATCCTGAAAATGGAAATCCGCCCAAAAGCAAACCGCTGGAGGCTGTATCCTGGCTGTGTTGGCCTGAAAAGAGCATGGCTTCCCATTTCACCTCTGAATTCATGCTACTGCAGATGGGAATCATGGTTTTCATCTCTAAGCCAATCATGAAGGACATGTGCTTCTTTTAATTTCTCAGATTAAGACATGGCAGTAATGCGACCTCTTACCACATAAAATAAAAAGTGGAACAAAGGATTTTTCGTAAGGCTCATAGCTGTGACTGTTAAAATTTTATTTCAGGAAGATAAAAAGTTATCTCATCATATATTATTTAATCTTTTTTATTATGAAATAAAACCTGTATTTATATGTATTCTTGAGAGTCATAGAAATAAGTTTACAGCATGTAAAACAATCTTTACATACTGTTTAAACGTAGCTCAAATGTTGGCCGTAAAATCTTAAAATGTAAACGTAATGCGCAGGTGGCCAGCAAAATGCGTTTTGAGTCTATTTCTAAATATTTTTATTTTTATATATAAAATTGTACCAGCTTGGATCATCCAGAAACCATCCACATCCAGATTAAAACAAAAAGTCCAAAACATTTTTTTGATCCAACATAATTGTCAATGTGTTCCCTGTCTAATACCTGCAGTCAGAAGTGGAAAAAAACATCTGCTTCAAAGTTTGCTCAAATAGCCATATTCAAATTCTGCATTTTTAGAAATGTTTAACTGCAGAGTGTACTCTGAGTTTAATGCTCAATTCATACAAGATTTTATTTAAGTGAAACCCTTTATTATTGCGTTGTTTTTTTAAAAATGTTTATGTCAGCACAACACCGAAAAATGCCTAACATGGTTTCTAAAAATGTCAGGTAAAGTTTCTGCACAAGTCTGTATTCCTCATTGTGCTGATGCATAAAAAACAAAAAGCCACAGTGGCAGAAACACAAACATTTGCATATATTGAAATATGGACAGGTTGCCAAAGATGTGCGACAACGGCTTTATCCTGCGCGTGCAAGAAGTCGTAAAACGTGTCCTCGGCGAGCCGCTCGGGTCGAACCTTACATGGTGACCACATGTTGGAGTCCTGGCATATCAATCCCTGCTGATTCTCGTTTCTGCTCCTCGCCTGATAAATTGTGAAAGTTTTAATTGTACGCTGACCTTGATGAAAGCAATGGGACATCATTAATCAATTAGGGGGGCAATGGGGTGATGTGAGGAGAAAGTGTCTGCTGACAGAATTATTTTTCTTCTCATCTTTGGCTCCGTCAGCTCTTCACGTTACAACCCTGGACGGCTTCTCAGGTTAAAACT
Source organism: Orestias chungarensis (assembly GCA_032876305.1). Classification (NCBI taxonomy): domain Eukaryota; kingdom Metazoa; phylum Chordata; class Actinopteri; order Cyprinodontiformes; family Cyprinodontidae; genus Orestias; species Orestias chungarensis. The sequence goes on from JAVLVB010000270.1 coordinate 586,875, forward strand.
ATTTCCATCTCGCATGCAGATGTCTTTTTTTTTGTTGCTCATAACACCCGTACCCCCAGTACAATCCTTAGCTGTTTACCAAGTATATTTGAAAAGAAATGAGGAAAAACAAAATCAAAAAAAGAAATGTGAGAGCTGGTATGACCAGCCTAATCTGAGTGTGGGCGCTTCAGTGTGCTTGCACAGTACCGCTTTTCATGACATCAACATCAAATCCCTGGAGAATACAGCTGCCATGATGAGATGTGTTTTTATGGGGATTTAGGCTCTGCAAGAGCGATTTGAGTATTACCTTTGTCAAAAATGTGCAATGCCAGGACAGCCGCAGCAGCCGAGGACGAGGATATTAAACAGGACTGTTCATGTTTTACACAGTGTTGTTGATGCTCCTGTAGACCCTTAAAAGTCTTGACAATAACTCTCACAGTTGAGCGGTGCAGGATCCTTACCGAAAGGCTGTGAGTGGGAGGTGCATGAAAGAAGATAATTCTGCTCTTCAGAGGGTTCGGAGGCGCTCCCAACGCCCCCATTAGCAGGGTCTTACTGGGAGCAATCTAACATGTAGTGGACATAATTTTTCAGCCCCCCAACCCCCACTTACTAAAGGCTGAGAAAGCCCTGTCTTTAAGCGGCTAACGGCACAACAGCTCAGATATTTGAATGCTGGCGGCAGCTTTCCATGCACAGATATGTGAGCGACCAGGAGCCAGAGACGTCCGGCACCGACCTTTCATATGGTGGAGTATGGCTTTCATACACTGGGCCCCAGATTGACTTCACCCTTTAGCCAGATGAGGCAGTCTGCTCATGTGTGAACAGCTCCGACTACTTCCAGAAGCCCCTGCAGGTCTGAGGGAGCATTTTACAGGCTGTTTAACAGTAACTTCAAAAATCCCCCTGTCCCATTTCTTTTCACAAAGAGATTTCTCAGACATCAGGCCTTGGTTGCTGATTCCCTCCGAACGTGCTGTTGATTAAATAGTCAGCAATGTTCAGGCTTTCTTGTTTTCTCTTTCTTGTGGATCCTGGGAGTACAAACAGCTCGATAGGCTGCGTGTGAAAGTCTTCGGGCCTTGGGTCTGACGAGGGACTGTCGGTGAGAGAGAAAGGGGGCCTGCCTGCCCAGCTTTTGGAATCCAATAAAGTGCTTTTTTTTTTCCAGAGCCTAGGCCGACGTGAGGCTAATCTTTGATCTGAACTGGAAGCTAAGGGCTCCGGAGCGGGCCACGCCACCCGATTATTTATGGGAACTTCAAAGGATCCGCTGATCACACTTGTGTCTCTTATCTAGCGAGTGAGAAACAGCCACAACAACAAAAAGTGACTTTGTGAGGTGAATTAAAATTCAGTGCATGGACAGGAAGGTGGGGATAAAGGCGGGAGCCGTTGAATTAAAAGGGGAAGGGGTTTTGGTAGCGAGATCTGCAGGTTAGACAAATCAGACCGATCTTATCCTACTCCAGCTTAGGGTACATATACAGCTGCCAAATACAAATGAAATCCAATTTTTTTTTCCTACCAGTTAAAACGACCACTATTCTAATGTTTTTACCTCTTCCACATGTGATACTAAATCAGATACATATCTGGTAGTTTTGAAATCAATATACATTTCACCAGACCTTTTGTCATTGACGTGCACCAAAACAATCCTGGCGTAGTAAAACCTGCACGTAACATGATCTTGTAACGATATGGTCGGCTTTCATTGCTCAACAACTTTAACAACCAACCGCAGACGGCGGCATCCATTGTTACTAACGTAAACCTTGTAACTTATACATTCTTCTTCTGTCAAACGTCTGATGGCAGTAGCAATTTATTGGTAGTATGAACAACCATGTCAAAAAGCAATATTTCTCCACCCTGATTTACACATAAGCTATTACACTCCACCAAGTGAGACTAAGAACAGGCACACGGGGAGGGGAGCAGCAGAGTACCCAAGCAGTTCTTATTATGGCTGGTGGTTCAAAAAGACAAACTATAAGACGATAAAAATGAAACCTAAAAGACAAAGATAGGACACTGAAATATAGTTCACATGCAATATTTAGGATTTCAGCAAAACACTCAAATTCAGCATCAAAACCTGCAGCGTGAACGCAGGCTTAGAGACAATTGGGCCTGAGCAAGGATAAATGTCGCTCCTCTTTGCGCTTCTTTTCAGAGAGAGGAGCAAAAGCCGACAATGTCAGGGAAACCTGCCCCCCCCCTTCCACTATCACCACTGCCTCCTCCACATCACATCAGAAATGTGACTGGCCTCAAACTGCTGACTTGCTCACAGTCCATTGAGTTTCCTCTCCTTATCAAATTACAGCCACCTCAATAACCCACTCGCTGCAGCACGCCGGAAGAAATGAGGTTTTCTCCACCGCCCGCCCCTGGCACTGCACTCTTTTCCTTTGCTTTTCTTTCCTTTTTTTTTTTTTACCGTCTCACATTTTCCCTTCAGAAAGAGCAGACGTGGTGGGGAGAGGGGGACGAGGGCGACTCAAGTGAATGTCGGGGTGTATTTTCAGTTTGGTGTACATTGTACGATTCATGAGAGGACTAAAGGTCCAGATGGCCACCGACTTCAGGGAGTGCTTTTTTTCCCCCCGGCGACTCCAACAACCACTTGGTCCCTGCATGCTCGCAAAAATCCTGTTACCTCCTGGCTTCAGACATCCCTGGTCACTTCGTCTTGCTGCAGCCACAAACCCTCGTAGAACAGGGTGCCATGTCTTCACCATTTTCTCTTTTACTCACCGTGTCTTTGCAGGGAACAGGACACAGACCCATCACCTGTTATACCCCTGCAATGAGCGAGCTTTGGGGAGGCTACGGAATAGACCCGGCAAGGTCATCTGTCTCATTTTGCGAGCGAAGCTGCCGCTAATACAAAGTCAGAATGAAGAGCCTCATCCTCAGGTCAGCTGTCAGACACATGATGGATGTCATTTAACCTTCCTAACAGCTGCTTACTGGTTCATACACCAAAGCAAATAAGGGCTGAGGAGAGAAAGTTGGAAATAGTTTTCTTCCTAATGTGACATGGCTGCCTTCGAAAAGTAATTGATTTATTTTGAAAAACATCGGCGGCGTTGATGGTTTTATTTTATTTTATTTTTCTGAGGTCGTAATTGCTCCGGCGTTAATGCATGCAAATGAGAGTTCGTAATAACCCCTCCTCCCCCACCAACACGCACACATAAACACCATTCCACTGATGTGAGTTAACATCAATATTTATCTTAGTTCTATTATCCAATTCTTACCTCATTCAAATGGTAATTGCTACAATTACCATTAAATAAGGGCCCTGGTTCAGGGGAAATAACCTGCTGCTGAGCGCTTGACGCACCAACTCATCACCTGTGTGCACACACACCTTAACAAGTAACATGAGAGGAAAAGATGAAGAAAAAGGTGTGCTAACATCTGGCTCCTGGTGGAGGTTTGGGCCTGAGAAAACCACGCCACAGCCACAAGGCAGGTACATATTTCTGCAAGCTGTCAGCGGCATCCCAGCTGCTTCTCTGAAACAAGACGACACCAAAGGCAACCGATTTGAAGGGGCGCTCCAAATTGAGAATGAACGCTCATGTTTAATGATCGGATAAAACCCGGGGAGGGTTAACATAAAAGCCCAGCAGAGTGCCAGCCCCTGTTACCCGCTGAGCTGCAGCTGAGGCGCTCTTCCTTCACCTGGTTTATTGGAGATGACGCAGGAATGTCAGTGACAGCCAATGTCCAAGTTGAGTGCGAGTAGATTAGATTAACTCCCCTGTGAAAGAGCCTTGTCTGCTTCCATTGTGCATCCAGTCTAGTTAAAACGACACAGGTATGCCGTGGCAATAAGCAGGTGCACTGACATCGGAATTGTGTTGGGAATACCGGCGCTGATTGCGAACCCTACAGAGGATTCAACAAACACAAACATACAACGCAGGCAAAGCTTTTACAACCCTGAGTGACTGGTTTACATGAAGATCAGGAGAAGGATTCCTGAGTGCCGCCGAAGCTCAAACTGCACCGCCCCCGCCCCCGCCCCCACCGGGCGTTGCTTGGCCCACTAAGGTGTGGAAATTATGTGACTTATTTGGACAGAAGAATCCTTAAGAGTGGGTTTTCTTTTCTTTGCCAGATTAACCCACAACAATTCAACTTTTTTTAGTTTTTAACCATTGTATATATTTGCTTTTATCTATTTCAGATTCTGAAACAAGAATCTGGAGCGTCAGAAGATAATCTGAGCAGGAGTGATTCTGACTGACCCACAGGACCAACATTTTCTCCGTGTTGGTTTATAAGTAAGGAACAAAAGATGAATTAAAGTCTAGTTCCCACTAACTTGGATGTTTTGTGAGAAATTATTTCAGCTGCATTTGCACTTTTTGTTTATGTGCAATATCATCAATCATTACTCTTCTAAGCTTTAGTTTTTTCCTATGTCTGAGTAACCAAACAATAAAAAATACTGGATCTTGCAACTTTTTTTAATGATTCGTTTAGTTTTATACTTTCTAAAAGTCAAGATTTTTTGAACGTATAAAAAAAAACAACTTAAAATTGTTTTGTAATGTGAACAAAACATAGTTCAACCATCAATATCCCCCAAGTTAAGATGCCAGTTAACACAGTTGCATCTTCCAGCTTCGTCCTTTTTACTGTTTTTCGCTCAGATGAATACACAAGCTCTGCTACTCCACCAAGTCAGACTGAGAACAGGCACAAGGGGAGGGGAGAACATAGGACCCAAGCAATGCTCATAAAACAAAAGCTGATTTCTTACAACATCGTCTGAGTCGTCCACGTAGTCACTTTGGTGTCTGGTACCCAGAAATGAAGGTGTCTGTACAGTTTAGGACCTAGTTCACATGAGTTAAATTACATTGTATACAGTATTTAAGAACATACAGGTAAGCCCAAAACTATTCATACATAGGTTTTAGATTTCAAAAAAATCTTGCTTTTGATAAACCAAGAATGTTTATTCCTACAAGAAATTAGATTTTAAAAAGTTAATTTTTTATGTCAAGGTTTTATTAAAGGGCTTTTATCCCTTTTGGGGTATAGTGACTAGAAAAATCTATTTGGACATTTCCTCTGGAACCTTTTCTATTTTTTTTATATGAAGATTATGATTTTATCAGTTGAAATACTGTTGGTAAATTCAAAACAGCTTTAAATTAGACTCGATGTATATTAAGCTGTATGTTAAGTGTTTCAAACTCTAAAATCCCACAAACAGAATATCTGTGTATCTGTATCTGATGACAGTCCTGTCCTTTCATTGATCATTGACATCATTTACTGCGTTACGTAAGTTACCATTTGGCTGATTTCCTAAAAAACAATGAAAATAAATAACGACCCTTTTAAAGGAACAAAGCCAATATATGTGTCATTAATCCTTTATATAAGTTGATGAACAAGAAATAAAGAAAGTAGTAACTGAGAAAACCTTAAACATTTTGAAGAAACATTTTAATTGTTGGGAAAATTGGCTAAAAGTCGTCTGGTTTCATTTCATACATGCAAAGAGCTAAAGGAGATATATTCATATGGAATGATCACTAATCTCTGGGCCCTCTTGCCTTCTGGCCTGCCCTCACACACATAGCTCACAATCAGGGGAGCTGATGACCTTTGCTGGTGGCAGAATCCCTCACGGTGAAGGCCTCTCAATCGTAAAGCCGTAGTCACGCCGCACAAGATCTATTTCTGCTCTTTTATCTGTAATAATACTGACAGAACAAATAATACCCGGGCATATTCAGAGCAGAAAAAATAAAAGGTGAGGGAAAAAAATGATCCTAATCCTTCAAAGTGATGCTTTGGAAACCAGAGGAACGTATGAGAAAATAAATCCGATAAATCGAGTGCACTTGCAGGCCTGGAGTGAATGGAGGCTTTGGAGTGGATGGATACTGCGAAGCACTGTCTGTCTTACGCACACAAACCTCCTGTCGTAAATTATCTTGAGCAATGTAGAATTTATGAGGCACAGATATCTCACTGCCGGCCTATCATTTCCATGGCTCTGTCACCGTAATTCTCCCCCCCACCCCCACCCCAAACTGCCCGCACCCATAGATAAAAACGGCCACTGCAGACACAGATGAAAAAGTGCAAAGGGGCGAAAACGGACAACGAGCGAGTCTGGAGGAGGAGGCAGCGGTGGGTATTTTTCTGACTCAAATGGCCAAAAAAGCATGTCGCCAATATGCAGAGAGGGCAGGACGAGGAGCGAACGAGTGACACAATTACAAGTAGCTCTGTTTGCGTTGCGTGAACTCGAGAAGTCGGGGAAATTTGGTGAATCTGAAGGTGCGTCGAATTTCTGGGCTTACGTCGTCACCTCAGCTGCTGCTGTGCCTCCTCCTCCTGACAATCACGTTCACCTTTGTGAACGTGTGTGTGGAGAGATTTGGGGGGGGGGCTTTTTAGAGCACTATCATAGAGTAGGTGGAGGACGGTGGAGTGCATCAGAGAGGGCCGTCCGCACATGCTGTCCTGTGAGATTGGATTCTCACCCGTGAAATGTAGGCACACAGAAAAACGCTCCGCAGCAACAACCTCCAATTTACACAGCAATTTTCCACTCGCTCGCGACAGAACCACATCGTATTTGTCTCCCCCCGCCGTCGGTACCGCACTGCCCCAGAGTTTCATTCATATCCAGCTAATTAGCACTTTGTTGCCCGGCCCCAAGTAGAGCAATCATTGGGCAAAAAGTGCAGAGTAATTTATTACCGTTTATTACAGTTCATTGAGGAAGCCAGAATATGTTGGATATTAGAATGATTACTAGTGTTTGCACAGCCCAAAAAAAAAAAAAGAAGAAGTTATTTACCAAAAACAGCTGGATGGATAAATTAGAGGCTTTCTCCACCAGCAGCACCGTTTCAACATCTCTGGGTGAAAAGCGGCGTCTCGCAAGCTTTACTCCGTCCTTTGAAAACGTTAATTGCTATTCATTACTCGCTATTGCTGAATGATAACAACGTCGGAGTTACAATTCTGAGTCATTAAATTAGAAGGGGGTGAATTGGAAGGGTGGGCAACGGAAAATCCTGATCCGCGTTGAGCCTCGACAGCGTGGCTCATCCAAAACAGAATTAATATTATCGTTTCTTCTTTTCTTTTAAAAGCGATTTTTTTGTAGTCTCTAAGCGTGCAGATACTCACGATAGTGACGGTAAATTGACTCGTTTGTGCCAGGAAGGAAGCGCTCGGATTGTTAAATAGAAAACGGATTCTTTATTCTCCCTTGGGAACAAACTTGAAGCTCAGGGGGGGAGAAGAATTCTCAAAAACGTGGACGATGAAAAGTTCCAAGTCAACGTTTCCTTTCTCTTAGCCAGAACAAATAACTTTTGGATCTTGTTGCAGCAATATAAACATTAGAGATCGACCTTAATGTTTTTGTGCCGTTGGTTTCTATCTCCAAGTTCTGACTCATGGTGATAATCTGTTCATGTTCTCTTATCTAGATTTATCCTGATATTAGCTGCCTACAAAAGTTAGGAAATTCAAAAAATATATATAAAACAGAGTTTTTACAACAAAAATCAATTCCTACATCTATTTGCAGCTAAAAGTGAGGAGGCTGTACAGACACGCACATATTTGTCTTCTCAGCAGAACTCCTAACGCACAAAGGAAAAAAATTCAATATTAAAATAAATAAAAAAATGTCTTGTTATTATAGTTCATCTTTAATAGTTAGTTGCGTTTAAAAGCTTTTCTTTGAGATCATGTGGCCTGAGAAAATATTTGTTATAAATAAATATGAAACGAAACTTGGTAAAAATAAAAAAAAGCTTTTTTTTTCATTTTCCTGCCGAAAATGTGGAGCTGTTGTGTTTTTGTTGATGTGAACCGATCAGACTGACCGACCTCCTTCCGACAGACACGCAGACGCGCGAGCGCCACCTCTCTGAAACATTTACTCATTAACCGGCATACACACACACACACACACACACACACACACACACACACACACACACACACACACACACACACACACACACACACACACACACACACACACACACACACACACACACACACACACACACACACAC
>JAVLVB010000270.1:600399-615540 GCA_032876305.1 Orestias chungarensis
AGAGAGAGACGTGGCATAGAGACAATAACAAGACTTAAGTAACACCATGCTTCCCACCCATCAGCATCGTCTTAGATAATAGAGTTACATTTATGAGCCGTGCCATATGCCCACCCAGTGCCTGGTAAATAGAAAATCCATGAGATGCCATGCTTTTATGACTCTGAAGACAGCTACTAACTAGCAGGAGCAAACCTGAGCTACCCTGTCAGCTCCGGCGAGTGGAATAAATAAATTTATACTCTAATACAGGCTTACAGCGGGTGGCGAGCATCTCGTCCCATAAAAGCCTCGGCACACCGTAATTCATAACAATATCCAGCGCCGTAACTCATGGAACGAGCCTCCACAATCCAAACCGAGGGGTGAGGAGGAGTGACATCATCCTGCGGAGGGCTGAGGCCGGCACCCCAGCGTGAGGCGCAGAAACCGAACGGCCCGGATAATAGGAACAAACATTTAGTCAGGATGTCTACGTTCTGCGGAAAACACGCAGCCAAACACACAAATAAAGCCAAGGTGTGCTCTGCTAATCTTTCTGTATAATAAACTTCCTTCTGCCTGGGATATCATGCGGCGCCATGTTCTCACATAATAAGCAAAGCTGTTCCGTGCCCAACTTAATACAGTGTCTTATTTGAAATGCAAACAAACTGTGAGGTAGAGGCTATCACCTCAATCTATTCCCCTTCTGTTCACTGGCTGTCATCTTACATGAGGCGATGCTGCAGTTCTGCACAGTGGCGAGGGGAGGAAGCCGGTGAGGGGGGAGGGGGCACAGGCAGCATGATGGGAGATGCGGGAGGAGGAGGAGGAGACGCGACGCTGGCCACAGTGTGATTCAGAGGGTTGTTTCCCCACTCGGCGCTGCGGGGCGAGGATTTACCGGAAAGGAGAAAAAAGATCCAGGAGAAGCGAAAGAACAAAAGCTGCTGAGACATGAAAGCGGTCTGAAAGAGAAAAGGATGCTTCATGAAAATAGCACGCAGGAAGTTTCAATTTCAGCTGTCTTGGTCTTTTAAAGGAATGGACGTAAACACACAAACACACGCACACACAGCAACCAGAGGATTCCTAAGGATTTGGGAGTTACAGGGATGTAGTGGAAGGTAAACTCACCTAAACTCTATATTACTCCCTAACTGTATTGCCGTTTTTACAGGTAGGAAGAGGCTCAGGCAGCTTCTGAAAACAAACATCTAACATAGGAAACAACGGTCGCCACAACACAAGCACCGTAAACGCAATCCTGAAATATTTTTAGGCAGATTCACTTGGACTGAAACGAGAACCAGCCAGCCCTGAAACATCATTTCATTTAGGGACCACAGAACTGTTGAGGATGGTTTTGGCTTTTTTACAGTTGGTGGCACCTGGTCCACCCCCCCACACCCCCAACAAACACACCCACACACACACACACCTCCATCCGGCTAACAGGATGTGCCCAATCTAGACAGATGGGTGGGAGGGTGTAGAGCCCATTACCATGATGTTGAGTTGGGGGGGGGGGTTAAAAATGAGGGAAGCAGGAGTTCAATCGGGAGCAGCTTCGCCATTACTTCCCCCCCTCAATCATCGCAGCAACACACTGTTAACTGCAGCACATGCGGCCGGCAGTAAAACCGGAATTGGACGCTCAGCCCCCATCCAGCCGGCCACCCATCATCCCAGCACTAACGGCGCTCGCCGTCCCCAACTCGTCGAATTAATACATGTGAATAATTCAGCAGACAGACCGGCCCCCCCAGGAGTCACCTTGTTGATTTTTTCACCTGCCTTTTGGAAAATTGCAGCCTTCAGGTTTCACAAAACGAAGTGGATCAGTGGCAGAATCAATTTCCAAAGGGGGAGAACACGAGGGAGGAAGGAGGGAAAAAAAAAAAATCAATGTTAATTTGCAGAGATAGATATAATTATTCAAAGTGCTTTCACGTGGTGATCGCCGTCCTGCGGGCCTCAAGTTTCAGCAGTTCACACAAAAAAACAAACACAAAAACGCGTCGCTTTTTTACCAGAAAAAATTCACATGGTTGAGTCAAAGAGTGACAAAAAAACAAAATCAGCACGTGATACTTTAGTCACTTTACTACACTGGTGAGGGAGAAAAGTTGGCAGCCATCAGCATATACAAGTCAAGATGGGAAGAAATGTTTCACAACAGAAAAGTGAAGTCAGTGAGAGCAGCCGAAAGGCAACAGATCGGAGCAGACTGACCGTGGAAACATGTCCCAGCACAATGAGTCATGAAATGAGGGATGTACACAAACACTGTGTGACTCCACGTCACAGTAATTGAGCGCTTTGATTTCACTCCGAAAACGAGGGCAGCCACAAGAGGAAGAGCGAGACAAGAATGAAGAAGGGGAAGGATCAAACTCTGCCCCTTTTCTTCCCCCTCCACAAAGGTATGGCGAGGGTCAAGGGTTAGATGGGAGGGAGGAGGGGGGGGGGGGAGTGAAAACACTCGGGGTAACGCAACACAAAGCGAGCGCAAGCTATCACGTGCTGCCGAGAAGCGCGCGGAGGGATGGAAGGAAGCGGATGGAGAAGGAGGCAGATGGCGAAGCGGGCTCCATTCATTCTTACCTCGGGCAGATAGAGGAACGCAGGGGGACACTGGAGCGAGTGGGGGAGCATCCCGGAGCCGGAGAGCAGCAGACAGCCCGAGTTGGCCATGGAGCTCAGCGTGGGGTGACGGGACGCTTTGCGCATTTAGCAGGGAGATCCTTTCGCTGTTCGCTCTGTCTTTCCTCTGGCTCTCCCACTCACTCTCTCTCTCTCTCTCTCTCTCACTCTCCTTTGATCACTTCCTTCCCTCTGCTTTTCTCTCGGCTTTTTAAATGTCTCCCTTCTCTTTTTCCTCCTTCCTCCCTGCTTTTGTGTCTCTACTGAAGATGCGGCATGGAGGCGAGCGGCGCGCAGACAATGTGCATGTTCCACCTTTATCGGTGCTGCTCTCTCTCTCTCTCTCTCTCTCTCTGCCTCTCTTTCTTACTATCCCTGCCGCCGCGACTCTGTTTACTTTGTGTGCGATGAAAGCCAACATAAGCATTCAGACACAGAAGGGGAGGTTCTGTGTAAGCCGTGGAGGAGGAGGGGTTGCAGAGACGACTAGGGGTTGGGTAGGTTAGGGTGGGGGTGTAACAGAGGTGGTGGTAACATGGGGGGGGGATGCTGATAAAGTCCCTGGTGGATTCATACATCAAAGGGCCGGCTGAATAGCGGAGGCGATGTGAACAACATTACAACAGCTGATCCTGGGCATTAGCACCTTGTGGGGCACCGCATGTTGCCTTTTAATTGCCCCCCGCCACCCTCCCTCTACTTCATCGGCCCGCACCACTCCCCACACCCTGTGCACTCAAGGATATGGATGCCAGGCAGATGTATCCACGAAGGCGGGAAAGGATGCATTAAAACAACAAGCGGCGCATTATTAGGCCTAGTCGTGACATCCTTCTGCACCCACTGAGCTGTGAACCCCTCGGCCAACCTAGCATGAGCCGCATCGGCAGCCCGACTGTACGAGGAAAACAACCCATGCGCCTCCGTCTAATGTGTCCCAGTGACTAATTCAGTTTGATACGGCTTTAAAAAGAGGCAGACGGAGTGAAACGCGGAAGACGTCATGTGCATAGGTCTGTTGTAACCGATCCAGGCCGGTTTCATAAGCGCGACGTCTTAGCAGAGTCTGGAGGAACACGGGTCACCAGCGGGGTACAACGAGGTGTCGCCACCACTGAGCCTGTAATTCTAGTTAATGCAGTCAAGTCGAAAGCATGTTTAATTCATCAAGGCCAAAATCACAAATCTGTCCCTATGGGCTTCGGGAATCTGCGCCACATAGCCAGCTCCTTGTTTAGATCCCAGACCCAGCGGGGGGATTGTTGCAAGGCGGGGTGCAGATGGAGCCCAGATACAAGGATTTCTGTCGTTTTCAGGGTGCCTTATTTTTAGCCTCTAAATCATGCCGGTTCCCCTGGTCCAACAACAATCTGAGCTCTGTAGGCAGGATTAAAACAGGGATGTTATCTCCACTAAACAGAAAGGAGAACGGACTATTCTGCAGCATCTCTTTGACTCAAACACGCTTCTACGCTCTGGATGCTGAAGTAAACATCTGTCAGGATAATTTCTGGCGAGATGCTGTTGCTGTAGCGTTCTGTTTCACCTCCACTCTCCCGTTTTTTCGTTTGTTACCTGGACTTTCTGCGCTGCAGCAGTAATAACGGGGAGTTTCTCATCGGAAAATTGACTTTTCCCAGGACACTTCCTCTGCAGATTGAATAAGTAGGCAGCAGGGGGATGATTGGCCAGTAGTCACTCACTCAGTCCAACATTTCTTAAAAAAGGAACCCGATAATAAGATATTATTAATTCAAATAAAAGCCCAGCTCACCGGCAGGTATCTTGCAAGTATACATTATGGTTAGGAATAATTGGCCTGACTGTTTGATGGAGAGGATCAGTCACCACAGATATCTGATCTGGGTTAGGCTGAGCGCTTTGCCGTCTGAAGATGGGAATCCATCTCCCTGTCTGTCCGTCTGTGGGTTTTTCTGTCTCCCGCTCGTTTGCCCCCCTTTTTTTTCCCCACCACGTCTGTCTCTCTCACCCAGTTAATAATTCAAATAAGCACCGCCAGATCACTCCCTTCAAAGGGAGTTGCTGGAATCTTCTCAACGGTGCCTTTTTCTTTTTGTCATGTGAAATCAAAGCCCTCAAACGCAGCAGAGATATCCTCGGTTAACTCCCCAATGCTGGAACGATGCCAATTAAAGCAGGGAACGACAACCACAAACAGTTGATCACAGAAAAAAAAAGAGGAGCGATTATCATCATGCTTCTTCGTCATTTCTGCTTCTTGGTAATAATCAGCAGAATCATTATTACCACAATCACCATCATCTTCGCCATCGTCTCTGTGACTGCAGCATGCATCTTCTGAGCGCTTGCAGAACTAAACTTACAAGCCTTTAAATCTGGGTTTAACCTATAAACATTCACCGACTTCTCTGTATACAAGACGCAGCCTCACTGAGACTAGATCAGTGTTTTTTTCCATATAACTAAAAATAAAGAATTGAACACATATGGCAGTTTTTAGCATGTGAGAAGCCACCACATGCGCTCGAAGCGCCATCAGCAACAATCAGAGGCAAAACAAGCGGAGACTAATGGGGCCCAAAAAACGACCGGCACCACATTCTGGTTCTCCTCCGCTCATCGTATGACCGCTGATCAATGGCGGCACACTCGAACTAATCCTCAGAAGAGGTGACGGTTTATTTGCTTTAACTCTGGCCAAGTGTGCAACATCCTCCAACTGCTTCTGCAAGAAAGCTGACCAGAGCGGCGTCGGCAAAAACCAGTTAACGTACATAAAATGCATTACATCGTCACTGCTGATGGTCCAGTGCTGCTGTATGTGCTTAAAAAGATCATTTCTCCTATAACATTATTATCACAAAAATGATAATAATAAAAAATGTATTTATGGGTTCATGAAACTTTATTTTATATGTGTTGGTTTCGATTTAGAGGTCGATAAGTTTCAGTGTCCTAAAAACGTCATTTATGTCAGTAATTTTTATTTTAAAAGCCCGACTTACATGCTTTGTATTTTAGGTTGCCGAATAGTTTTGTATTTAATCTTTTATTTGCATATACATTTCCAGGACTCCAGTTTACAGATCCTGAAAACCCAAAAATGTAGGTTCTCAGACAACTTTAACAATTAAATCAACAAAACTGATTTTTCTTACACAGAAATGTCGTCCTAGTAAAGAGTATGTCCAATTTCTTTCCAGTATCTGCAGTCAGTAATTCTTTGGGGCTCCTTTTGCATGAATTCCTGCATCAATGCAGCAGGGCAAATGTTCTGGAAGCCCAGATTGCTTTTATAGCATTTTCAGCTCATCTGTATCGTTAGTTGTAGTTTTGTTCATCCTGTTTTAATATTTCATAGATTTTTCTATGGGGATCATGTCACTAGGAAACAGAAGGCAAGGCACCACAGATTAAAAACCGAAACAAATGTAAAGTTTGGCTTGAACTCGACCACTGACGAACACTGCAGGCCTTTTTCATCCTAATCCAGGTAATGCGCTTGAGGTTTAAGACAAAGAATTGCCCAGATATAGCTCATATCCTGGAAGTCGGATGCATTTTTTCTTCCACATAATTTTCCATCAACATGCTCTGATGCAGCAAAAGAGACAGCAAAAACCTTTTGCCTAAGATGGTACTGCTAAATTAACAGTTCAGTCGTTTTAAATAGTGAGATGCAACAGAATCGTCCTCATCACATTCTCCAGGCAGGGTGAATTATTCCCCTCATAAACTATAGCAAACGTTGCAGCTGAAGATATTGTAACTTATCTCACCAACTTTCTTTTCATTTTTCCTGGAAGAGAAATCGTTTCACAAGCGTAAGATGACCAGTTCGATCCCGGATGTTGAACATCCTGGTCAGCAAATTGCTCTGGAAGAATCCAGCAGCCCCCCTGAACATCCCCACCCCCACTGTTAACAACCAAAAACTTCACAAACTCCTTTAAAACACAAGACTGCGAGGGCTCTTTATGTTTAAACTGGAGAAGACTCTTCCAAGCCTGGCCACACCCAGAACAGCTTCTGCTACTATGGATTTTTTTACATGATTTAGTTGGCAGTTCTGCAAAAAAAAAAAAGTTTATCTACACTTCTGGACTTTGGGATGGACGAGATACATGATAGAAACATTTCTCAATGTGACTGCAACCTGATTAATAAAGGGAAAGAAAATCTAATTTTCTTTACTTTCCGGTTTATCGCCACTTCTTAGACATCCGCTTCTTACGTAAGCAAAATCCTCTTTGGTCCCTTGCTGTGTTGGTTTACCTATTTAATATTTTTATTTCAACCCCCAGGAAAATAAAAAAATAAGCACTAAAACATGTCATATTACTCTGTAAAGGTGACGGAGGAGCAGCTCCGGTCTTGAGATTGCAGCGGCTCCTTCCCACCTCTGCACTCTGTGCTTCAACAAGGACACAGCTCCCCCATCAGGACGCACGCCGGAGTTCGAGCAGCGCAAGCAGGTCAGCGTCAGGCTGGACCATGAACAGCAGTGTTCACACATCTCCTTGCATATATGTAAATATATGGGTTCCTAATGAAATCCTCCATATGGTCGGGTAACAGGCCGCAGAGGCTGAAGGGGAGCTCTCCACCTTGCAGGACGCTCAGACCTCTGTACAGAAAACAAAAGCCGCGCTGTCTGCCGATGGTGGATTTTGTTAAAAAGCGCCGAGGCCTTTGGAGGAGGCACCCTTGAAGTGCCCCTCTGACAGGCTTGCTCATTATCTGGCATCTCAGGAGTGCCAGGAAACCCCGCTGAAGGAGTGGGCGCGAGGACGCCTCCGTCAGCCTGCCCTCAGGGCACCCAGAGATCCAGGGGTTGTGCTCTCGCTAAAGGTCCGCTGATTATATCCCCGGCCCAGAGCCTCACGGATCCCCGCTAATTAAAGGTTGTGTCATATCCGTTAGGTATAACAAACCTATGTTGCCCATCCTTTCCTCTTTTTAAACCCGTCTGCTCTGTAAGCTGTGCAGGCTCTGTCTGCGTTCAAGGCTGTCCAGAGGGGTTCCTGCTTAACCTGCCCTCACCCATCTCGACATGCCAGCGGTGTTGCGGAGGCATCGGGGGATCCTTTGTCTGGAGGCATAATTAAAGCCCTCGTTCATTATTTCTTCAATTTGAGCGCAGATCTGAGTAATTAGGAAGCATTCCACAGGGGGGGCTGCAGCTTTCATCCGCGCACACACAGACAATGAAGAACAGGCGCACAGTCACACATGTGATGCACCACAACGCTCCTCTTTAGTCTTTGCACCAAAACGAGCTGCATTCCTCTCCCATCTATCTTCGGATGCCAATAACTGACACAGAGTGAGGCATCCTTTTTTTCCCCCTGAAGCCGAAAATGTCCAAGACATTGATTGAAATTTTGGGATTAAATGGACAGTTAGGAGGAGCTTCAAGACCCCAGTATTCTCGTGTTTGGTGCTCAGGCACTCGCCTCCTCTAATGCATCTTGAAGCAAAGCTCGCCTTTTATAAGGTGTCATTCATCCTCCTTTGTCTTACACTGCTGCGGCTCACAATTATTGCTTTTTTTATGGCTAACTAATGTACCCGGTGCTACAATCAGCAGGTTGGCTGCGGGCATCGCTCACCGATTTCTGATTTCTGGCCAGATATTAGGACATGTCCAAAGCTTCTATCCGAGGATGCAGAGAAGAAGCCGCGAGGCACTGACTGTAACTCCCACACAGTGATATATCAACTCTCCACGCCGCACCAGTTACCCCTAAAACACACACACACACACACACACACACAGCCTCTGCTGCTGTGGCTGCTCTGACAAGAAAAATAAGGGAGGAGGGGATGATCAAGCTTTATAGCGTCGGACAGGCCGTGTCAATACATTGAGCGTTTTACCAGCCTCTCATCCAAAGGTCCAGCATGCTCGTGGCTACAAAGGTGCATGTGATCGCCCGAGGTGGTGGGCGGAAGAGTGCTGTTGGAGCATGGCGGGGGGGAACAACAAACACGGGGCGACGGCTCACGCCCTGTTAGCCCTGCAGACCAATGGAGGCTATGATGGAGAGCGAGCTGACAGCACAGAGAGACGGCCGAGCATGGAAATCACATCAGATCAATGATGAAAAATGCAGCGGCGGCAGGAGTCGCTAGTGGGGATGATGTCACGCGGTGCATGTAAGCGTGCGACTCCTGGGCGTACGTGCGCCGGCTAACGCGTCGGCCCGGCAAACTTGCGTTTAGTCATTGGAGAGAAAAAAAATCTGAACAAGTGAAACAAAAAGCGGCGCTTACAGAAAGATCCTCATGTATTCATAATTCTGTTGGTCTCTGAAATGACTTTGGTGGCCCAAGAGTCTGGGATGTTTAAGGATATATCCTTAAACCCACAAACACAACTTGCTAGGATGGGAACTGTTAGATTTACATTAATCACTTGTTTTTTTAATCATTTTTGACCAATTTGTATTTAAAAATAAATAGTCTGTTATACATGAAAAGAAACCAAACAGGTAATGTATGAAATGTAGTAGAACATCTGTGTTGTAGATTTTACCACAAATGTATTCCATAAACAGAAAGTCAATGTGAAATTCTGGATTTGGGTTTTCATTTTATCTCTAAACCTTTCAAATTATAAATGTCCTCCCAGCCGTCTTATAATTAAGCTTTTTTGCAAAATTTATTGGTAGGAAATAGCAATAGAGTCAATATACAATAAAATAAATATTGATTCAGGAAGAGAAGAAAACATCTCGATGAGCATTTCTGATGGAAAACATTTAAAGGGATAGATATATTAAATTATTTAAAAGACATAAATTACAAATATTGATAAAAACAGCTCAACTATCTGGGATTCCTGTAGTGTGAGCCACAACTGAAGATCACCACGTGAATCATTATTGGTTGGAAAATATAGTGAATGCCCCTTATTTGTTATCTTCATACAAAATTAATCTATTTGCAAATTGTCATCTCTGTATTTAAAGCGTGATTTGCATCGAAAGATGCGAATCATACGGATTTTGTCCAAATTTTCCTCTTCTGGATTCCCTGATTACCTGGACCGCTGTTATTGAAGAGATATTCCACCTGTGTCGTCGGAAGGATCTAGTGTGCTAGGAAGGACTTTGGGACCTCTTCAAAGTCAAAGTGGGGATATTTAAAGTACTAGATTGCTTAGCCCTGATTTTGTCGCGTGTGGGGTGATCCCAGAGGAAAAGTGAGCATGCAGGCATCTATTTGTTTCTCATAAACCTTTACCATTGCTTCTTTTTAGTTGGCTGGTTAACCCTGAACTCACTTTTTGGTGTCTCAAGGTTTGGTGAAACTTCCTGTGTGACATTTGAATCGTTGTGAGTTCATGTGAGTGGTCTTTGCTCTGTGGCTGGACTTCACAAATGGTAAGACCAAACCGGCTATATTTAAAGTTTGCCAACGTTGTAAAAGCGTCAGAAATAGCAAATGACGTGATATGGGTAAGGACCGCAAAGGACTTTGTACTACATTCAGTCTCTCACGGCTTCATGCACACATTCTCTTACAAATATTACACATCTTATAATTAAATTCTGCGCAAACAAAAATCAAACCATCTTCCCTATCCTGTTAGCAACATATGTCCTATAAAGCTTTATGTTTGTCTCACCGCTTACACGTAAAATTATAATGTGATTTTTGTTCGATAAACTGCACAAAATGTGTTTTTTCATGTATTCTCCTTAAAACCAGTACAATGTCTACAAATGTGCTTGTAGAGCTGAAACCTACCAGCAAAACTATGTTTTTTTTCACCTTCAGGCACACACCACCCAAGCAGCACTGTAATCATGCCATTGCTAAGTTTAGTCCCAATCAATAAGTCAGACCAATGTTCTCCAATCCAGTCCTTGGGGTCCTGAGAGCTGCTGCTTCCTTCTTCTGCCACCTAGTTAATTGCATTCACCTGTTGTCTCGGGCCCTAAATCAGTCCCAGATTCGCTGGATAGATCGAATACTCCCGGGATGCTGTGCAAACCAGCACTCCTTTGGATCTCGGGGACCGAGACGGCAGCCAGGATGTGCTGCCTGACAAGCACATTTACCATATCAGGTGTTCTTTATGTACAAAATGTCCCACAATTCAGATCTGTCCAAAGCAATTATTCTCAGAATGTACCATCCTCATGTATTTCACTTTAAAATAAAATTCAAAAAGTATCCTCAACCATAATGGCTTCAGCGCAACGCCAAGTCAATTACATAGATTGGTGCAGTGACATAAAGTGTATTTCATTTGGGAGCAGATTGGTCATGTTCAGTAATGTTCCCTTCCAGCAGGCGTACCTTTGACCATTACTCTAAACTTGCATTTAGGGAACCAGAGACCTATTTCCCACAAACGTGAATGCCGGTGTGTCTCCCAGAGGGGTCAGGGGTTCACGCTGCAGCTACCGCGCTCTCATATTTAGCAGCGGCAGGTGAGAAATGGTACATCAATACTGTCAGACGCACTGGGCCACAGTGGCCTCCTGCACACACATATCATATTAGAACGGAGTGTCAAACCATGGCCGGGCCGGGAAGGTGTCGGAAGACGTGTGAACACGTGTGCGTGTCTGCGGGTCTCACATGCCTCTGCTGAACGTGGTGAAGACTACTGGAGTTTCCCCACGTCTGGCTGTGCATCTGTAAAAGCCTTAAAAATCGCGACTGACTGTTTATTACGCATCAATTAGTGATGAGAAAAAGAAACAAACCTAAAATAGAAGCGGTTTCGTTTTACCTATATCAGCTAGAGCTGACATATTTAAAATCTTTGACTAAGTTACTGTCTTGCATACACCACAAGGATTTATACATGTAAATGTTATCAGATACTATTAGGATAAGATAGTCCTTTATTAGTCCCACAGTGGGGAAATTCTGAGGATCACAAAACGAAAGGGAGAGTGAGGCAGTACAAAAAAACAGAAAAAAAAAAAGTCAAGAATTCAAAAAAAATATATTTACTAATAATATTTGCACAGTGCCTGTTGTTGCAGTGGAAAATCTTATTTATTTTACTGTCTACACTATTTATAAGTGTAAAAATGCACAAAGAGAGACTTATTGAGAAGGTAGTTGCACAACACCATTTATCCGACATGTTTAAAAGCCTGAAGCTTGTCGTAAAGCATCAAATGGTTGACTAATTTTAAAACTAAAATTTGTAAATGTTTAATTGTCATTAGGAAATTGTGTTAATAAGGCAGTTTTTCATACTTTTGCATTCTTATAACATAGAAATAGAGTAGAATATTATATGCTAAAACAATAAGTGTGCATTTAATCTAAAGGAAAATATAGGAAATCTGTCTGCTTTGGGGTTTTTTTTCACCCTTAATTAATGCGTAATAAATGTTCTTTAATGATTTATAAAGTGTTCACAGTTCACGCATTAACCTTGTTCATCCATTAACGTTTAAGGCCAACATTTTCAGGTATGAAATCCAGTCAAATCCAACAACTATCTTTACATTTAGTTAAAAAATTATTTATAGGTTAGTTCAAAAACAATGAGCCAATTTGCTAAAGAAGAAAGAAGTTGACTGAGTAACTGCAAACCACATTTCAATATATTTCTTAGCGAAAAACAAACAAAAAAAAAGACAAAAAAAACAAAAAAACATAAACATTTCATTGTACAACCTGGATCCAACTCTGTGACCTTTCACATTCACATACATCCCATCTGTAGTTCTGCCACCTCGTGTATTAATATTCATATCTGTAAGCTCCCAGATTTCGGTTCGTGCCCTCGAAGTGAAATTCTGTGCATTTGCACTGAAGTCTGCAGCCTCACCTTTACAAGCTTTAAGGAAAAGAAAAACATGCAACAGCCTTGCACAAGTCTACGGTTCGTGCACCGGGCCAAACCCATCAAACAAGGCTGCAGCGAGCGAAACGGCTTCTGACGCAAAAAGATTGATGAAAAAACATTACGGTTGGTGTAAAACGGCATTCTCTGCTGCCTCCTAAATTTATCCCAAAAACGTTTTTTTTGGGGTTTTTTTTACACAATATCTTACTATACAGGTTAAAGTCAACATTTCTATTTTTTCTGAAAAAAAAAAAAAAAAACTGTATTAAAAGCATTAAAACATGTTTTCATGAGGGATGTTTTAAAAATTAGAATTTTTGTTTAAAAGGGAGAAATAAAAAAATAAAAGTTAAACTTAGATAACATCAGAGTAAAATCTCTTCAATAGAGCGGCACAGAAGATCATTTTTCTCTTGCGTTCAACTCTGGGTTAAGCGTGCCATTTGTTTTTGACGCATGTTTTCCAATCAGAAAAATTACGCAGTCACAATCACACATATACGTGTCATTCTTAATACAAATCAATAATAATATCCAAATGAATTTCTTAATTAGTTTTCTTTTGTTAAAGGAATAAATCAAAGAAATTCCAACAATTTTAACAAATAAAACAAAACATTTGAACTAAAAACACAAAGAATTCGCTGATGATGCGTCGAAGGCTGATACAGTAGACCCACGCCTAACCACAGATTTATTTAGAGACTGTATCTGACCTTTTATACAGAAAACGTTGGTGTTTGCAAAGTCGCCAATCCAGGAACACGATAAATCTTTTACTTGGCACTGATTGGCTGAAAAACCCAAGAGTGGAAATGAGCAGACGGTGGATGTTTGCTACTGCGGTTGTGACAAGGCGGTTTCCTCTCTGTGTCGTGATGGCCTGTTGGTCTTTTTCTTGCACGTTCGTTCCTTTTCTTTGTTGTTGTTGTGCAGCCTTGGGTTAAATCGTTAGAAAGCCGAGTCACACCTGAGAGCTGGGAGTGACAGCCTAGAAAGCTAGCTCCTGCAAAGTGTCTCTATCTGGCAGGCTGCTTGCAAACATGCTGAGGTGTTGGTTGTAGGAGATCGTTTCACATCATTTTATTTTCCTCATTAATAAAATTCAGGCGTAAAACATATATTTTTCGTTTTACATCTAAAATAAATAATTGCTGTAAAATAAAGCAAACTGAGCAACCTGATAATCATGTGTTGAGTCTCCTAAGTTCTTTCGAACTATGAGCTAAGTTGGCAAGGAATAGGTGATATTTTATATCTTTACATAATTTGAGAAAACTGGAGCTCTTTGGGGCTTGAACTATTAAAATAGACGATTGCAGTGCTGCGTTAATACCAAAATCGTCTGGAGCGTCAAGAGGATCCAGTTCACATGCACAGTCTATGTATGCACCAAAAAGCAGAGCGTGCGGAGCGTTTTGAGCGTTTGACAACCAAAACGCTAAAAACGCTCGAGTTGGCAATATTGAACTTTTCCCAATGGAAGCTTAAGCCTCAACCAAGCAGAGAGCGCCTGCTATGTAACAAATTTTCCAACGGGGCGAAAGATTCGGAGGTGATAATGGCGGATAGGTTGCCGCTGTTCTCGCTAATTCGAGTGAGACGAAACCAGCGCTGAAATCAACCATGTCAGCGCAGCTCCTGTAGTAGGTGGTGAAAATCACCAAACGCTGCTCAGTATATTTTTCTGATATGTCGCTAAGGCAGCCGACAACAAGGCACTCTTGCTTTTTAAAAATTTTTTTATTAATTAAAGCCAAGCCGCTCTCTGAATTTCATCCGCAATTGCACAAAAAGACCGTTGAAGAGACTGGAAAGCGACCGGAGAAAACTGGAAGTGGGTTTGTGACCCCCAAAAAAGTGTACCAGATGCACACACATCCAACTTAAGACGTCCTTTTGACGCTCCAGACGCGTTATGGTGTGAACGCAGCGTGTTTACTGGAGTTTCAAGTATTCAAACCTGAGGTATTTGCCGCCAACTGGGTTGATGAACCCCCCGTAAAAACCAGGGATCCACTGTAGTAGAAAGCGAGAGGCAAATTTAAAATATGTACAATTATCATATTAACAGAGGGTATCGTTACATACATTGGCATTATTACAACCTTTTAACAAAAAACATCAAAATAAGTGAGTGTAATTTTTGCCATTTCTATGTGATTTACAGTTTAGTTCATGATCCCTATGAATGTTTGCATGAACTAAACAAAAAATTGTGCCAAGAGTCCAAGTCCAAATCTATGTTACATAAAGATTCAACATTTACAGTTACTACTGTTGCTTCATTTCTTTTAGCCGATCTCTATGTGGTCAAACAAACGCCGTCCTTTGAATCACAATTAGCGTTTCTACCAAGCGGCCTTCTTACAACGGCGCTGGGGAGCTTGTTTATGTAGCACTTTTTAACCATGTGTGTTTCTGTCAAGTTTGGTAAGCTCCTCTTGTGTTTTGGGAACTTAAATAGATGCTCTAAATATAAAGTCTGAGTGGGTGCTTGCCTCTGCATCCCTCCCCGTGTTTTCCTCTCAGTGTTTGTGTCTCTGCTGGTGCGTCTCCGGCTCCAAATGTGGTTTTTTGAGGAGATATTAAACTCTCCGTTGTAGAAAGAAGCGCCTGCAGGCGTTACCTAACATCCGGACCTGCCCTCTGACCGCATCCCTTGCAACATAAATGAATTCAAACGCCCCCCCCCCCCCCCCCCC
>JAVLVB010000270.1:621851-635920 GCA_032876305.1 Orestias chungarensis
CACAGATGTTTCCGGATCAGGGGTGTCGCTAAATTTGATGAGACAGTCTCTTCCCGCCCTCCCCCCAGCTCCTCCAAGGACGCTGTTAGCACCTCATTGACCACGCCCGTCCACCTTGCACCCCCCGCACACCACCAACTCTCCTCAACTGCTTCAGCATCAACACAGCACGCCTGCCCATCTTCATCTAAGGGACTCTCCCCGCCATCCCCCATTACCATCACCGCAGAAGAGGTAAGAAGAGAATTCAGTCGCCTGCGTCAAGGAAAGGGAGCTGGTCCTGACGGCCTCAGCCCCAGGGTGCTGAGAGGATGTGCCACCCAGCTGTGTGAAATCTTCCATCACATCTTCACCTTGACCCTGAACCAGAGGGTCGTTCCCAACCGGTGGAAAACTTCATGTCTGGTTCCTGTGCCCAAGAAGAAGACACCTACCACACACAGTGACTACAGGCCGGTTGCCCTGACATCGCATGTCATGAAGTCACTAGAGCGGCTCGTCCTGAAGCACCTGCGTAACATCGTCGGACCTTCACTGGACCCCCTGCAGTTTGCGTACCAGCCCCGGATGGGAGTGGAAGACGCCATCATCTACCTGCTGCACCGAGTCTACTCGCACCTGGAGGAGGCAAGCAGCAAGGTGAGAGTCATGTTCTTTGACTTCTCTAGTGCGTTCGACACCATCCGACCAGCTCTACTCAGCAACAAACTCCTGGACATGCGGGTGGACGCTCCACTGGTGGCCTGGATCAACAACTACCTAACAGGCCGCCCACAGTATGTAAGACTGCAACACACCACATCAGACATCATACGGAGCAGTACGGGGGTCCCACAGGGGACAGTACGGTCTCCGTTCCTGTTCACGCTCTACACCTCTGATTTCAGGTTTTGCTCACAGTCCTGCCACCTGCAGAAGTTCTAAGACGACTCTGCCATCGTGGGCTGCATCAGCAGGGACCAGGAGGTCGAGTACAGGAGTGTGGTGGACAGGTTCGTGGAGTGGTGTGGGCTGAACCATCTGCAGCTTAACGTCGGGAAGACAAAGGAGCTGGTGGTGGACTTCAGGAAACAGTGGAACCGCCCAGACCCCGTCATCATCAACGGCTCAGCTGTGGACATAGTGGATGACTACAAATACCTCGGTGTCCACATGGACAATAAACTGGACTGGTCTAAGAACACGCACACTGTCTACAACAAAGGTCAGAGCAGACTGTACTTCCTCAGGAGGGTCAGATCTTTCAACGTCTGCAGGACCATGCTGCAGGTGTTCTACCACTCTGTGGTCGCCAACGGCATCTTCTACGCTGTCGCGTGCTGGGGCAGCCGGCTGAGGACGGCTGACACCAACAGACTCAACAAGCTCATCAGGAGAGCTGGCTCTGTCCTGGGACTGGAACTGGAGTCTGTGGTGGAGGTGTCAGAGAGGAGGATGCTGAGGAAGCTGCTCAGCATCCCACCCCCTACATGCAACGCTGACGGCCTGTCAGAGCACCTTCAGCAGGAGACTGAGACCACCGAGAGTCACCACAGAACGCCACAGGAGATCTTTCTTACCTGTGGCAATCAAACTGTACAATTCCTCTTACATCTGCAGGAGGGATAAATAGTAGTGTAGTTATTGTTATATGTTGATTGTGTACTGTACTGTGTTGTATGTGAGATGAGTGTCGTGTTAATTGTTATTTGATACTCTGTAACCCTGGCAAAACAATTTCCTCCGGGATCATTAAAGTCTATCTTATCTTATCTTATCTGAAATTATTCTTTAAACGTGGGAAAGAACAAAGCGTAGCACCTGCAGCTGGTTGAAGGATCGGTTGCGTTTTATGTCTGTTCATGCTTTCAGCTAAAGAGGAGAAACTTCAAGTCAGATTTCACGTCTGTAAAAGTGTTCAAAGTCTAAATAAGCCTCGATATCATTCGTGAAGATGTGGAAAGAAAGTTCAATAGGGCGAGCCTGAAGACCTCACAGGGTTTCGGGTTTTACATTCACTCAACCGGCAAAGACCAAAAAAAAAAATCTTTCCAGCAAACGTTTGATTTTTTTATGTTTTTGAAACCTGATTGAAATCAGTATCTCTTATATGTTACTTAAATTCCTGCAAGCTAAATATTGTCAGGAACTGATAAGGAAAGCAGATGGGGTTAAATCAGACAGCGTTCTCCTGATGGGTCGTCTGTTCCTTCAGGATTATTCCCTTTAATGTTCACTGTTGTCGTCAATATGCAGTTCTATTCTCCATTAGAGAAGGGAAACATTTTGCTCCACAAAAGCCTTGGATTTAGTTTTACCTTCCTTTTAAGACGTCAACTGGAAGAAAAAAAACGGCGACTTAATGTTTCTTTATAGGATCATCAGACAAAAGGCTTCACGGCAGCAACAAAGAGAGGACATTAAAAAGATGTCGAGTCTGCATTTAAGAGACAAAAGGAGCAGAAGCAAAACAAGCAGATTGTTAAAACATTAAAGCAGGTTATCTATTTAATGTGGTAATTTATAACAGCAATGCGCTGCATTTCCACTCCACCATGCAAACTCATTGAGAACAAATTGTGGTTCAGGGTCTTGATCAATAAAGCTTCCACACAATTTGTCAAGTCAAACCAAGATTCAAACCGAGAACCTTCGGACTAATGAAGTACCTGCTCCGTACTCCTGCAGTGTGACCACATTAAAGTTAATCCTGGGGAAGACAAAAAATGCCCCCAAAAAAAAGTAATAAAAAGAGTGGAAAGTGTTGAATTAAACAATTAAAGGAGGTAATGCAGGAGCTGAAATTAAATGGGCCTGTTGCCTTGGTGCATGCTGGGTGATTTCCCCACACGCCTGCTGTGGCTTTGCAGCAACGCCGGCTTATAAAAAGAGGACAAAGGGGACAATTTGAAAGTGCTGCTGTAATAAAGTCAGCGAGGAAATCAGCAGATCTGCCACATGTGAGACGCCGTGATCAGAAGGAGCTCTGCAGGCTGCAGCTCTGGTTAAATTATGATACTGTCAATCAAAAAGTGCTATTGATTAATTCCCCGTGCTTCATTTAATCAACTAATCATTTCAGCAGTAATCCAAAATATAATGAAATAATATCAGAGGAGCCCTGACGGCTATGAGTGCATGCTCACATGCACGCTACCGGGCTCCGCTTGTCTACGCGGCGTGCGCGAGGGAAGTTTTCCAACATCAAAATCAAAACATTTAAGTAGATTGTACACAAGCATGTCTTGGAAGCTTGATCTTGCTAATCTACAAATGGCTTCTTGTTATTAAACTGCTAATTCAGTGGATTAAAGGATCCATGAGAACACAATCCCCTTTACTTCGTTTCCAGGGTGTGCTGAAGGTGGCTTAAATATTAATTAAGCACACACACATATGCTGGCACACATACAGATATACGGGAGCTCAGGAAGGATGTCGTGTATCTCCTGTTTTAAAGTCACTGAGTTATTTTCATACCCCCAGACAGCTGCTTTTGACTGGTTAGCTCCTTCCATCACCTCCAAATGAAAAACAAACATTCAGGATGAACTCTGAGCTGAAGGATAAAAATTTGCAGTTACAATAGTTTTTTTTTAAATGGTAGAACAGAGCAGGAAAAAAAAAACAATGAACCAGGTTAAAACTAATCTTAAAAAGCGTGAAAAAGGAAACACTTATTATTTTGCCAGACAGGCAAAAGTCTGCGACGCATCACAATTACATGACGGATACTCACCAACGTTTGCAAATGGAAAATGCGTCCTCACAGTTTATGTCCTCCCCACCGAAATAACTTTGAACCGCTCACCAATGTTCGTCTGGCTGCCAAAGTTTCGGCTTTAGCATCGTTTCCTCCGTCCTTTCCCGCAATTATCGTTACGGATCTGATTGAAGCACATTTTCTTTCCTGTCATCTTCGCCTCAGTCTTGGCATTTAAGAAAAGGTTCATAATCTTTTACTTCCTTGTATTTGTTCAGTTTTAGCTGCCGGTTACTTTGCCTCATACCAGACAAAGACTAAAAGTTGCACAACTCAGGCGTGTCTGCAAAACTAACCCGAACTATGACGCTTCCACCACCGTGCTTGATCCTCTTGTTTGGTATTCTCCAAACATGGTGCCATGCCGATATCTCTGCTTTGTTTCCATCTGCACCAGAAATGGGAACAAACAGTTTTCATATTTTCAGCCAAGTTTTGATATTAATTTTGTTTTTATGGCCATTAGCCAATATTTACCACGATTATGTAAAATTTCCTCACCCTCTTAACAACAATTCTAAAGTTAAACAACCCACAAACCTGTGCTGCATCTTGATCGCAGAAGCAAGCGCGTCCAGAACCAAAAACAGCAGGAAGATGGAAATCGGATGATAAAATCGGCCCAGTTTCACTTTAATAAATCGTGCAAATTAAAAAATCGAGCTTTTTAAAAATCGGCTTTTCTTATTCAGTAAACATGATTTTTTTTTTGTCGCTAAGATTCGTGCCATGACTTTTAACCTCCTAGCTGAGGCCGGTTTCAAGATGGAGCTCTTGGTTTTTTCCCCCTGTAATTTCTGCTTCTTGCCCATCGTGACCTCAGTTTCCTAAAGGTTTCCCAGTGGTGGACAATCTGTCAGTCTGAGGAATGCTGGACGTCTGGTAGTTTGTAAACAACCCTTCGCAGATTGGTGGACTGGAACATTTCTCTAAAGGCCTTGCTGATATCTTTCTGTCCTGGCATTGAATTTACACAAACCTCAGATTCTAAGATTTATTTATTTTTCCTGATCCAAAATAAAATAACGACTATTTTCTCTCCAGCCTGCATGTTCAGGTTACAGACGACGACAAACACAAATTTCTAATTCTAGCATAAATGAGACAAATAAAGCGGCATCATGAAAATCTCAGGTTGAATCTCTAGTCAACATCCATCTTCCCCGTCCTAAATGTGCCTTAATTTCTTCCTATTTTTCCCCTGATTAATATCTCATTTCCACATCTTTCAACTAGCAGAGATCCCATTTTTGATTGAATCGGTTATATGTGTCACATTATGCATTATATATAGTACATTAAGACTGACACTGATAATACATTTTGACATGCCCGCCTTGCTGAAGCAGCACAAACTGCTGATAACGTGGATTTACAAGGTGTATCGGGGCGCCCGCGTTAAATGAAAAGTTAAATTATGAACCAATCTATTTCTGATTTTAACAACATCCTCCAACGACACATTATTTTAAGTGTTCCTGTAAAAAAAGCCATTACGCATATAAAACACCTCAAATTATTGTAATATCCTTATGAAAGGGAAAAGTTCATCTCGCTCAGCCGCGGCTGGTATTAAAACCCAGACAGTAAATTGACATCAAGTGTCGAGCGTGTAAAAGTCAAAGAGTCAAATCTGCGCCATAAGCCCGGCGAATGTACTGGGCAGCAGTCGGGAGGGGGCATGAAAAACTACTCGCGGCAGCTCACATTACCTGGCTTTTTCACTGAAATAAGCACTGTAATTTATCCTGACCTTTTTAGATTACTACGAATGTGCTGTCTGTGTCATTTTAACTGAGGCGCTCAGCAGCTTTTGCTGGTCTGGAAACGGCGGCGATGAAACCCGAGGAGGCGGCCCCGCCGCCCCGGCCGATGGGACTGCCGGGCGGACACGGCGCTGACACAAAATCCCAAACAAGTACGGAGGGAACGCCATACATTCGCTCGCACCAAGACGAACCTTCATTTCCTCGTCTAGAGAGATTCACCTTCAGACTGATGCGTAATAACAAGAGCAGGAGACTATTTTAGAAGTGACAAGTGTTGCAGGATTAGAATTTCATTCCTAATGAGTTCTCTGGTAACGCTTTAATTCACTACCTATGTGATATCAATTCCATTATAATCTCATTAAGCTATTGCACACCGAGGTGATTTCGAATGAATGTGAGACAGCCAACCGTACGCTCCCCTCTAATTGAGCAATACTTTTTATTCATTATTATTGCCCATTATTAAATTAATGAACTTAATGGACTTATTTTTCAAATTGCAAAGACCCCTGGCAACATGTTTTTTAATTCCATTAGCCGACGTGGCACGAAGAAGAGGAGGAAAAGTCGAGGAAGAGCGATGCATAGGTGCGTGGGCAATTAAGCCACTGCTGAGACGGATCATCAGAGGCGCCGTTTCCGTTCGCTCAGTCGAGGGACTTTGTCCATCCTGCCCTGAACGTCTGCTCCGAAGCATTCACCTTCACACACGTTCTCATTCCTTATATTTAAGGACGACTAAACGCGGCGAATAGATTTTTGTGTGGAATAAGATCTTTTCCGAGCAAGCCGAGGCCGCGGCGCAAAATTGCCCCGAAGATGAAAGCAGCAGATCTGCATAACTGAACGGCTGATCAATACTTCTCAAACTAAAATGGCAAGTCTTGATAAGGTTATTGAATTTTCTTTTTAATTAAAAAGCAAACTACTTTGCTCTCTGTCAAATCCGGCAGGGCGACTCAAGCTGATGAGGAGAGAGGGCCGTCCATGTTCATATGTTCATCACTGAACAGAAAACACAGCCGAGGACTGTCTGCACATCATCAATCAGATGACATTTATGTGCGGCGTCTTGCATCCTGGGGATTAAGCCGTCACGGAAACCCCTCGCATCCCAAACGATGACATCCATGTGGATATTAATTCTTATTACGCGTCATTCATCAGCTCATCAGATGTAATTTCCCATTCACGGCAAGGAAATGTATTCTGATGTTTCCCCTCGACGTCACCGACGCAGCCGGCATTGTGAAAGTAAACTCTGCATCTGTTGTTTAATGTGCGCCAACTCTGAAGCAGCTCCACGGCGTCTGTGTTGTATCACCGCGAACGTGATGGAAAACTCTGCTCCCCAGAGAGGCTGCCGTTGCATTCAATCGTCAGCCGCTGCATAAAACTCATTCCAGTCTGCACAGCGTCCGAACGGCTCCGCGCGTTCTGCAGAGGCCACAATGTGAGAGCGAGCTAAAGGGCTTTTAGTGCAGGGGCAGAACGGTGGAAGCAGTGTCGCCACAGCTGACCGTCCTCACACTGCCCGAAGGACCCCGGGTAAACAAACAGCGCAGAGTCACCGCTCTGTGGGACCCCCGCCGCAACCAGATAATGTCAGCTTCTATTTTCACATGGATAAAAACATCATTCGATGAAGAGAGGCTACTTTGTAGAAAATTAGCTTTGGTTTTCTCTTGTAACGAACGATTCGAGAGTCTCCAGACATTCTTCTCTCTCAGTCTCCTGCAAGTCACAAATATCGCAGAGGCAACAAGGCAACCCCATTCTGAGCATCTTGTGCCCTCTGGGTTAGTAATGCACATCAAGGGATGCAAGTTTTAATTCAAAATAAAGTGAAAGCTACACATTTGTATTTTGTTTTTTGAGGCCTTTCTAAAAGTTTGGATTTCTAAGGATCTAAAATGTAAATGGGCCTGAATTTGCCTCAGTGTGACAAAAACAGCGTGAGAGTGATTCTA
This sequence comes from Orestias chungarensis, assembly GCA_032876305.1. Lineage (NCBI taxonomy): Eukaryota > Metazoa > Chordata > Actinopteri > Cyprinodontiformes > Cyprinodontidae > Orestias > Orestias chungarensis. Next base: position 629,336 of record JAVLVB010000270.1, read on the forward strand.
TAATGGGAGACATTGATGACATGTTTGGTCTGTCTTGTCTCTTCGCTTTTATTCTTCTGAATTTTTTCATATTTTAATGACACCATAAGTCATGAAATTGTATTTCATAGCTAAATAATAATATCTCACTTTATTAACCATCCATGCTGCTACGGCAAATTCTGCACTCTGAATTTTCATTGCTGCTATGTCCGAAGTCCCATATTGTAGATTCTGTGTAGTCAAAATCCTATTCTCTTATATTTCTTTATATTTTATAATATTATTTTTATTTTGTAGCTATTTTAAAATTGCTCTCAGGGTGTAAACTGGACTGTGGGATTAAAGTTTCGTCCCACCACATGTGATGTGATGACAAATAAAATTCCTTGATTCCTTGAATATCGTAAGTTCTTGGTTTTTGAGTGGGTCGCTATTTATTTTTAAAACTAGAATTGTGAAGCAAACACATATTTTCATTATTTTTCCTTTCAGACATATTCTTATAACCTACTTAAATAGTCAATATCAAAAGTAAATTCATTTCGTTTGAGCTCATTAGAAAAACCCCTTTGAATTTTTTTTTAGTTAGATGTTTATCTGAATGTGTTTAAAAACATCATTTTATTGGTGTCATGTGAATTTAGGATTTTCAATTCTGACATGACAGTACAGTTACTCCCTCAAAATCCTGAGTGGCAATTTTAAAGCTTAATAATTAAAATTAAATAGTAATTATTGTCAAAATTGCAGTACTGATTTAGTTCAGCCTTTTTTATTGAACAAATGAAAAAAATATTTGACAATAACGAGTTTATAAGTTTAATATTTATGTAAAATAACCTTTTCTTCACGTTTTGAATTGCAACATGTACATTTAATTATACAATCAAACGCTCAACCTCCAGACAGAAGAAGGTTTCAGTTTTATGTTTTATGCTGGTCATAAACTTTTGCTCAACTTCATGCGCTGAGAATCCCTCTAATGAAACCTTAAAGTGCTTTTACAGGTTTTAGGATAGTCACTGAGTCCGTCTGCAGAAATCCAAACCAGACCCAGTTTGAAAAAACATTGGGTTTCAAAACTAGAAGGAAAAAGATGAAAACAAACAAACAAACAAACAAACAAACAAACAAACAAACAAACAAACAAACAAACAAACAGGTGAAAGGATGAATGACTTTGAAGAAGCAAAGCAACCTCAGATCTCTCTCATATAAATAGTCTGTTATAACGATTCCATATTTTATTTTAGGAAACAAAATACAAAAAATGTGGAAAGTTGTTTAGTTTTTATTTTTCTATCCTTTTAAGGAACGTTGATAAAAATCTCTTTGCCTGTTCCCTGTGTGATTGGTTTATGTCATCTGACCAGTAAAACTGAACTGCATGACTAAAAGCGATAATAAATGGAGACGTTATTCGGAAAACAAATCGATTTGATTTGCACCCTGGAAATTTTGAAGCAATAATCCTCAAACATGCTTTGTGCATCTAATGATACTTTTCTACTCTTTGGGTAATTTATACACGTGAGGTAAGGATACTTAATTGTATGAAAAGTGAGTCTGGATGAGCAGCGTCCAGATCTTCGCTGCGGTTTACCGTCTGAGTTGAGGACACGAACGAGCCAATCAAAGGGCTCGCCGTGTCGCTCCGACTGTTTGGCCACCGTCCTGTTATCCTCTCACCTGCAATCATCGCTGCATACAGATATATTTTTGGAATAAAATGACAACCCTGTCACATTACACCGCGTCTTCACTCAGAATTATTTATCAGCCGGAGTTCAGTCATCTTTATGGGTCGGCCGTTAGCGCGCAGCTGAATATTTCTGTTTCTAGTCGCAGCTTAAGCAGGAGCTTTGACCAGATCTCCCAGGCGTGCGAACAGACACCGGTAGCTACAAATATACTGTACAGCAGGTTATATAATGATCATGAAAACTGCATGAGAACCAACCACCACCGCCGCCGCCACCCTCGCAAACAAAACAGTGGAACATCACACTGACAGCCGGATGAACACAGACACTCACACTGGCTGCAGCTGACACGGCGAGAGGCCAAGCCTGACATGAGGTGAGATGAAGTGGCGTTTCTCATCATCTGCAGAGCCTGCCTGTGTCTGACCTGGAGGATGGAGGTAGGCCCGGGGCATGGCCTCTGGACCCGGGCAGGGACAGCGAAAGGAGCCTCCGCAGAGACTTATAAAGTCCCAGCTACAATTTACTGGGAAGGCTCAAATTGTGGTGTCCAGTGGCCACAGCGCGGCCCTGCTGTCAGCAACACTCCTATTTGCTTCACTCCTTTTGACACTGCCTCTCGATTAGGGTCATAAATTCCATGAAATCGGTCAATAACCTATAACACTAATGTCACTCTCCTGCCATTAATTTTACAGCCAGAGTGCCACACTGTTTCTTAACCCCCCTTTTACGCGACAGCCAGGTTCATTCCGGCTGCGATTGATTGAGAAGAGTATATAACAAGTTCTGAATGGAGCCTTTGCACCCGTAAAATATAAACACGTATAAGAAAACAGTCGATTGTTGGGTGGGTGAGGGGGGGGGGTGTAATCTTTGTTTTAGCATCTGCTGCAAACGTGCAGCAGTTTTAGATCATTTTAATAACAAACCTGCAAGTTCATTTCTTCGATAAAACAGACGTTTATGCTTAACATTTTTAACTGGACTCCATTTTTGTAATACAGGACTCTTGAAAATTTTCCGGAAAGGTCAGGTTTAAAGTACATGTGTTTGGTTCTCTGGTGGTTAAATTTAGTCCCTTTCAATTTAGTTTTAACGAAACAGAATCTTCTCTGTTCTGCTGAGGAGGGAAGAGAAAACGTGGAACGTTTAGAACATATATCGTAGTATATTTTTCAATCTACTTTTTGTTTCAAGACATTATTGATTATTTGTAAACCACAAAAAACATCTTGTTATAACAATTATAATAAAGATTATTATCTACTATTTCTCTTTTTGTATTAAATTTAAAAAAACTGTATTTCCTCAACATTTTATTTGCCCATAAAAATTACTAAATGCAGTTAAAGCCGAAGCTGCGGTGTTAGAATGCCACAGCGTGTAAAAAGTGCAGAGTAAGCAAATCAAACGCACCTCTGTGTGTCTGTATTACACCGAACAGACTTTCAGGAAGCCTCTGAATCAGCCCCAGAATGGAACAACACTTATTTTATTTAGGTTTCATGAAAGATTGGGGCACCGGTATGGAATCTAATTTGTCCTCACGCAGCTCCTGCTAATGTATGCTAATGTGTGCAAATGTAAAAGCTTGTATGTGGTTAGGAGTTCTGTAGGAACACAGCTGTATGCTGAGGACGTGTTTCTTAGCAAAGATGAGCAACTAAAGTAACTAAAACGCTCCACTCATGCGGTTCCCTTCTTGATTTACCAAACCTTCGAGATCAAATTATAAAACCCTTGGTATAAAATAGTGGAAAGCACATAATTGACATTTGTTGCAGTGAAAAAGGGGCAGTGGAGGTTTTTCTTTCATCATGCATGGCAGGTGGCCATGTTGCTGCCTTCTCACAGGGACCTCTCCTCAAATCTTTTTCGGTATGTGAGAGTTGACACTTTGGGGCATATCCATGGCACAGGCGTGTTAGCGAGGCACACGCCTTCTGCTGCAACGCGGCCGACTAGGATGAAGGACCGTCATGAGAGACTTCTGCAGCTACTGGCGCAACAGGCCAGGAAAGTGAAGCAGGGAAGGCTGCAAAACATAATTGCCAGGCGTGTGACGCTCCACTACGGAGGAGACTGAATCCGTGCTGAGAGAAGCGTTTTTTTCCTTCAGATCAGCTGAATGGGGACATTTTTAGGCCATGACGTTTAAATTGCCAAGAAAAATGTTTTTTGTTTTTTTTGACAGACAAATGCTGTGATCCTGAAAGTTACACATCGCCTCACTGTGAATGTGAAAATGATGCTATTGCTTATTTTTAGGCTTAAAAATTGGGTCAGATATCTTTGAACTTTTGCTCTAGTTTCTCCCACTCTTCCTTTGTTGGAGGAAGCCGTGATCTTAATATTTAATTTTCTGAGTCATTAGGATGTAAAACGTCTGCGTTGCTTTAGTTTAAACCATTATTCTGCGTAGTCAAACCTCTCCCTGCATGCAACGCTCTGACTCGGTCGGGAGAAAACAGCTCTTTCACCTCATGTTCTGCCAGCTCTGGCATCCTTCCCACTCCTCTGGCTGCGTCGTTTCGCTTCTTTAAACGACGAGGCAACAGTTAATCAGGAAATTTTATTTTTGCCTCCTCTGGACTGCTCCGAGTTGAATTGACATGGAGACTCAACAGCGGCGAGGCAAAATGGCCGCTCGTAGTAACAGCTCACAAGCCCCTGGACAACCTGAGGCATGGCCATCCAATCCCACATCATTAAGGCTACAGTCCTTTATTGTGTTGGAGGCATTAAATGGTGCGCTGGCTATAGCCCTGAAGTCACACTCCACTAGGAGAAAACAGCAGAAAACTAACGGCACAGCTGGATAATGACTTTTCCCTGGGAGGCTGACCATGTGTACAAAAGTGCTAATGATAGCAGGTGCAATAAGCGAGCGCAAGGCTTTTACTGCGGCCGGATTTATTTTCCTCTGCTAAACTCACCAGTGATTTCCCCCGTGTAGGTGTCTTTCTGTAGTTTAAGAACACCTACCACCTCCTCCCTCCTCTCCTCTATCTAATCTCTTTATCAGCTGTGCTGCTAATATCAAAGAGGACAGTGGTGTCAAAATCCTGCAAGTAAGACCTGCTGTCAGAGTCCTAATCACAATTAGCTGGGCTGTAGACCCATTAGCCCCAAGGGGAAGAGACCAAAAGCTGACAGAATTATTGCTGAATCTACTGATTGCAAGTGATCCAGCAGAGAACAGAGGGCGGGGCGCTGCTTCCCAAATCATGAATGAAAATAAACCGCTGCCAACCTCATGTTTCCCTATGAAAGCCTTTTCAATGAACTCAGCATTGCACTTGAAAAATATACAATTTCACAACCCAGTGAAGTTGCAAGGATCTCCTTGGTATTAGCGGTTAAGGAGATAACAGGTTTCCTGGATGTAGCGACTCCGCTGCTGCTTCCTCGGCTCGGCTGATGCAACAAAGGCATGTGCACCCTTCCACGTTATAAAACATTCAGCTGGAAGTTAATGAGTGATTGCAACAGCCCTTATTCAAACTTGGAAGAAAAGGAGAGCAACCACTGGCAGACAAAACAACGGCACATGATACCCCCCGAGTGAATCACCTGCAGAGTCAGCCGTTCAAAGGAGCTCCTTGCATTTGATGTTAAGCCCCCGAACGGTTCGGGCTGTCAGAGGTCTGGCCGGCAGATAGAAATGTCAGAAGTTATTACGGCAGTCAGGTAAAGTGTGCGACGACGTGGTCCTGTAATGGGGGTGGAGAGTCGGCCAGCAGCAGCTAATGAAGGCGTCTCGGGAAGTACTAAAGAGTCTACGTGACACCACTCCTGATTCGCCCGTCTGAGGACACAGATCAATTAATACATTAACAAACCATCGCAAGCACTTCATCTTGCAATATGAAACCAGCGGCCGGACCTCGCTTCCCTGCCGTCCAGAATGGCGGATCTGTTCCCTGTGAATTCCTGCCAACCTCAACACGGCTCAGTGCTGCACATATATGGAGGATGAGATAAAACCACATATGAAATCTTTTGAAATACTGTAATGCGCCACTGATGACCCAATCACAGCAGCCCGCACACTCACCGGTGGCCACAGATAAACCATCTCTAGACGTCTGTTATATTCTTCGCCGATCAACAGAAACCTTGCATTAATGCAGGCAAAGCACATCATGAGAGCAGCCAGCGGCACACTCCACTGTGTTGGGGTTAGTTGGGGAGTCTAACGTAAAGCATTGCCATGCCATATATATCCAGTCTTCCCATTACCTCCATCTCTACTTGACAGCAAGGGCCCTGCACTGCTAAATTATTCATCACACTGAGGGGAGGACAGAAGCATGCATGGTTTCTCCACTCCATGCCTCTTCCCTTTTTCTCTCTGTCTCTAATTCAAAGGAACAGCCGGCTGCAGAGAATGATATACAGGCCATCTCCCCATCACTGTGTGGCCATCGAAGGAAATGTTGCCTCCACTTCCTCCAATTACACCAGGGCAGTGGAGGCTAGAGTTTTTAGGCTGAGCTCTGCAAGAGGCCAGACGGTTGCCGGCTCGCCCGTCGTTCTTATGTGGAGGGTAGGACCCAGGGGTCCCATGCATAACCTGGGACGTCTTTGTATACACATTCATCTATATCAGTGGGCAACAGGGAAATGTAAGCCAAAGGTAATTGCCCTGGATAAGAACATCTGGTTGGTGAATAAATATTCTAATGAGGGGAGCTTGCAGGTTCCCCAGACTGATGCACGGCTGACAGGCCTCCGGAGGGACTGCAGGTAATGCTCACCACCTGCAGTTCAAACGGGGAAGCAGTCACACCTACCTCATGGAGCTAAACGCCGGCCAGCACACACACACACACACACACACACACACACACACACACACACACACACACACACACACACACACACACACACACAC
>JAVLVB010000270.1:639481-656465 GCA_032876305.1 Orestias chungarensis
GGGGGGATTGGGGGTGGGGTTCAGGAAGCTGATAGTGGAAATCTCTGCAAGGGAGGGAGGGGGGGTGGCAGGGGTGAGGTTGATGCTGGTGGAGGACTAATAGATTGCTTCTCTTTCTTCTTCACGCCGTCTGTGACTGAGATGACTTGTGCTGAAGTTGTGGCAGTTTTAGATAATTGAAGAGAAGAAAAAGGAGATGCTGAAGGAGAATAAAAGAAAAAATAACTGATGGTGGTGGTGATGGTTGGGGGGGGTATTCACAGGAAAAAAGTGGCACAGGCATCAGGGAGGCGCAGCCTATTTTCCACTTGTTTTCTCCCCTAAGCTGCTGAGCTTCATCACATGCTTTCCTCCGCCTCCTCTATCGGGGAGAACTCTAGGTTAGTGACCAACAGCACAAACCTTCTTCCAGGTGATCTGTTGTGGCAGACCAGAGGCCAGAGAAGTTGGTGTGAAATACCTCCGTGTGCCAAGCTATATTACATTACATGCTTTAGTGTGTTTTCCATCTGGCGGCTATAAAGGGGGAACGGATGGTGGTGGAGAATAGGAGGAGGGACGCTTGGCTATCTTCTAGTTGCACTGCAACAATGAGCCTGCGTCAGCAATTTTCAAAACATATCATCAATACACGACTGGGAGCTCCCGCTTTTAAATATTAACCTCATGGCGGCTGAGGCCAAGCTGCGGAGAGCCAAAAGTGGTTTTGCGGCATCCTCTGGTGCAGGATCATCCAATAAAAAGCATCCTGGGAGGATGAGCTAATTCGCCGTAGGATCTTGAAGAACATTTGCCAGCTACAGACAATGCTGCCGTAATGAACTAAGCAGATACACCCATGTTATGTTATCCCTCAGTAATTGCCATGTAAGGAGAGAAAGCTGGATTTGCCGCTGGCTTTGAACAACCTAATACACATGGGGCCTCCTCCGTACAGCGTTACTGTCATCTTGAATTTATCACCTCTTTCATTTTCCCTTCTTTCCCCAGAAAAGCCCAACCCAACGGTGAGACGTGAAATGGAAGACGTCAGAGGTGCAACGAGTAATTTTGCACAAATTCAAACAATAGTTGTTGGTGGAGGCTGACTCTATACGACCTGGTCCTGCAGCAGCGTGAACCCCCCCCCCCCACACACACACACAAACACAACTCTTTCATACCCTACACGTCCAGCACAACACCATGGATTTACATTAGCAATCACAGAGTGGATAACCTCCACACTCCTCCATCAATCTGTGATGGCAAATAAAAATGAAATGCACTTCTCAGGCAACTCAGATTAAAGATCACGCTTTTATCAAATACAGAAGTCTATTTCAAGTCCTGCTCATAAATAACTGAGGGGGGGGAGAGATCAGGGGAATGAAGGAGGGTGGAGGGCAGACAGGCAGGGGCGGCGAGGGTGTAGACAGGGATCGCTGTGGTCCGCTGCTGAGGGCGGCTGAGGTTAGAGGGAGAAAGGCAGAGAAATCCAACATTTCCCTCCTGCCAACATCCTTCTCCTACATATGAAAACATCATTTGGCAGAGGTTGGAGTTAATTGGGGTGATTAACTCCATACTCACCTTGCTTCCTATCACCCCTTTGACTTGCACTTTTCCCCTGCTCGCCACTACTTACCAGGGATGCAAGCGGCTTTCCCAGGCATTTAGATTTCCCACCAGCGTCTAGACACTCCCAAGAGGTTCCGCCATCCATTATAAAGATGGAGCTTTCAAAGAGAGGAGGAAGCAAGGGCCTCACACGGAGTGCCTTCTGCCTAAAATGTCCGTCTACGTCCGATCTTCACCGACTCTATATCTGCCCTCTGAATATTTCATGACCATCTCACCTCTGCTCTGCAGCACAGTGCTGAACAACTCCTGCCAAACTACACCCAGATCCCATCATTAGAAGCCCTCCAGAGGAGACAACCAGCACACCTTCCTCCCTGTGGAGAAACAGGCCGGACTTATGGCAGCTTCGGCCTTTTTGTCCTCATTCATCAAACCGTGGGCCCCGCTCGTCTGGACCCCAGCTGGTGGGAGCCCTGTTGGGTTGGCTGAAACTCAGGGAGGGATGTGGCTCCAGCCCTAGTCTCCCAGGTCACATTTTTCTCTAATCACACACTTCACTTTATGGAGTGACCCGCTTTACAACCCGGTGCAAAAGATCTGACGCTCTGCTCGTTTCATCTCTTTATGTGTCTTCATCAGCGCCACAGGTGGGTATTGATGTTTCCATCCCACCTACATCACATCAGGACCGTTTCACAGAGGGAAACAAAAACCCTCTTTCACCTCTTTGTGTCTTTCAAGTTCCAGAAACCTCCGAACTACTTGTTTAGAACCAATGAAATAAAAAATAATCCTGCGATAGGTTTTTAATTATTTAAGGTTTTATTTAAAAAATACCTTCTCAAAAATTTCTGGGAGTATTTCACATGTTGTTTTTTTATTGCATGATATTGACTTAGCAAAATCTTGGCATTTTTAAAAGGTTTTGTGTGTTGTCATGGTTAAGGCTTAAAAGATAAAACTACTGGAAACGTGGCATGAAGTGTTTCGCCCTCAGGCGTTCCTCCACCACCATGTTTCTGGGTTTTAGGCTCCAGACCTTTGGGTTAGGCTTGCAATTAATCATTTATTTCATTACCATTTGAACTTTTCTCTACTTAGATCTTCAGAATTGGACATTTAACAATCTAGAAGGTGTATATAGCAGTTTTGACTATACTTCATCACTTATTCTCACTCATCATCCTGAGCTCCTAAAGAAACTCAAACTCATTTATAATTAGATACTATTATTACAAGGTGTTTTTGCAAAAAGTGTGTTGCTTGCTATAGCTGAATCTGAAGTTTGCAGAAACTGGTCACTGTTGTGACTATAGTCGCATGAATTTTCCATGATGTTCTGCAGCACTAAGGTTCATGAATCAGCTCTAGCCCGCTAAACTGTAAAATATTAAATTCGGTGAAAATGTAATTTCTATTCAACATTTCTGTTTGTGCGACTTTTTTTTCTGACCGCCTTTTCCCTACACTGACCAATGACAAAAGACGAAACTGTGCATGTTCTACCACTGCAACGGTGTCCATTGGCGTGTGGTGTAGGAAGGAGAGAAATTTGCAATATGAGAAAAAGTAAGAATATATGGAGATATTGTTCCAACGCACTCTCTTCACTGATTAACAGTTTTTTTTGCATAGATCCTACCAAGAGTATTTTCACTGTTCATGTAAGAAAACATAGAAGTCCATTAAATTGGTTGATTTCCTGCCATAGAGATAGTTTCTCGCGATCTTTCACACATTTTGAATAAAACTAAGGTCTACGTAAAAGTGGAAATGGGACCTAAATCCGATCTTCCTGCTCATATTGAACCCCATAATCAACTTATAGCCTTTATTATATTATTAAGTCAAGTAAGTGGAATATTTGCCACAGTTTTGCACCGGAAGAAGTCAGACGTGGTAAATCTGGACGTGAAAAATTCTGTATCGTTTCTTAACTTCCTCCATCTTATTTTGATCCTGTGACGATACGGTCAGCTCCCATTGCTGATCAACTGAAAAATTCCTCCACAAATGAGGGCACCATCCGCAAGCCTGAAAGTGGGTGTGGTTTTCTTGGATCTGGAAGTCTTGTCTAAATGCCAGGTCATACTTCTTGTCATTTTGACCACGGGGATTAAGATTTCGTCTCATCTAACCATTAAACTTTCCTGCGCAAATCAAATGGCTTCTCTCTTGGGTAAGGCCATTGTCGGTCCATGTTGAGGTAAACCTGGATGCACTATAGACAGTGCATTCCAGATTGGACCAGGAAGGAAAGTGACCCTAAATGCATCCAAACTGATTTAAAGATGAATAAGGAAGCTTGCATCGAGCTGAAACAGAGCTGAGGACATTTCTATTGAACATTAAACTATGCAAAAAACAAAACAAAACAACAACTGATTAAGACCCCTCAGATAATCCAAAGCACAAAAAGACAGTTGGTAGTTGTAAAAATAATTCCCTGAGCTATTGTTTTAATTTTTCATGATTAAAAGCAAACATTTCTGAAGACTAAGATTCTCTAGTCAGAAATTTTAATCTATCCCCTCTTTTTGTGGGGCGTTTCTCAGCCTCAGACTCAGCATGAACGCCTAAAACAGGACCGTTTAATATCATACCTTTCTGTCCTTCGTCATGACAAGTTAGGCTACTTCTTTTTCAAAGAGTAACAATTTTTTCCTGTAAATGTCAATTTTAAAAATAAGTGGAGCATTTGGTTAGATGCAGCCGAATCAGACATTACTTACAAAACAAAACAAAAAACATCCATTCCTTACAAAAGGCAACAGAAAAAGAAAATACTTGTATGCTGTTCCTGGGCTCAAAATGTTTTGTTCACATGGTGTTAAATAAAGTAGTTCCAGAACTAGTTCCAGAACGATTTTAATAGATTTTCTGTGAAGTGCCTTGAGACGACACCTGTTGTAAATTGGCGCTATATAAATAAACTGATTCTTGATTCTTGAACTTTAGCTGCACCACAGACCTAACATACGCAGGAAAACCCTGCTGATGATAAAAAACGCCATTATCTTAGTTTTTGTGAAAATGTACAAAAACTCTAAAATGTAGAGATCATTCTGCTGCCACACACCAGACCATTTTTCAAAGAATCTGTTTAAATTAGCGCTGCTTTCTGCTCCGACCTACTGCAGACACAAATCAGAAACCGGGTTCCACCACCAAGGCAGCCAATAACTAAAACACATGACTCTACCTAATCCTGCGTCTGCATATTTCTGACACAGCCTGACCATTTAGCCTTCAAAATGGTGATGTTTTGCTTCCGTCCCTGGAAGATATCATTAAACATCATTTGTAGGCATACATTACTCTTCACGCAGCAAATCGTCCATCTGGTAATCCTGGAACGCTGTGTCTGGGAGACAATAAATTCATTGTATGCCGCCGCACATCAACAATCCCTCTGATGTAATGCCTCCGTGTAGACATCCAAAAAGTACATTAAAACATAGCTGTGTGCTCAGACTGTATGTAGTGTTAATAATGCAGTGTTTACATCTTGGCATTGAGCAGCCAGTACTGGCCTTAGGGTACAAACTGGCAGGGCTGTGCAGTAATTAGAGGCTGTGTGTTGGGGATGTGAAGCCTCGCAGCGTGTCGTGCTGATCCCACTGCTGGGCAGGCATGGTGTGTCAGACGCGGGAGCGCTTTGAGGCCGCACCTTCCTGTCGCGGCGAGAACTCGTACCTTTCCCTGGAAGCAGCCTCCCGTGGACTCTGCTCTTCTCCAGCAGCCGGATAGGGGATGCAGAGGACACTAACTCCATGACAGCAGGAGACACGGCTGTCCTTGTGGCATCAGGAACTGTGTTCATGATGTCTATAGTAAGACTTGTTTATATGTTTTTCCAGAAAGGTACAACAAAAAAATAATTAGCCTCTAATGTTTTCCTCCACAGCTGAGCCAAATACTTGTACCTTGTTTGTGTTAGATGCTAATTATGCTTATTTTTGTCTTTGCACGCTCATGTTTGCTCTGAATCCCTGCTGCTCTGCAGCCAACATTGCTGATTCTCAAATAACTCAGATCACTTTGGCTTCTGGAGACTAAAAAACAGGCTTCGAACAGAATCACAATCCTTTTTTCTTCATTTGATTTTTGTCGATTATTTCACAGGGACCCTCCAATATGCCGATTTAAGTATAAAATTCTTCCCGGTGTTGAAGCTTGACTGCTTTACAACACCGAGGGCAGGGAGTGATTTTATGCTAAATGCATAATTCATGGAAAAGTTTAGAGACACACTAGCAAATTTAGCACTGAATCCAATAAAGTTGGGCGACTTGCAAGGGATAGATTAACGAGAGATAGTTTTACTGGGAAGAATATGAAAATCTTGAGTTTCAGTCATTAACATGGGCAAAGCTCCAAAAACGCTGAAAACTGCATTTCCCACAATGCACCACATCAGAGCTTAAACTCTCTCTTTTTTTTATTACTGTTCTTGATTCATTTAATGCATACAATCAGATTTATTTATTTATTTATTTAATAAATATATGTTATTTGGAGTTTTTTTTACCTGTAAAATTTGTTTATCTTTAATAAAATGTAAATATGCCTGCAAATATTCATCTGAAAGCAAAATCTGAAGTATACTTGAATAAATATGGTTTTCTTAAAGGAGCACAGTAGAAAAAAAATAATCCCATTTTGTTCCTACGAATAAATCTCAACATCTATTTATCCCAAATTGGTTCATTCCTTCAAAAAAAAAAAACATTTGTTATTAATACAATAAAACTCAAGTTTACAATTCTTGTTGAAACTCTTCTGCTCTCCCTCAAGTGTGTTGTAAAGCACAGATCCAATTTGTTGCACAACATGACTTAATAAAAAATAAAGTTTAGATGAAATTTAGCAAAGATTTCAGTTGGTTTTCATGTTTTCATTAGGATTTCTTTCATAAAAATCTGTTTCATGCTTTAAAATGACATTCAGTCTCCGTGGTGAGACTGAATAATGATAATCAACATATCCGTATCTGAGGCTGAAATTTTGGAAATCTGAGGTATTTTTGTTTAAATTTAATAATCTTGAATGATCCTTTAGTAACAACGCGGTGAGTGGGACGTCCCTGTCCGAACTGTTATTACCTGAAAATGGGAAAACAACTAGAAAATTTGCTTCACTGCACTTGCTTGAACTTCCTTCACCTCATCACAATCATCGGCGTAATTGGTCATTTTTCATGCAAGCGTTTTCCACTCTTTTACACCTCAGTTATTCCTTTAATGTTTTATCTCCTCCTGCTGCAGTTTACTGGCACCAGAGTGCACTATTACACACAGCAGGTGTTCATCTGAAGGCGGTTAACTACGATGACCTTTAATGGGCAGGAGGGTTAAAGGTCGTAATAAAGACGAACAGCTCAGCTTATTCAGAGGCACCAGCTGGTCTTTAAAGTGAAAGCCTTAAGCGATCATCTCTATAACTTGTCATTAAGTTGCTGTTAGGCTGTTATATTAGAACAGTTGTATTAACCTGTTGAATAAACATAGCACAGCTCACTTTGGCAACAATCCCTTTTATTTTATGAGCTAATTGACGCTGCAAATACAGACATTTAGGCCAGATCAGTTTCATGCATAAAACATTATCGGATAATTTATGACAGGAGCTGAGTGTCTGTACAGCCAATTAGCATCAATATTTACTGATATCTATCTGTGTTTGAGTACGTCTACATTCCCCTGCCCTACCTGCCTCTCACTTAAGTCTGAACACAGATTTGTCGGCATCTTGCTTTCTCCGCAGTCGGGTACGTTACTCAGATTTTGGCAAAAACAAACAAAAAAAATCCATTAGAAGCTTTTCAGATTACATATTGTTGGAACAAAAGAACAGAAGTCGTCTTTGTCAGGATTAAATCGAAGCAGTTTTCTAAACACAGACCTGTTGGCATCCTGTAGTAGCCTCGATCGGAAAAGGAGGAAATCAAGATTTGGGAAACACAACGTTAGATGTTGTGTTAATTTAAAAATATTGGGAGTTGAGCCAAAGGAAATATGTTAGAATAATCCGGAATAAATCAAAGTTCTGTTAATTCAGATTAAATCAAGAGTTTGGAAATCATGAGTATACATTTTGGCTAAAAACAAGCCGGGGTTATATCTGATGGATTATAAACCTTTGTTCAATTTAGTTTGCATATATTGGACTTGAAATGAGGAAAAATCAGTTTAAAGGGTGAGTTTGTGTAACTCAGCCTTGGACAAAACAACAGCAACAAAATCCCAAATGATGGTTTATGGTTAATCAGTGCGCCTATTCCTCCAGTTCACACTAAATCCATCAATGCACGTATCAGATCAGATTTCAGTTTTGCTGCAGACAGACTTCACAGTGAGGAGGAGGTTTATTTTTTATTTGGAATCGTTGCGACGCATGGCACACGAAACTAAACCCCAACTGGAATCCAGACAGCCTCTTGCATCTCGGTTTGACATTAATTGATAATCAAACAAGCCTTCACATCAGACATTTATGAGATCAGCGGAATTATCTATTTTAATGTAACCCAATTATATTCAACCTCGTGCACCAATCAACACTAATTCCTGACTCATAAATGACATCAACAGCGACAGATTGAATCAATAACAAACATTGATAAAAAAATTAATAAAAAAAATGCGCAACCCGCTTGGAAAGAGGGTAATTAACGGGAAGAAAAAAAAAAGGGGCCGCGCTGAATTTATTTTTCTTTGGTAAAATTGCTGCGAGATTCCCGCTTCTGCATTGCAGCGGCTCATATTCCAGAAGCGACAGGCGTGATGGTGAAACATTCAGCTTCCCTCTAACAATGAGAGATAAGACATTTGTCATTAATTGTTAACGCCAGCTTCAACTGCTCCACTTCTTCATTAAAACCATGTAATTATTTAACCAAACATTTTAAATTATTTATACAACCCCCTTTCTCTGCAACTGGAGGAAACAAATATTGTTTGAACAGAAGCCTTTCAGAATCTAAAATGCTAAGATAAGGTGTTTTTATTTATTTTTTTACCCTAAATGAAAAGAAGAGGTCATGCTGAGACGTCCTGCACGCAGAAGCGCTCAACAACACATGTCAGCAGAACAACCTTCAGAAACAGCTCATTACAGGCTTCTGGGAATCCCTGACCTGATGTCTGCTGGATTCGGCCCCGACTACGTGAAGCTCTTACTGACAAAGCGAAGGTAAGTGCGCACAGAGGGGCCCAGCTGCTCTTACCAGTCTCGTAAAGAGGGGCACTCCCAAATGCCAGAGGTGATCGTTCAGCAGTCCGCTGTACACCACGTTCCCGAAGACGGCAATGCTTCCTGACTTACACAACGTGTTTCCTGCAGGGACACAAAGAAACACAGCCGTACGTCATTGAAACGGACAAGCGGCAGCAAAGGGGGGCAACTGCGTACACTCCAGCAACAAACACTGCACAGAGGGAGGCAAAAAAACAAGAAGCAAATTAAATCAAAGGAAATCGCTGTGCAGGAAGCGAAATAATGGAGAATGCAACATCGATTGTTATAAACAGTGATTTTAGCTGTTTATTGACCTTATATATAATGACAAATACACATAGATGGTTCCTCTAAAATCAATAAAGGTAGCACTGAGACAGACTGAATTACAGCGTCAACACAGACACAGATCCTCGCGCATCATGACAAACACCATCACTTTAAAGCGTTTCCACTTTATTCCTATAACTTTTTTTTATCAGCTTGACTCTGCGCTCCGCTGGGAGGCAACACTTCTGAGTTTTGCATCAGCACAGAAAGCAGTCAGAAGGCTGAGGATGAACTTTGCAGAGACGGGACGAGTTTCTCAGCCAACAGAGGAAGTGGATGATAAATCTTTCAGGCTGATAAAACCTTGAAACTTCCTGGTTTATGTCGTAACTCGAGTGTGGACCTCGAATCAAGATGTGGGCAAAAGGAAAGGAGAAATACTGTTCGTGAACGAGTTCATATTTATGGACATCTCCGAAAGACTCCTGAACTCCGAACCGCTCGTTGTGGCTGCAGTCCATGATGTTCTGCTTAAATGTGAGCAGCTGATGTAAAGTGGGAGAATTTTTGGACAACTGTGGGAGTACAAGCTGTGTACTCAACTCCCATAAAAGGCCTTTCAAACATTAAACATTAAACACCGCCGACACCGTAGCTCCACGTCTGAAGCATCTACAGCGATGTTTATTTGCACCCCAACGAGGGAACGAGCGAGTTCTAATTTAGCAAAAGATTGGGAAGAAAAAAACGTGATCGAGTTCAAATTCAGCCAATCAATTTGTTTTATTGTAAGGTTTTGTGTGGATTTATCACCAGCACTCAAAGATAAATAAGGGTTTACAGGAGCATGTGATACAAAAATCTGCTCGGGACTCAAACAACAATTAATTATTTTGCTCCCCTGACAACAGTTCCCATTAAGATTTACCATGTGTAACAGAATCGGGTCAGCGTGTGATCCCAGATTTAAATGCGATGATTACAGAAAAAAGAAACAGCCGCTGGCTCCTTGCAGCAGGTTTGCATTTACAGACACCAAAAAAAAACAAACACAAGAGAGTTCAATATATGCTAAAATACATATATAATAAAACACATTTATGGTGGTTTTTATATAGTGGTTTTAAATATTAACATCCCTCAATTTCCATCGTTTTTGTGGAGATTTTTTCTTACCCTTTTTTTACGTTGTTCTTTTTTTTTTTTTTTTTACTTTTCTGCTGCTTCTGAGATGAGAATTACCTCCAGCTTTATTTATTTCATTTGTTTTATTTTCCTTCATTTATAAAAAGTGTCAGTTTAAGAAACTTTTTTTTTCTCTCGAACAAAAAGCTTCAAATTCATTTGGAATCAGTTTAATTGTGGATAAATCTGCATCCGTCAGAGACATAAACGTCTCTACGGTGAACACGGCGCACTGATGCAGAGACGGTGATTAAATGTTGGCTGATGACAATTATTAATGTGCCAAATGTCTGATTTTTTTTTCTTTAAAGTCACACTTTTTCAAAAGACACAGATACTCTAAATGTTTTTATACTGTTTTTCATATATACTATATATAATGACAATGTTTGTTTGTTTTCGTTTAAAAACAGCAGAAAGTGTTGAAATGGTTCCCAGATAAAGGCCTCCTCCTTCTACTCCAGAACCAGAGTTGGTGCTGAACAGGTACGTCTTCATCTGTGCTTCAAACACAATGTTGCACGAAAACCTTTTCACCGGGAGACGCCGCATGTCTGCTTATGTTAAAACAAACTGCAGGAGACTATGAGCTCAGGCTCGTCCTGCTGTTTCACCTTCACTTCCACTTTGCATTGAAGATCTGTGGTTCTACTGAGGCTTGAAGGAAGCAGATAAAATGCTTCAGTAGGTCAAACATCTCCAACATTGATCTAAGCAATAAGGCTCCCCTTATAGATGGCTAAAAATAGTTAAAAATGATTAGAAGGTGTTTAGTTTGAATTTATTATGGGCGAAAAAGAGATGAAACTGGACAGTTTCATGCCAAATGTTGAGCACAATTGTTCACCTTACAAATTTCACCTAGAATTGTTTGAACATATCAGAAGTTTATACCTTGTATACACAATAAGCATTTTTTTAAACATAGTTTTTTTTTAAATATGACACTTTGCTGCATTCTGAGCAGGTTGAAAAATGCTTGCAATGCATTGAAGTGGTGTGAAAAGTTTAGTCAAACAACTTCTAATCAAATATATAGGTGAACACGTCTGGCTCAGTATTGGGCAAGAAACCCATCAGTTTTGCGACTGTCCCACGCTAAATGATTGCGTGGTAAACACTTATTCATGATCAACGAAGTTATAGAGAAAGATAATATTTCAATGAACTAATTATTATCCATCTATTAAGGGAGCGCAATCATAAAGTGGTACCAAAGAACGTTTATGTGCATTCCATATTTTGGTCTGTGTTCTACCTCTCTGAACTGCACAGCCGTTGTTTTCATGTGCTGCATAAATATATAAACGCTGACCTTTACAGGAGTTGCAGAACTACGGACATGTATGTTTTTTTTTTTTTTTTTAATACAGAGCTCTCATTCTCTTCTCGCGTGAGCAGCAATTCCTGTTGCAAGACGCCGAGCAATCGCTGCTGCATCCCACCATCACTCACTGACACATACTGCCGGCCCCCCACATACTCCGTGTAATGGCATCCATGAACATTGGTGTATTTTCAGATGTATTTGTCGTTGAAGAAGTAAAACGCGTCGCACCAAGTGATTCAAAAAGGTTTGAGAGGGATAACATGCACTGAAAACACGAACAAGTCATCATGTACTTCCTTCATTTTATGCTTTTCAGTTGTTACCTTTTATTGTTTTATTCTTTATGTAAAACACTGAATTCTTGCCTTGCCTGAAGCATGTATTAGAAAATAAAACATTGGAACCTAAAATGCTTTCTGACACCTGTGCATCTTACCGCATAATAAGGTATATCCGGTGTTTTAAGTTTGCTCAAATTTTATGAAATTATTTATAGTATTTTTTTTAGAAGGAGTCTCAGTTATTCTCACCCGGTCGTCTTCCCTGACCCCTGCGAATGCAGGGTTCACTGTAAGACTCCGGAATCTCTTTACCACTCTGCTTACATTAGAGAGTGACCTCTAACCTGGAGGAAGAAGTCCACCTATTCACTGCTTGAGAACTGCGGCCCGAGACTTCGTCGAGCCGATTGTGTCGGAACAACTTGATCTCCATCGTCACCCAGCCGTGTTTTACATCCTCTGCCCGCTTTCCAACACAACCGTTTCTACTCGCCGCTGCTTGGTCTCTCTAAAACTTTTGATGTCTGCATCAAGCTACCAAGCAGGTCAATTGTAGGCCTTTTATTGAAGGTACAAGATACAGATTTGCACGTGTCCAGATTTCACAGACAATATTCGGGGATGAAAATTTTATTTGGGATCGGCGAAACTTACATGACTGAAATGTTGCTGATTTCATCAAACGACTGTGGCTCCTAAATAAATTTCGGTCATTTTAATGTCGTGCCACGAGTATGAAAACGTCACACTTTCACAACTGTGATGTTTGAAACTCTCTTGCATCACGTGGAGAGCATCTTTTTTTTTTTTAAATGGAGCCTTCCTGTTCACCATCACCAAGAGGTTCCAAATTAGCTCAGTGCCAATGAAGGCCCCTCACAAACACAAACACACACACACACACACACACACACACACACACACACACACACACACACACACACACACACACACACGCAGCCCTTCCAACACACACGTGCACACATGTCCCCCAAGAGTGTGATGTAGTGCACACTGATGTCCCCATGTATGTGATAAATGTAGCACAGAAAACACAGGTCTCCATTGTAATTTCTGCACAAAGGAGTGCGGCAGAAAGGCGCACAAGGGGTGGAGTGGAGCGGTGCTGACAAGAAGCGCATGCATTATTTAAAAACAAAAGTAAAAAATGCCCATTAAAGTGTCAGCGGTGCTTTCGGCAGTGCTGGCTCGGGCGCAGTGTGCGTATTACTGTTATTAATGGGCCAGGCGTGGGGGGCATTGCTTCGGTGTGATTGCTCCGCTGCTGTTGCTATCTGCAGTTCAAGTCCCCCTCCCCACTTTTTCCCCATTTTTCTTTCCTTCTGGGTGTGTGTGTGTGTGTGAGAGAGAGAGAGAGAACCAGATAAGGAGGATGATACAGGCTGAGAAAGAGATGCCACAAGACCCTGAGAGCACAGTCAATGAGCTCCTACAGCTAATATCATTTCACATTATTGAATGCGTATTAAGGCAGAGAGGCCCTGTCAGATGAATAGGAGCACCGGCACTTATATCAAATTCTGATCTGCCTTCATGGCCACGTCTAAAAAAAAATAAAAAAATAATGCGGAGAATGTAGTCAGCATATTGAAAATAATTGCATACCATTTTTCTTTGCCGTTTAACATCAGGGGCCTATATGTTACAGCGACTGACACAGCAGAATGAGGTCATTGTGCATGTTGTAATTACAGCTGGGTAAACACTCGGCTCTCTGCCGCAACAGCCGGGGAAAAAAAAACCAGGCAATGTAGAGCCGTCACCTTTAGCCGCGTCGCGATAGCACTATTGGAAAAATATTTAACACATCACTCGGAATAAGTAAGCTGAGCAAAATGAGCGCAGTTTGTTGATCAATCTCAGAGTGCCGTGATGCTCCGAGATCAATCACTGCAGTGGGCGGAACGCGGCGCAGACAACTCAGCCTCAGCCCTGACCCATTCTTCCTCAGCCAGTTTGTTAAGCCGTTATTAATGGTGTTTACACGCGGCGGATAGAGCACGTAATCAAATTTTTCTAGATTTGCATGTAGAAAATGTCACATAAAAGGGGACAGCTTAATTTTCCCCCTCACAAACTCTGCAGAACTGTGGAGCCGATGGGGTTCTCGCTTATTTATTTATTTACTCCTGGTTATTAAAAATGCATTCAGCTCCTCGCGTTTGTACCACTGGAGGAGCATCTGTATTTTTCTCCCATTTAATAAAATCGAGTGCAAACCGGTGACATGTTGCTTAGTGGTTCACGATAACGCTTCGTTCGGCTGTTAATCCTGCTTCCTTTTACGGCTTCTCTCAGCAGTTGGGTGTTCTCTCATCTGCAGACTTGACAGCATTGAGCCCAGCCTCTGATTAATTATTAATTGTGTGATTAAAGTGTGTGCTGCTCTGGTGTGTGTTTTAAAGCGGAGAGTAGAGAGGAATGCAACCTGCAGTGAGTACTCTGCATTATCTACGACTCAGAGTTTTTATTTCAGGACGTTTAACTGGAGGCATCAAGTTATTCACTTCCCCAAATGGCCAGTCGTGTAAAACACCTGCGAAACAGAACCATGGAAGGCGAACGTATTGTTTTATTAAGTGAGTGATGTCTACTTGAGTCTGGTTCAATTTTTCTTTGGCTGCAAGTCAAGGCTTTCCTTTTTTTAATTTCATCTCTGTGCAGACATGTATGGGGAGCTTGGCCCACACACACACACACACACACACACACACACACACACACACACACACACACACACGCACGCACACACACACACACACACACACACACACACACACCTTCTTAAAGGCTTCTGCTGCTACCTGGCATTCACGATGGAATCCGCTTATGAATCATCCTCAACGTCAACACTCCAGCTTAAACTTCAACATTGTAGAAACTTTTTTTTTTTTTGCCAAGAAATGAATATAAAGGCAGATGAAGCGAGATTCGGTGAGGCTATTTATTAATTCCGCACGACTTACGCAATCAAAAAAATAATAATGATAACGCATCGCGTTGGATCCATCAGAGACGCCGCATTGATTGCAGCGAAAAAGTCTTGATCTTACAGAGTTGGCATCTGAAAACAACCATGCAAAATATATACCATTTTTTTTCATCTTTTTCAAATAAACACGACTGCATCTCCACAGTTGTCTCCAAAACCAAAATAAATAAACCTCCTAGCATAAAAAAACAACAAACAAAAAACGATTTTTTAAATAGTAACAGCCGTTCATGGCATATACAAAGTAAAAGACTAACCTGCGATGGAAGGGAAATATATCCACTTCTTACATAAAAAACAAACGAACTTTATTACTTGTTTTAGGAAGTTCACTGCTGAAATGATTACCACGTAGATTTGGGGTGCAACAGTTTTTTCCCCAGTTAAGATGTTAATAAGAAACATCAAAAAATCGTTTTCATTACTAAAACTTGGTTCCAAGGTGCTGATATACTTTAAAACAAGTCAGTTTATTATATAACAGCGCAAATTATATGCGCATCTCCTTTAAGCAGCCATAGAAAGAATACTGTAATACCTCAGTCAGAGTGGTTTCTTTTCTTGTTTACGTGCGGATAAAGAACACAGTTGCCCATGATAATCTGGGAAGGCTTGAAGCCTCTAACCAGCTTAGTGGCCTTAATATGAATTAACACATAGTAGAAACAGTTTCTAGTACTACTGCAGAAAGTGAAATCCGCTCCTGGATTTGCAACCTTCCAAATCACCCTAACTCTACCCAGTAAAGGATTCTTTGTGATTGATTTGGAGATACGATCACCAACAAGTTGGTGGACGATATCTAACTGCGCGTAGTGGGAGAGCCAGTCTGTTACACGTTTTCTACTGTTGCTAAAGGCTAATAGGTTTATCAGACTTCTCTTTTTTAAAAGATAGTTAAATATACATAAAAATCTAACATGTATTTGTTTATCTCCATCATAAATAGATAAAACATAACTACAAAGAAAAAAAAAGACATGCTGTGGTTCAAGTGGATGGATTTTCCATGCTAGAAGGAACCGTTTATGCCTTTATGAATTAGTGATGGGATAAACTGATCAGAAGGTATTAAAGTTCATTTTCATTGCTTGTTTTTCCGGGTTTAAAAAAATATATAGATTTTTATTAGCTCTGATATTTGAAAAAAAATTGTTTTCAATATTTTTTACGTTAGAATTGAAGTAAAACAAAGCTTGGATGAAACTAAAATGACTGGTCCTTGTTATGAATGTTGCTTTAAAATACTAAATTCAACAAGTTTCTGACTGTTTAATGAGATTGAATTATTCCGTCCAAAAAATATAAAATCTTGCGTATGAATAAATGTATATATATATTGATGTTTTATGGAAATACAAAGTATTGAAGCTGGATTAATGAGTTACTTTTTATGTTGGATCTGAGGATAGCTCAATTGGAATGTCACCAGATTTCAAATCCAAAGCTCATGGGTTAGAATCCAGCCCAGGGCAAAAATACACCACAGCATCCAGTGTGGGTCCTTAGGCAAGACCCTTTGCGCTACTGCCTACCTGGCGCCTGCAAAAATGGCTGCCTCGGTGTGGTTTACACCAATAACAATTTCCTACGGGATCAATAAAGTTTACATTATTATTATTTTTATTACAATTTAACATGATTGGAAGAAATCTTCTGACTCCCCATTGTTTTTATTTCTATGTCAGCAGTGGGGGGAAAAAAAACAATGAATGCACGTCATAGTGAGGCGCAGGAATTCAATGCAACTGGTCATTTGAACGTGTGTGTGCGTGTATGTGTTTGAGTGTTTGTGGCGCCCCCAGCTCATGCACTCCACCCCGCACTCGTAGCTCTTGCTGTTGGAGGTTTGGTCGCTTTAAGGTTTTCAGCTCCTGAATGTGCAGCTCATTTCTAGCAAAAAGGCACATTGCTGCAATGCAATAAGGGAAAACAACACTTTCAATAATTCATGCCCTGAGATCATAAGGGTGGTGGTGGTGGGGTGGGGGGTACTGAGGTGGTGGTGGTTGGGGTCTTAAAGTACCGCAGAATGGCTCATTTAGCTCCTGCTACGCATTATTAAAGTTGTATCAAACACCCCCCCACCACCACCACCACCCC
>JAVLVB010000270.1:663673-732026 GCA_032876305.1 Orestias chungarensis
CTATCTACAGGATGTATACACACTCTCATACAGTAAAACGCTGGGCTGCATTTCTGCCTGTGGGGGATTCTTGGTGGTCTACTCATAACACAAGCCTCCCTAAAAAGATTGGTTGTTGAATTTAACGTGAAGAAATTGTTTTTTTCCACTGTAATGGAATTAGAAGAGGCTAAAAATAGAGTTGGGAGGAAGCTAATAAAGATCAAACCCGCGCTCAGACACAAAGAGGCTGTAATCTTTGGCTGCAAAGAACATGACTAATCTTTGATTGTATTACATGCACTACGCGGCTCAAAGCGAGGCGAGATTTCTTTCTTCATTGTTTGGAGCCTAATGAAGGGCAAGTGTGGCGCTGCAGCAGATAATATTCACAACACAAGCAGAGGATGAGATGGATGAGCAGTCTTCATGTTAGAATATCTTGATTTAATTCCATTGTACCATCTGGAAAAATACCTGAACTTCAGGGAGCTTTTTATTGACATAACTGGAATATCAACAAAAACATCCGTCTGAAGATTTCCTGTCTGGCTAGAACTGTCCCTGTTTGACCCCCCATGAATCACTCCAACATGTCGTCTTTTGTTTTTGATGCGTATTGTTCCTGATGCTTCTCCTGTTTATTCCTGACTATATAATAATTTATGTATATCATCGGCTGTAACACTGTGGAATACAACCTGCCCTTCTTAAAACGGAGGATGTTAGGAAAGGCATTACATTTCATGATCGTTTTTTGGGTAAATAAAAAAAATTGAATAATGTCAAGATTTCTACAAGTGGGTCGCCAGTCAGGGAAATTGATTTGTCCTGTTTTTATATATTTAATATCAAAACACACAATTTTTAGCTTACATTACAATATCATCTATCTTTTAGTTATTTTACAAGCTTCTGTGAGAGATAAAAATCAAAATTTAGAAATAAAATATGATCAAAATAATGTCTACTGATCAATGTCTGAACAATTTCTGCAACCTGATCTGCACTTTCCCATTGAGAAACATGCAATGATATCTAATGATTAACAGGAGGCTCCCTGTGATGAAAAGGTGTATATTTAAATGCTTTCAGCTTCCACATAAATTGTTTTGTTTGTTACCAAAATAAAAACAACATTCAACAAGTTACATCAGCTCTGGATCCTTTATCCTGAGAAGGATAATCTAAAACATCTAGACTGTCATTGGACCCAACCTTGATCTACTTCTTTTAGATGACTGCTCACATTTAGATTGGTTCTGCTTCTACTGAGGGGTTTAAAAAGGTTTTTTCTTTCCACTGTTGCCATGTGCTTGCTCAGATTAAAGATGTATGTCAAGCCAATGGCTTAGTAGGTTTAGATAAGTTTCCTCTAATGAAATATATTCTGGAATAAAATGAAGATAAAATAAGTACATGGTGAATATAGAGACCATTTAAATGCCTAACGACCATTACCTACAACCACATTTTTGTGCTCTAGTAATATCTACTGTTACATGTAATTTAATTATAGTGTTTGGTTACAGACACTAATCCTGCAAACACAGTTCAAGAATATTTAATTACTGATAGTAACTATGTTAAGGATGTCAATATTTTTGATAGAATGCATAACATATGTGAAGAATTGCAACTAAAAAGTCGTTTTCTGTATAAATAATAATACTATAAGTAGGGTTGGTTAAAATGCAGGTCAAGTCAGTGTCACAAAAAACAGTTTAATGCGAGGTCATCACTGTCGACTTCTTGAATTTATTGGTCTGCATTTCCACACATTACCACTGAATATGCCTAAAATTTATTATTAAAAAAATGATGACAGTTATCATAGTTTGTATAAGAAAAGGGCAAATATTTATGTGTACATTAACTTTAGTTCAACTTAAGTTTGGTACCTTTAAGCAGACGTATTATTGTTCTACTGTGTTATTTTCTGTTATTTTAATACTCATCAATAAAAGATTAGTAATACATAATTAAAAGGTACTACAATTAGTTATTTGTATTCCGCTTACTACTATAAATGAAATCTCACAGTATTAAATGCAACATTACATTAAATCATTTGATGTGTGGTTAATAACAATATCTGGCCCCAGTAATTGGAGAAAATATAACACCTATGAATGTATTATAGCCTCTCTAGGCCTCCTGTTATATCAGGAAATCACCCTGACTTTTAGAAATAGATAAGGGAGAGGCAAAGAGGAAAAGAGGATTCAGCAGAACTGAATCTTGAGAGGCATTTACATTACATTTCCTTTGTGAGCTGTCCATGGTGCTGAATCTAACAAAAATACTAATGTGGAGCTTTAACTGTACGTTTTACATTTACATTTACATTTATGCATTAACAGATGCTTTTATCCAAAGTGACTTACAAAGAGAGGGTTAAACATTGAACTACGACGCAATTTACCTGCAATATTCTAAGAGAGGATTTAACATGAATGATGACACACATTGACAGCATTTAGGTAAACACATAAGGCCCAAATACCATACATTGAGTGATAAATAATATCAGGGTAGGGAGGGTTATAAGCACATTTACATCTTTCAGGGCAAAATAGATACTGGGAAGAGCTGGGTTTCCAATGATTTCTTGAAGGGGGAAAGATAATCTGATGCTCTGAGGTTGTTCCACCAGCGAGGAACTGCAAATAAGAGTTATTTCATACTGAGAGTTATTTCAAGAAGTTAAAACAAAACTAATATCTGCCAAGATTAACTTAAATAGTAAATAGATTGACAAATATTCTTATTTATTAGTAAATATTACTGAACCAGGAATCACCAGTACACCATGCTGTAGATAAAACATGTATCAACAGATCTGAACAGGGTGACGAGGTACGGAGGAAGATAGCTGGGAGCGATTCTCTGACCCCCTTTTTTTCTAATGAGGAGCAGACAAGATGAACGGGAAAATAAAGGAGGAAGAGGTACAATAATTTTTGATATATATTATCATTATAATAATTGTTGTTATAGTTGGAAGAAAAACTACGTTGTTTTTAGCAGTCCCTGCTAAAAACAGCCACCCTATTTGCTGAAGCCATTTCCATCCTTTCTTATCATTATCTCTTCATTATCATTATCACCGTTATGATTGGTCACGGCGTTTTTATCTTAATTGTCCTCTGCATCATCGCAACATAGTGAAGCTAATGACAACCTCAAGACGCGGAGCAAAAGGAGGGCTTGTTAATGCAGGAATAAATAATGCAGCTATAAAGAAAAAACAGTCTGAACTGCCCATCTGGTTTGAAATGTTCTAGAGAAACTAGTGAGAGGATAGAAACCAAAAGCTGCTTTGATGTCTCAGTCTGGATGTGCATTGCCAACAAGTTGGGGCCTCGGGATTCCATCAGTTTATTGATTGTACCAACACTCGAGTCGTGATTTACCACACTTATAAACAAGCTCTCTGTCAAGCCCACTATAGGGCAACAAATGATGTTATTTAATAAAATTCTGGATTTGACTGATGAATTATTCACTGATGTTCTACCCTTGGTGTAGAGGGGAAGGAGGGGGAGGAGGAGAGATGCTGAAAAGGGAAAGACAAAGAAATTTCACACAAGGTTGTGTGCATGAACATTTGATCTTTTTTGTGGTCTTCTTCTTCTCCACTATCACACATTGGCTTTGCCTTGTCAACACGAGCTGACGGAGAAATCCCAGAGGCTGACAAATCTCCGGTAATCCGCCAGACCTCCCCTCCGTGTCTGCCGTTTAGCCGAATCCTTCTAAGTGTTATTGAGTTGAAACCAACTGTTATCAGCTTGGATCCAGTCCAGAATCTGTGAAACCCACAGAATGCTTGTTTTGTTTCTTTAATTTGCAGATTTTTCGCACCACACACTCGTGGTCCAGATGTTCTGAACAATGTGACAGTAAAACTGCACAGAAGAAAATGGTAAATGCAGTAAATAAAAATATTACTAGTTTTTGAGAAGTTTTTTCTATTTTGAGATTTTTTACAACGGAGGTCAACTACAGCCTGCTCATTTGTGAGAAGTCATGTGACTTTTTTCTTAAAAGTCAAGGAGAAAAAAGTACACTTTGCATGTTAAAGGAGGTTTCTAGATAAAGGTTATTTATTTTTGAGTGACTAAAAGACGTCAAGTAGTTTGGACACGGCCTTGGAAGTCTGTACAGCTCATGAGCAGAAAGATCTGCCATTATAATTAAATAGCTTTTGTTTCAATCCCGAAACGAGTATTTTTAGCTTTTTTAATGACAGCTGGGAGGATCTGAACTCTTTACTTTTGATTTAATTAATCAAATTTTTTTTCCTTGTCTTTAAAAAAACTTTTTTCCCTCGATTTCTTTTATTTATTAATATCTTGACTCTGTCCATGTTTTTAAGTTCTACTTTCAAACTATTAAATTTAATTCTCCGTGAGACAGACACCCTGTCTAGTTTCAAATGTAGGGTTAAACCCTTCCTGTTTGGTAAAGTTTATAGTTAGGAAGAGGTAGAGAAGACAGTCTAATCCGGTTGGGGGGAGAATTCAGTCTAGACAGACGGTTCTCCTTTGTTCTACCTTCTTCATGTCTCACTCTACAGTCAGACATGAAGACAAGGCTATTTAAGTTTTTCTATAGTTATGCTGCTATAGGATTAGACTGCTGGAGGACAATCTGACCACTTCTCTCTCTGCTACTTTCTTTGTACAATCTGCTTCAGTTGCCATTATTTCAACCTTGTTAACCACACCTGGTCTGGCGTTCTGTTAGATGAGACAGCTTCTTGGAGGAGAAAATGGGCTGAGATGCTGCCAGTCATGTTCGACAACGGCTGCTGTAAACTGTTTTTTCAGTATCCTCTGCATCTATCTTAGTTGTCTGTCTCGGTCGTGGCAGACAGCTGCTTGTACTGAGCCAGGTTCAGCTGGAGGTTTCTTCTTGTTAAAGGGGAGTTTTTCCTCTCCACTGTCCCCACATGCATCCTCAGTACGAGGGATTGCTGTAAAGTCAACAACAACACAAGCCGTTTCGGTCTGCTGATTCCAGAGGAGTGAATGCTACAAGTCAATGACCGATGCACAGAGGTGTATACTAACGAAGTACATGTACTTTCTTTTTTAATCAGGACATTTTTTAATTTTACTTCACTGGATTTAAAAGTTAAAACACATACTTTTAGTTGTAGCTTGTAACTCGTTACAAATAAAAATATTTAAATTATCTAGAGCAAGCGTGTTGGAGAGGGCCAGGAGCAACACGTACGGTACTCTCGCGACGATTAACATTAATGGCGGTCTTCGTGGGGCGGAGGAGAGCAGCATCACTATGGTAACGCCAGCTGCAGAGCAAGTCGGCAAGGGAGATGCATAAGATGCATGGCCTACAGCATGCTGTGCCTTCCAAAGAGCCACTGGATAAAGGCATTCAAAACGCCCCATCCAACCTCAAAAAACACTTTGAAGTGAATTACAGCAACGTTAAACGGCGCATCTAAAGATAAGATAAAGATAAGATAAGATAGACTTTATTGATCCCGAAGGAAATTGTTTCTATGTTCTATTACGAATTAAATATCGACATTTGCCCTCTCCACATCATTGCATTCAGTTTTTATTCACAATTTGTTTAGTGTCCCAACTTTTTTGGAATCCGGTTTGTATGAGCAGCTTACTTCACAGAAAAGAAAGAGGGCTTCGGAAGCTGATATCTCCACCCTCAAACCGGTTTATTCTATACTACAGTTGATTCACCTGATAAAGGGAAAAAAGGCAAGGGGAGCATAATTTTCGGTTGTGTTGCTTCTTTTCACGCGTACTATAAAATACTTTTACTTTTGATACTTAAGTACATTTATTGTCAGCTACTAAGACTAAGACTTTTATGAAAGTTGATTTTTTTATGGGTGACTAACTTTTACCAAAGAAGTTTTCAGTTGTGCTACTTTTACTAAGTCACTTTTTCAAATACTTT
Source organism: Orestias chungarensis (assembly GCA_032876305.1). Lineage (NCBI taxonomy): Eukaryota > Metazoa > Chordata > Actinopteri > Cyprinodontiformes > Cyprinodontidae > Orestias > Orestias chungarensis. The sequence continues at coordinate 669,605 of JAVLVB010000270.1, forward strand.
ATACACCCCTACCGATGCAATCTGCCGGGTTTCATTAGATTGTAAACTTTTTCAAACTGATTTGTTTATGATGTTTCCGTGATTTGAATGGATTTCCTTGTAACATGCCTTGAGACCGATCATAAAAAAATAAAAAGGAAAATCAAACCAGATCATTTTTAGCGTCACGTAAAGCGATATGTCCTTTGCTCAAAATGTTCTACACAATTACATTTCCTTTGCCTTCTTATAACTTCATCTTTGGTTTAGATAACAAAAAAAATAAATCAACCAGTTTAAAATTGAATGTAAATTTAAAAATGCAGTGAAGTATTATTTGTTTCTAGAACAGAAACAGGATGTAATTTCTATCCACTAAAACTGCTCGATCTCTGGAGGCCCCCAATCACATCATTAATCCTGCACTGGGGAAACACTGGTCTGTGGCCCCTCATACTGGCGAATTGAGCGCTGTGTATAAAATATCATAGCAAATCGATTGGTAACCTCATAATGTTGCCCTGTTTAATAGTCAGGCTGGGTTATAGCCAGCCAGGGAAGGGAAAACAAACACATCACAACAGTGGTTTGCTGATTTCCCAGCTTCTGATGATCAGAGAATGTAACTGTATGGCTTTTTTTTCCATGAGCAACAGCAGCAGCTGGAGCCACGCTGAAATTAGCTTTAATGCCATTCTCTCTTGTGTGAAAGAGTGAGGCTGAATAATGGAGCAGTGGTAGCTCAGTTCCTCAAACACACACACACACACACACAAAAAAATGAATAAATAAAAATCTCTCCACAATCACAAGGGATGATGATTGTTGCATTGGACTTGGCATTTGTGTTGTATCCAGTATCGGACCAAGGCGCTCTCAATTGCACCCCGGAGACTGCCGCTTGCTAACTGAAGAGAAACCAGGTCAACTGATTTGGGAATTGTGTTGTTATCTTTATGTGTGTGCGCTGCAGATACAGTGGCACAGCTCTTGCTCACAGCGTGCAACATCTTACAAAGCAATCAGGGCCTGTTATCGATGCACGGCTAGCAGGGCTAAACTACTGTAATCCACTCCATGTTTACAAATGAATCGCCATTTAGGGACGCAGCTCCATTCTGAATCATGTTGAGGGTGAGGCTAGTACTGGAGTGGCAGCTACCCAGACTTGATATCCCATCATGATGTGGTGGGTAGGGGGGGGGCGGCGCTGGCTGGTCAGCTTGCTGGCAATGCAGAGTCTGTTTGTTGTGCATCCATCAACCCCGGTGTCCTGCAAAGGAGCCGATCGATAGCCAACACAAAAGCTCATTGATGACAGACAGCTCTTGACAAACATAGAGCATTTTTTCTGTCTAGTGTAGCAATAATCTCCAAGGTCACCATGAGCCGATCAACGGACGGCGGCCAGGATCCACGGTGCCCGCGTGCTTCTGTGTCTTTTCACACGGGGGAACAAAAAAGCTCTGATGCATTTTAAGTCGCCGCTGAAAGCTCTTGGCACATAGTTAGGCAGCTGTACACAAGATGAATGAAAGCACACATAGTTGACAAGCGGTGAAGCTGTCGCGACATGTCACTTAAACAACAACCCCCCCCCCAAACGACCCCCCCAAGGACACATAACTAACAAGACACTAAGTGAGACAGAAGAAGGACAAATTACTGGAGAGTGCTGTCAGACACCCAAACAAATAGAAATATGGAGCTTATGAAAAATTAAATGTTTGCTTATCCCTTGGAAAAAAGTTACTTTGTGTGACAGCTGAGTGCACACACACAAATTACAGGTGTGTCAGGGCTTGGTGCTTTACTAGGAGGGCCAGGTTCCCCCCGCAGGCCATCCTGCCAGCTGGCCGGAGTGAGCGTGAGTGATGCCCGAGTGAGGCAGCCCCATTAGGGAAGTGCTGGTGGTGAGTGCAGGATAGCTCAGGTAATTAAAGCCAAACCAATGCAGGCAGGCGAGGCGGGGGCTCCCAGATTTATGTGGCTGAGTAATGCACATACAGAAGAGAGCTCGACCATCCAAAGGCCTGCCTGCCTCCCTCACAAACAGTCTCAGGAGGCATTAGCTTCCTCACCACTCTGATGCAGCCTATTACTCGCGCTCTCTGCATCGCGTTGCTCGTTGCTCCATTGTTCGAGTCAGTTGGACAAAACCCCTCTAGATTCCTGACAGTTTAAGGCAAGATTTAAATCTTTGGATTCCTTTTATGTTAATTGCATTCACAAATATATGATATAATACAGTAATTATGCAGCAAATCCTAACTTGAAAAGATATATATTAAAAAGCAGTTAAATATGAACTTTCTAACTATTTTAGCATGCCTTAAAAAAATCAAAACAATAAATCAATACTTGATTTATATATTTTTGGGGATCTTATGTGATAGACCAACACAAAGACAAATGAAAGTTTTTAATATCTATAAAAAGTCTGTTATGTGTTTCCATCAACCCTCTATACGTACCTTCCTACAACAAGTCGCACAATCAGAAAACTGAGGCTAGCTCTGAGAAATGACATTTTTATCTAAATCCAACTGTTTTGTGAAGACCTGAAGTTTGCTGTTCGATAGCATCGGAAAATAACCAGCATCAAGAGCAAGAAGACAAAAACAGATAATCTTCCCAAGTGTTTTTGTCTAGTTTCAAGTGCAAAAATCTTAGTTCATTTGACAAAGGACAAAAGTTACTTACAAGAAACTTTTCAACATGATATAACGGCTTGTTTTAAGGCAACATGACCTGAATACTCGTTTTAGGACAAATTGGACGATATAGAAAGTTTGAACTAGAAATTAACAATAATATGTGGCGAGATTTTGTGTTTCTACACTGAAAGAAAAAAAAGATGAAGGAAATCATTGTTGTTCAGTTTAAAGAAGGGTCAGACTCTACAACAGCATCCCAAGCTTTGAACATCTGGCATTGCTCTGCTCCATTAACCATTTGAACATGGAGAGACGACGAAGAACCTGCAGATCTACCAAGAATAGGACGTTCACATGATCTGACAGGAACATGAGAAACATGGTGACTTTGCTTTGGTGGCTGGATCAATTTTACATCTGAATAGATGGACAGATGAATGTAGCTAAACATACAACCGCAGTGATTATGGGATGGTTTCGACTTAGGGCCCTGCGACAGCTACAATCCAAAGTTTTTGCCCTCAGTCCAGCAAAATTACTTAAACTTTATTAGAGCCAAAATTATTGCATGACTTATTATTTTTGCCATTTTTCTACTCAAGGAAATGTGTTATAAATTAAAGAAAACAACGCAATTTAGTTCTTTTTACTGTAATTGTTAAGAGAACATTCAATGCTAATATTTACAAAAAAAATTAAGACTAAACTGCAAAATTAAACCAAAAAACTAATTTTGTAATTAGTATTATCTAAAATGTTTAATTTATTGTAGAAAGGGGCTAATAGCCACTTGTGGCCTCCAGGTTGCAGACCAATGGTTTACATTGAAGCCATTTTTATGTTACAGCTCTAGTAAGCCATGTATGGCTCTACCTCCATGTCACAAACATATATTTTATTTATTTTGGAACACTTCATCTCAATAAACATGTTAAAGCTACTTCATATTTATACATTTATGTAGAGAGAGGTTTTCTGTTGCTTTCTTCGTCATTCATCAACAAAATGAAGTAACACATCCTACAGTCTGGTTTTCAGCAGTTATTTAAAAGTGTAAAGAAGCCAAAGTATCAGGTTGATTTTCGAACATTTCGAGAGTGTTTCTGATTTCCTTGACCTTCTAACACTCGTTCTAATCCAAACATCCATACCCATCACGAAGATAGATGTCTGTTGTTATGTTTTGCCTGATGCCTGAAAATATATCATTATACGGTGTGTTGTTACTGTGTGTTCAGCCTCCATTTTGCGTCGTGGCCCAACGAGCTGGGTCATCACAAAGCGCAGCAAATTATTACACATTCTGGCGGCGACCGAACTCCTGCTGACAGCTCTCATTTGTCCTCATCTCTTCGCTGAACTTCTTGAGTTTTAAGCTCGATCTTTGCTCTCCATTATTGCTCCGAAATTCAAAGTGCAGCCGGTTAAGGAGCAGCTGTGGTGTCAGCCGCACCTTGTCACATTTTCCTGACACCCGTTAACATGATGGGGAACATTTTTGGAAAACTGTAACAGCATGTTAAGAGCGCGAGATACTGAAGTTCTGAAGTTGAGGCCGTTGAGAGACTGTCAGAGCCAAATCTCAAAGATGAAGCTCTCTGAGGAAAATACCACACTCTGCGTTGAGGTTTTGGGTCGATCACACCTGTCAGCCTGTAAAATCTGTTACTTATGTGTGTCCTTGGCTGACTGATGCTGCGAACGGCTACGGACTACCTGGTGGAGTGCATCGGCTCATCTCTGACCAGAACTTAACCCGGCCCTGCTAATCAGATATCCTGCAGAACGGATGCTCAAACAGAGAACTGGGATCGGGGGGTCTATGTAAGATAGCATACAGTAAATCCAACCTCCTGTCAGATCACATTTCATTCCCATCTCCACAGATGGAAGGATAACCGTAGACACGCACACGTATCAGATGGACAATGCTTAGATTGTCAAACAGGAAAACAGATCAGCGAGAAAGAATGAGAGACAGGCAGGCGAGTCCTCCAGAGAAAAAGCCAGATGGGCAGACAAGCATAAGCAAATCATGGGGAAGCTCCTCAATACCGGAGCAAGATGGAGAATGGCAGCTCAGGTTGGGAAGAGTTAGACGCAATGTGCATCAGCTAGCATTATCAATGCTGACAGGGAGACAACCCGTTTATAGGGATAAGGAAGAAAAAAAACATCAAGGAAACCCTGCGCTCGTCTATCCCCAATTGAATTACTGCTGTGATCTAAAGATGGGAGGGGGCGAGGCGGGGTGAGGGGGGCCGGGATAATATTCTTTGACGAGAAGGGCCGCTCCAGAAAATGTATATCCGTACAGTGCGTCCCCCAGGGCTCACATCTCACAACTTTGCCCATCTATTTTTATTTGTTCCCCGTGCTTCTTGTAAAGCAGTGCTGCAGCCCACGAAATGGAGAAAGAGGAGAGAAGAGGGAGAAGAAGAAAAGGAGAGCCACTGCTGGGAGGGAGCGGGCGTAGATCGCATGACCCCTGCAATGCAACCGGAATACTAATGTCACACAAAGTTTGCAGGCAAAAAGATCCAGAGGAACAAAGTGCATAGGAGAGTGTGGTACAAACACTCGCACATAAAACATCGTCTCCACCACATCCCCGAACTCATGGAGGCTGAGAAGGAGCTGGGGGATCTCACTGGGACTTGCATTTCCACCAAATGACTCGCTCTGGATTGTTGTCAAGATGACAGGAGTTGGAAAATAACTTTTGGGTCGGTTCCTTCCAGTTTAGCCAAGCATACGGTCCAATCGGCAGTTTAAAAAAAAAAAAAACGCTCGCGCTAAGCCAAAGTAGCGTGACGCACACTCCTCCAACTTTTGAACCTCGTTTGACGACTGATTTAAATTTAAATTGGTTCTTTATTTGGTCAGTTTTAGCCATAATTTCGTACTTTTGTTCAGTACGAAAAGAACAAGCCCCCTTCCCCCAAACAAAGTCATAAGGGACAAAAAGCGCAAGTTAAACCATATTAATCATCCCGTTTATTTAGGGTTTAGATAGTGTTGTGGGAATTTACCCTCAGGGAGTCTTTGTAGCAAACAAGGATGGAGGAAGCTGGGTGTGGCAGCGTATCGACGAACAAAACAAGCCTTTTTTTTTCAGTGTTTGGTTAGATGACACGGAATTACAGACCTTCGTTTGCCAGCCACATTTTTAGCAGCACTGAGGGCTGTGGAACGTTATAGAGATGTTTTGCATATGAATAAGGCACCGGGGTACACTGGACTGCATACATACCGTACACTACACACATTATTATTGTAGCCCACATGGTAAGGTACGAATCAGTTAAAGACATCTTCAGTTAGACTTTGGCTTGAAGTATTGTTTTATATTTTTCAAGGCAATCGATGAACCCACAAACTCTAAAGAAAACTGTGAAAAAACACGTAAATCTTCAAGGTTCTTTAAATACGGCCCTGTCTATTTCACAATGTCAGTTAAAAAAATTAAAATGGTATCTGCCTAAATCAAACCATAATCTGCCAGCAAAACCTTTCCACGTGTCAACATGAACAGCGATGTCTTCCTGCAGGCAGGTTTTCTTATCTTAAGCAAAAAGACGTGTTCGAGCTTCTGGTGTGATTGGTCAATGCCAAACACAAGAAAGCGTTGCTTGGTGTGGGCCAGAAAAATCCCATCCCAATAAATTTGGAGCACCAAATCACATCAGAGAGGCACAGAAGTCCTTCACTGTGCGTACTAATTTAGTTTCAGTTTACTCCTATTCTAAAAAGAGTTTACATTCAAACACAAAGTTGATCATTTTTAAAGCTCCAAAACTGCTATTTTAAGCATTGGGTGTTTGTTTGTTCTTCTGTGAATTGAAATAGAATTTCAATTAAATTCAGTTGTAGTGTATTTATATGGATGTTCCAGTGAGCCACAAGTGTTTGTTGAAACCCTGAAGTAATAAATAAAAGTTTCCACCTGTGAATACTACCCAGATCTGCTTCATGGCGAAATTGTGCTAGAAATCCCAAAAATTAAATCAGAAATTATACACGTTGCCGTAGATCATCCTTGGACCATACGTTTTAAGACATTTGAAACCGCAATGCCAAACATCTAGGATCTTTTTAAGTCTTTAGCACCATTGTAATATTGTGACAGTAAGTTCATGTTCATCCACAGTTTTTTGTCAAGATTCTTTAAATCATTCCTGCATATTAAAGCAGGCTCACAGGCAAGTGTTCAAAATTATCTTGAAGCCTTTTTACCACAACTCTGAACTAATGGGTGCCACTTCCTCCACCTGAGATTACCAGAAAATCCATGTTTGTTTGTGGAAGAGTGGATGGGAAAAACCAAGATGGTGTGAGTGCGGTGGTTATAAACTGGGAGGCAGACAATTTGAGTGTAGCGTCAGCTTTCCATCTGTAGTTTTGTTACAGTGTTTTAGTTTCACAGATACTGATGCCCAAGCAAAAATTGTTGTATTACCGGCCATCCTTTCCCCCAGTCATCAGCGAGCATGAAATAGGATATGATGCATAAGTATCCAGGATTTACTGTCACATACAGTAGTGCTGTCTCCCCGGCGAGGTGCATCATGATGATGTACACCTACAATCCTCCATTTGGACTCAATGTCTTTATAACTCGGCATTAACCCAAATCCCTGGCTAGCACTGGGAGGTGTCAGCGGGGGCTTAAAGGTGGGGGCATTTTCTCACTCACACCTGCCTATTATGCTTGCTACTCATCGTAATGGCGCTCTCAAGCACCATGAGTGTCTCCACGAAGATCGTTTTCTTGACGAAAAGCTCAACTCAGGAAGCTCCCCTGCAATATTTTCAGATCACCTGTGCTGTACATAAGAGAGCGTGATTGGAAAAATGATGCAAGCGAGAAAAATCTACACAATGGGTTTCATTATTAGCCATTTTGTCTCACTCAGCACCACAGAAACCATCGGTAGGTGGCACAGTATAACAATAACTAGGCTGTTTTAAATTGAGATGGAAATGTGCTGGAACAGTATGAAAAATGGTCAGATACGGCTCGTCATCCTGTAAATGTATAATCCACATTTTCTCAAATGAGATAAAAGCATGGGACTCCCCAGAAGATGTAACAATGGCCGTTAGCACAACGCAAGTAACTCATTAATCGGGAAACCATTTGGAATGAGCCAATTGAGCACAAGCTGCTTAGCCAATCCCACACATTCCTGCATGCAATTGATTTCATTTGACCATCATCATCAGAGGTTGTGACCAAAATTAGATGCAGCCTGGCTAATTATCTGACAGTCGGCAGCTAATTATCCGGCGGTAGTGAGACACAGAGACGAGGGAGGCAGGGAGGAACCTCCTACCGCCGCCCTGCAAACCAGTCAGGACCCGAAACCGAGACCACAGCGAGCGTGGAGATCAGGCTGAGTGGTTCCACTTAAGATCTGAGGCAGGTTCCCTGAAAGAAACGGAGCGAAATGAAGATAAATGTAACACACAGCGAGACTCCAGAAAGCCCCGTGCACGGAAACCACGGAGAGGGAAGGGGTAGAAAAGTAGAAAAACACCAACCGTGATGCTCGGCCTGATTTTTAATCTGATGGAAATTATTTCCATCATTCACTTAACGGCGGGGGAACTCTGCAGACAAGGCCAGCAGACCATAACAAACAATGAGCAGTTGTTCATCCAAACAAATGAGTGGAATATCCCGCATAACGGCAAATTAGCACTGGTGCTGCTACCCAGGAATTAATCGCTCTTTGGTCTTTTGTTTGGCAGAGATTCATGAGAGGATGCCAGCAGTGATGTCAGAGAGCGAGGACGGAGGGAGGGGAAGTGTAGGGCTGGAGGACAACTCTCCAGGTCAGAGGTCAGATAGATGGACTCTCCTCCGATGCACTAATTACCCAGGAGGCTATGCTCAGCCGGCTGCTCGCACATGGGGATGAGCCCAGTTGAACAAATGACATAAGCATACATCAGGAAAGGATAAACTTCCAAACAATTACAAATTCTTAAAAAAAATATATAACAGCAACTTTACAGCAACAAGAGAAAACCTTCAGTGTTGCCTAAACAAAAAGCTTTGCTGCTTAATTATCCAACTCATCATGTATCAACCAATTTCTACAAAGGCTTTTTTTAGATGGAGAAAGTAAAATTCTATCTATATTTTATGACGTGGATCAATTCTTTCACCTGATTTTGTGCGAAATTAATTTATAACCTTCTTTTATTCAGAAGGATCCTGATGTGGAACAAAACACAACATTTAAACAATGTTTTACAGATGCATTTCAATTAGAAGTGTCAGTTCGTGTAACATTCTTTATAGTAAGATACAAATCTAAATGTCCAATCTTTATTATTTTTTTTTTATGTGAAACTTATGAGGGCAAAGAAAAAATACAGCATTAAATAACCTGACGGTTTTTTTGTGTTGAATCTTAAAACATGTTTTTTGAATGGCTATTTTCTTTTTTTTTGTGAATAGAAGAAAGATAAAAGTGAAGGATAAAACTTTGTGCTCCTTTTCATTCATAAACTATTTTAAACTTCATGTAAAGTTTTCATATTTATTATTGATTCAATAAAATAAAAAATCTAAATGAGATTTATTTCTGCTCAGGCTCTTCTTGGGCCACGATCACAGTGGGTGAATGCGACCCAAGTCACAGCTGCACAACCAAACTCCTAGTTTATCGGCCACCAAAAAAAAAACATCAACATATTTTCATATTTCAAGAAGTGTGCAGACTAATAGGATAATCCTCATTTTAGATGAGTTTCAAGTTATTGATGTTAAACATGCGTCATAATTGTGCAGCAGAAGAAGCCAGACGGGGTAAGTCTGAACGTGAACAATGTCCGAAGCAAGCGGTGCCAAGTTTAGCGTTCTTCTTTTCTCAACTTCCTTCATCTTGTTCTGATCTTGTGACGATACGGTCTGCTACCATCGATCAACTACTTTAACATCCATCCACAGTAAACACGGCGCTGCTGGGAGACGTCTATGTTTTTCTTCTGCTCATTTGGATCAGTGGTAAACCGTTGGGTGAATGAAGCCTTGGAGACGTTGACCATTTCCAGCAGTTAAGGGGTGAGTGACAGGATTATTCTGGTGCTCTTTTAAGGGCCAAAACAGAGTGAAACCAGTCTTTATGCATTATTACATTTTTTTACATCTGGATCAACCTGGATCTTTAGTCGAATTAAGGAGGATCATTTTCCCATCATTTAGTTGATTTTATTTCATGAAATATCACTGGACATACTATTTCCCATTTCAAATGTGTAAATGAGAGGTAAACAAAAAAAGTAAAAAAGAATTGCGCCATAGTTCTGATATCAGTAATAATTTAAACATCACACATCCCTTCTGTCTTTCATTTGGAAAAACATGTTTTTCCTTTACTGATGATGCCCAAATCGTCCCCCCCCCCCTCCCCGACTTGTTTTGATGCGCAACTACACTTTGGATCTTTTGACAAATTGCGTCAGAACGTCGAGCGGCATGGGGGAGGATATCGGATGGATAAATTGAAATCTGGATTTGGAGGAAATTCTGAAAGCATCGGCCAGAATCGGAGCATCAGGATGGAAGGCCAGCAAGCTTTTTGTTTTAGAGACACAACATTTGAGACGGGGAAAGTAAACAGAAGAAGCTTAATTCGTTCCCGACTAAAACCGGGCTGTTGTACTACAAACTGCCAACACTGCTTTCTAACAAGCAGGACCATAAACAGTTGTCGGCCTGGATAAAACCTCAGCGAACCGCACTAACCGTAAAGAATAGCTCTGGGTTTTTATGCTATCTTTAAATAATCATTTGCAACATTTTTGATGGCACTGATAAACAAAGTCCTGCTGATGGGGGAGCAAGCAGTGAGCTTAAAAATGCTTACCTCCATAGAGCTGTAATGCATCGATGAATATTTAATGTCCTGCTGCACCCTTTACATTTTATTTCTGCTTTCCTACATAAATTTCACCGGTATTCTCACTGAGGATTGGTCCTCATGTCCTTTTTCGACATCGCCGTTTCACTGAAGTTACAGTTTGTATTTTTTCTTCTCTTGCTTGTAGACAACGGTAAAAACACAACAGGCACTCCAAAGCCCCTGCATGTGCCTCCTCCCCCAACTTCATCCGCATCCATGACCCCGGAAGTGCGTTGACACGAAGCCCCCCCCCCACAGCGGGTGCGGGACGCCGACAGGCTGGTCCGCCTGGCTCTTGGTAAACAATCTGTGCGTTTGTGTGAGCGATGGGCGCGTCGTTTGTTTTGCTAATGGGTGTTTTTCTCCTTCACACTCCACGGGGAGTGCTATCTAATGAGCCGCCCACCAGCGCTCTCCCTCCCGCAGCCCCCTCGCCCGGATCGTGTGGCTTTAACCCCCGGTTCAGAAGAGGATGGATCACAGGGTCCGGGGCTCGAAACACACCGAACGCGAGGGACTCGTGTTTGTTTGAACTCGACTACAATCGCATACGACTTTTACGTGCAAACCAGTCGAAAAATGTGTTTTTTTCAGTTTTACATGTATTTAAATATTAATAAACATTGACCCATGTGGTTGTACGACTTAGCTCTTCCCGGGCTAATGAAGGAAATCTTGGACATTTGTGAACTGACAGGAAAAAAAAGCAGTTCAGCTGTACTGCTCCCTAATGCATGAGAGGATGTTAAATATACATGCAAACCTATGAAGCCGGGCCATCGGCTGCTTGGTAACATCACACTGGGGATGTCGAGCAAAGCTAGCGATGATCAAGGAAACGCAGTGTTCAAAGTGTCAGAGCATGCCTTCCACATGCCTGCATGTTTACTTGGGGTAGCATGTTAGCTTTTAACATCTGGATTAAGCTTCAAGCGATGTTTACATGAGTCTGCTTACGTCAATGTTTGAATTTTAAAGTGGTACTTCAGAAATGTTTGTTCCTATTCAGGAACATAAACACTTTCGTTTTTATTGTTCAGTGTTTCTACTGAAAGCAACTGACAGTTGTATGGTGTGAGTGCAAACAGTGCAACTGCTTACATACAATTAAAATCATTTTACATACAGTTCATCCTGGGTTACTAGGGGAGATGGTCAGATTTGATTCTTAAGCAGCAACTGCGTATCCTAGCCGGAAGCTGAGAAACCTGCAGCATCATCAACCACAACCTCCAAGAATGCCGGACAAGCAAACCGACTGACAATCGGTCCAATCAAACATATGAACTTTGGTTCCGGGTGCAATGTATCAAACAAAAAAATGCCGCTCGCCGTTTAGTCAGGAACTAATAATCAAAAATATTTCCAAATATATTTTATTTAAATTTAGATGACTGCTCCTCTTATATCAGATGTAGTATCAGCATATTATAAAAGGTAAACATTTGCATGAAGCAGTGAAACGCTTAATTTAGACGGAATGTTTAAATAAAGAACAATTTAGATTACTATCAGTTTAAGTTCTTGCTCTTACCTGCCCCCTTCAATCAAACGATTATTTAATAATCTGGCTAAAACAAGCAAAAAAAAAAAGAGTCCCTCCTGCTGTTATTGCTCTTTAGAAACTTTCTATTTTTTTAAGACCTTTTTGTTGGAGAATACTTTTTGATTCAGTTGTGGACGGTTAGTTCAGGACCTGGACCAGGAACTCCTACTATGGAGCCACAATGTTGTAATACTTGCAGTATTTGGTTTATCCTTCTGAAAAAAAAAAAAAAAAAAAAGTTTATTTTTTGCCCCCATAATCCTTCTGAATTTTCCCTGAGGTTGTAATGTTAGTTTGACAAGCTACTTTGTATGGCTACATCCCATCATCGAGACGTTGATCTTTTTTTGTGGTTTCATGTTGCAAACTATTGTCAAAATGTTCCAACTATGAATTATTGCTACGGAAAACATGCACACATTCAGCTCCAGCTAATGAAATATGTGCAGTACAGCAAAAACAAAAGCCGCAAACCCATCAGAAATCATAAACATGCAAAAGAAAAGTGCAAATGACCGTACAGGACTTTGTAGGCAAGAGCAGGGCAACAAACAAAAGCAGCTTTAGTCGATAACATGTGTAACGCTTTGTAGTATTTCTAAACCCATGTGAAATCTTAATGGACCGTGAACTATTCCATCTTATTCAATTCTTCACATAGACTGAACCATTTCTGTTTAAGAGATATAGTTCTATAACGTTAAAAATGCCATGTTAAAGAAAGAAAACAAAAATCAACAGGTAAGTCATTTCTGACCTGAGATGTGTCGACAGTTGCTCAGACTTCCAGAGGAACAATCGTCTGGCCTTATGGATTATTAAATCACTCGTTGACGAGTGCAACTCGGCCTCTGAGACTTCCCAAAAACAGCCCCAATAAATGTGTGTAATATGTGAGGAGCACTAAATCAGGATGAGACATCTTTGTAGCAGAGGTGTGGATCTAGGCAGGGTCTGTTTTAGCAAATCAAAGTGAAAGCACCCGCAACATACTAACGCCACTTGATTTGTCATATTAATATTTAAGAAGGATGAAAGATTCCACCAGTTAATGAGCAGATCAGCGTGTTTGCTTTTTTAGCTGTGGTCTGCAAAGGTTTTGTTATACAAATCACTACATAAGTAACGATTTCAGACAGGATAATGCAACACGATCAGAGGATTGTGGCTGGTTTGGGTTCATTCCCCAATGAGAGCGCCTTTTCCTGATTTTTGAGACTGGGAAAACTTTCACTGCTGTCTATAGAATGAAAGGCCCCTACAAAACTAAACCCATTTAAACCTAACATAAAATCCACAGGCCAAATATTGCCATCAAACAAAATTATTGTAACCATGTTTCATGTATGAAGGCATATGGATGTTTCCATCCCTACCTAAGGCATAGGTTTTAATGTGCATGCTGTGCTATACTCAGATTAGTGTGACATCATATAAAATGCATTTAGATTTGCTAACCATCTGGAGGGGAGCTGAAACAGGTGTTCCTCCAGAGTGGAGGTGCTCCCTCACCCCAAATCTCTGCATCAACAAGAAAACACATTAATACCGAACAGCACGGCAGAGTGAAACAATCCGAAAAAAATACACGCACGGCCTCATATTACTCCGATTTAGTGAGGGGAATCTTTTTAGATTTTTATCCAGTCCAGTAACACAAAATATCTCTTTTCAGTGCTTTAAAAAAAATTGAAGTAGGTATAATCATTAATTTAAATCCAATATTTTAGATGAGTTCATTATGCATTTACTCATAAGTCGGACAATAAACACGACTTGGGCGATTATGGATGAGATGGCTCAGACAGACAGGACGAAGTGTCGCGGGTGGGGAGAATAACGTACAACTTTCCTGGGAGATCTCAGGGTATACAAGCCCTCTGTAAAACACTGGTACAAAGGAAGGCAGGAGCCTTTTTTCCCCCCTTTATACCATATGCTCCTGTTCCATGGAGGAGCTTGCCTGAATGGGATATGAGGTCCAGAGATACTGCCTGTCCAAGCCGAGCAGGTGTGCTGCTGAGACCCTCAATCACACACACATATACAGTATATGCTGCTGTTTACATTCTGCAGAGCAATAATCCAACAACTCTTAATGTAGCAGCTGCCCAGATTGGCCATCTCGAGCTGCAATGCTGCGCACTTACACTGTTAAGCATTTTTCAGTCAGTAAAATTAAAGTTTTATGACCACGAGAGAACATCGCAGGAAAATATAGAAGGTGTCTGTCAGTTCAGCTGATTTCATCTGCATTGGTAAGCAAAAACGTTCGTCCTATGACTGCAAGTCCTGACTCAAGTAATGAATGACCGCTATTTGGTCCAGCACTTCGGTTCTGCTCAGTCTCTCTTTATCTAACGCTCTCCAGACAGATTTAAGAGGGACATAATATTAACATTTTCACTTTTTTCTATGTTTGACAGGACATATTTCATCATCTAAGGTCAATTTCAAATCAGAAAGCTCAATCGTTGCACTTTCTGGGGGGGAATAGAAAATAACACGTTAGCTGAGCAGTTCTAGCTGAGACTAGAGGAAACCCAGCCACCAGTTCGGTCACAATCAACTTCGGATCATGCTACATTCACTGTGTCTTTATGCAGTTAAAAACTAAACACTTGAATACTTTATTACAGGTTTTAGCATAGTAAATAGTCCAAAAATGTGTTAAAAGTTAATTTATAAAAAAACTGTCTAGTCTAGCAACAACAACGAGTTTAGATTTGAATGGAGAAACATGAAAGGGTGACTTATGTGTATGATTCACAAAACTATATGTGGATTGGGCAATCACAACGTCAACGTTTTTTTGTTTTACAATTTGTGATAGTGAAAACTTTAAAGATGGAAGAAAAAAAACAAAAAAACAGAGACAATTATTCAAGATTTTAAAGCTGCAAGATCCATAAAAAATACCTGCATGCTATAGACACTAACAAAATGAATGTAGATTTTTCAGGTGAATACATTCTCCACAGATGCCGTGTAATAGTTTCCATCTTCCATCCATTGTATGCAGGATTCCCTCCTTTAAATGCACCTCTAGACTTTGTTATAGCTCTATAAAGACGTACCTTGGAAGATGAAGCTGACTTCAGAGCCACTGATCTCTCTTGACTTCCAGCACAGAATAATGCACAGGAGATCTGCAGCTGCAGATTGCTTAGATCTCCTTACATGCTGGTGAGAGGTCGGTCGTTTCTTCCCAGCTACGTTTACCTTATTTTTTAACACTGCACGTTTTCTAAAGAAATGTTAAAAAAAAGATTCTTTTTAGGAAACAAACACTGGCTCAGCGTGCCGTAAGACTCGTGTCCACAATTCTGCTGAGAAAGACCCGAAACTAGAACTGGTTAAAATAAATATGTAAGGAAATAAGGTCTGTACATTTATTCATATGACCTTCTGCAATTTTAATGCGAGTCCTATTTTTGTCCAAAATGCAAACGGAGTTTTACTCCCGAATTGTCCCTCCTGTAATGGGAGGCCACCTTAAATAGCTGTAAATTCTCCACGCAGCAGTGATGTATTAACTTCCTGATGATGTCTTTAATGCCCCTTTTCAAGGAATAAATACAGGAAACACTCAGTTCACCTGATACGAATTAAATCACACTCACAAGAGCACATCCCATTTGCTTAATATCAATCTCACAACAAGATATTACAGCTCTGACTCACTTAGCACCAAGTTAAAATTCAGAGCGAAATTCAATGAAGCAATTTTATCAACCCCATTGACTTTTATGATAAAATTAACACATTATTAAGCAGTGAAGATTCATCCAACTGCAGCTCAACAAAGCCTGAGTGCGCAGCACAGCTTTTCTGAAATACCTTTGGCCGAAGGCGCACATTTAACTTGAACCTGCAGGCGCACACACACACACCCACACACACACACACCCATTAATGCATTCTTCCCTTATTTCTACAGAGGCTCCAGTATTAGTGAAACCCCAGTCTGCTGGCAGCCCTATCCATCATCGCACCACCGTGAGACAGACAACAGCGCGCGCCCTCACGCATCCCACAGTCTCACATTTGCATTTGCCCAGCTTCTTAAATTCAGCAAAGGTAAGACTAATTCACATGCTTGCAGGCAACCAAAACTTTTTTTTTTTTGACAAACGTTGCCCTCTAATAGAAGTGAGCTTAAAGGTCACGAGTAGTGTGTTAGTTTGGTAATAGAGTTACTTTATTCATTTCTGTTGCTCTACAACAGCTTGCAGTCATTTTCCAAAAAGAATACATTTGTAAAAGCACTCAAAGCTGCCGCTAGCCGCCAGTTTGAAAACAAATGATCGGATTAAGAAGAAAAGGAAAAAGCAAGTAAAGGGTAAATTAAACAGATAATGCCTTTAAACATGCATATGAGCAATTTCTACTGAAGGAGTTTCGCGTTAAAGCCGAATGTATGCTGAAGCCATACGTTAAGAAGAAAACATGCCTAAATATATTAAAACATTTTCTTTATCCTGCAGAATCTTTTCTGTTTTTCTATTTCAAATAAGATTAGTGCAAAATAAATGTAATTCTGTCTCGGCTGGTCATTTAATGAAGCACAAACTAAGAAAGTTCTGCTTCTATGGCAGTTTTGATTTGGCAATTGAGCGTTTTTAACTTACATCACTTTTAACTTAAAACCCTTTAAAGGTCTTGATCTAAAACATTTTTTTTTTAGATATCTATGAAAAGAATTAGAAATACAACAGAAGACAAGGCCGGACATGGCGTACTTACTGCAAACATGCAACATAGAATAAACCCTACGAATGTCAACTTTGATTTCATGGGACTATCATGGGATTTGTTCAGTCACAAGCAGCAGACTTGTTTAAGTGTGACATGTGCATGTAATCACCTGCCATGGTTTGTTCCTTTAAAATAAACATCAGTGTGCGTAGATAAATGAAGTTTTCACAAATAACTAGTTTCTTTCCTTTTTTTTCTTCTTTTCTTTAAATTTTCAATTGGAAAAAAAATAATCTGACGCAACAATTTATTCAACATGATTTTTTTTTTATTAAAGCACCATGTTACTGATCAGAAGCAAATAAAATTTGTTTGAGTTAATCCTCTGCCTATTACCATCAGTCGTCATTCAGTCAGGAAATTTAACTCAGATGTTCACATTAGGGGTGCGTTATCTTGCGTTATCGGTTTGAGGGAAGGTGCTCAGATGTTTTTTGTTTTTTTTGTTTTTTTTGTTTTTTTTTGTATTTTCAGGAAATCACTTCTAAGTGACGACGAGATCTAAACTTTGACTAGGCCCTGAATCCGCTTAGAAAAATCTGATTAAAACATGGTAAACTGACCCGGTCGTACTGAAGCAAATCATTCCCAAACCACCTCCGCTCTTCACAGCTGTTGAAAAAGGTAATTTTTTTCTGGAATGCTGCATTTGATTGAAGCCAAAAAAAAAAGGATCTTTGGGCTCCAATTTATTTAAATTTGCTTTATCAAAAAGTCACATATATTTAGTCACATAAATTCACATATTAAGAATTGTATGGAGGAGCGAAACAAAATTGATGCAGCAGCGCAAATCTGGTCAAAAATCCAGCGAAACAGCTACAGTAATCTCTATTGTGGCCAATTTATAACAAAGCTTTCTGAGTGCTGTGTTCATGCAGCCCTGGATGCACCGGAGAAAATGCAAACAATAAAGCCAAGCTTATTCAGGAAGAGCATCCTCAGAAGACTGAAGCAGTTTCAGACGAAGCCATGGGATGGTAAAGATTATGGATGGAGAGATTGACGATGGTAAAATATTTTAGTCAAGTAAGAGTGAAACTATTTTAGCATATTTATACTGCAGTAAAAAGTAGTCGTCCAATTAAATACCGTAGTACTACTAAAACGGTCATTTGAAAAGAAAAAAAAAGACTACTCAAGTACTGAGTTATTAAAGTAAACATCTGTTCAGTTCTACTAGCACAGATTATTCTTAAATGATGTCAGAAATACAAAAATATAAACTATTATGCACGTTTTAGTATTTTAACGGCTGCAATAAAAAAAATATACTTTTAGGAGTAATTTAAAAAAATACTTTTAAGAGTAAAAGTATTTTTAAAAGTATTTTTGTTTTAAAGTTACTAGAGTAAATGTAACTGAGTAAAATATCCACCTCTGCAATGAAATAGCTATACTAAAAGCACAGACCTTGCTGTAACATGCGATGTACAACTTCCTGTGTTGGCCCTTCACCTGACACACTTGTACGTACCTCTAAGTAACCATCATAAACTGTGGAGACCTGTAGAACAAACAAAGATGTCCTTCCTTAAAACCACACAGGTCCACTGTGTTTGCACAGAGGCAGGGAAACGCAGCTTCCATTTTCCCCCCTGAGTATTACTTCCTGCAGATAGGAGCAGGCTCCATCTCGCCGCAGTTATTTGTTTTCTTCCTTTATTTGCTTCACAGAACACAGGTGGTAATTTGACATGTCATCACCGGGAAGAGAAGAAAAAGCTGTAATAAATGCAATAAAATGCACTTTAAGATTCCGCAAACAGAAGAAAAAAAAAGTTTAAAACTAACCTGAGATAAATGTATAAAAGTCATAAAAGTAAATGACTGTAAAAGAAAAATGTATCTCTTGTGGGCATTATAAAGGATCAAAGAAAAGGCAAACATGTGCATAGTATAGGCTGTGTCAATCACACAGCTTACTGAGCGCGGAAATAATTTCATTTCCACTCCTCAGGGAAACAGAAATCAAGTTGCTTGCCGACAGTGAGAACTGACTCAAGCTGTTCAATAACGGGGCCCGAGCTCACGGAGCCGCGAGGTTCTTTCACCGGGACTTCTGTGGACTCAAAACGCCACCAGAGGCAGACGAAATGACAATCAGATAAAGAAAGAGGAAAGCGAAGTTCCTCTGAGCGGAGAAAGCCACAGCAACATTCAGATGTCCTCATCAAGGGGAAGGAGCCGGAGCGGTACTGAGAAGGCTGATGCTTTTATTGATTCTGTCCCCGTCTTTGGTAATAAGAGGTCATTGCAGCGGTGATTTGGCAGTGGGAGATTCGCTGTGATGTGGTTTTAGTGAGATCTGCTGTTGATTTAGTTTCACTTTCTGTTGACGCGCTCTGATGGTATCGTCGCTAAGGTTAACCGCTATATTTCCTCCTCAACTCTATTCAGGTGAAAACATCAACAACAAAAAACGATGTTTAGCCAGAAAATCCTTCCAAATATTTGTATTTTTAAGTGCTCTGAAGGTCGAAGGTTTTATCTTTTGAAAGTTATTATATTAAAAGTCTCAGCATTGACTTCAAAATGCCGAATTAATCTTGCTATGATCTTTAAATGTAAAAAAATATATATATTTGTGCTCAAAACTGTCATAGACACAGTCATGAACCAATGTTCCTTTTTTTTATTTGTGTGACCATCTCCATGGAGAAACCATGACATCAACTTTCTAAAACTCTAAGGTTCATACAGCAAGCAAATGCGATCCAAACCGGACTTTTTGAATGGCAGCAAGAAAAGGAAAACACCTAAATTATACCTCTTCCAAATATGGCATTCATTTGTATTTGTAAACACGGCGCTGCTTTGTAACGTCTACGTTCGTCTTCTACCCATGTGGGTCACGTTGAGGTCCTAAACAGCTCCCACAGAAGCTGTGGAAATAATGAGCCGCCACATATTTACCACAAAGGTGCTGATTAAATTGGGGGGGGGGGCAGAACAGCAACAAGTCAATAGATCAATAAATAAGTGTAAAAAATTATATTTTCAAATCTAAGAGAAATCAATTCAAGATTTTACAACTAAAACTCAATAAAAACTCTTAAAAGATGAAAATACATAACAAAATATAAAACCAATATGTCAAACATGAACTAAACAGAAAATGACCATAAAAAATGAAATGAAATGTTTTCAAAGTTATGGGGGGAAAAAATTGCCTGGAATATCTTGTGTGTAAACTCATGACAAAAGTGAGCTTGCTGCAGAGCTTATTTTATATTTTGCAGACCGAGTCTTATCTTTTATAATAGAAAAGCTACTAGAATATAGCTTTCATTGTACACTTTCATTGTCAGTGGAAGAAACTAATGTTTGTTGTGCAATCAGAGTCTCGATTTCTACATACATACAACACCGTCGAGATGTACTGTGGCAGCCGCTGCTTCTTCAGTAAACATCAGAAACCCTCATTTGGAATGCTTTGGTATGTGTTAATATACCTGTCAGCACATTTGACCATGTTTAAAACTTTTTAAAGTAATTAATGCCTTTTTCTTAGATTAACATAACATGTTTTTCATTGAAAATCTGGGAAGACTTCTTTATTTCCAGCCTTTGTTGATTAAACTATATTCATGTACATAATTAGATTTCTCTCTACTGACTAATCTGGCAGCTGCTTTAAACTAGTTTTCAAGTCTAAAATGAAACCTCACCTGCACTCGGCAGCAGTCAGGTGGGAATACAACCCACAAATCTATATGCAACTCATATTTAAACGGGAGACAGAAAGCAAAGGGAATAAGAAAGTCTCCGGCCGCCTTCTCACATGTCTCATTAGTTAAAACAGCGACCGCAGCGTATCCACACCTCTAGCAGGGAGGAGATCAGTGGAACAGGGACTGAGTGCCGGCAGTTAACTCGGACCACGGTGACACGTCCAAGGCTGAGCTTAATTAGCAACGAGGATTCACAACGCGGCTGGACAGGGTTATGAATTCAAGGAATACAGAAACTCACAGCAGTAAAGATTTTAGTGCAGGTTTTCTGCGCTGGGACCAACCAGCGGTCAGTAAAGGTAAGAGCCAGCAAGCCTCCAGAAACATTTAACAGGCCCTTTTGAGGATGTAAATGACAACAATAGAGGGTTCTGCTAGTGTTAGTTGCTTCACTTTGATATACGACAATTTAAACCAATTATACAGAAATATCAGTTTAGCTTATCAGATTTGTCCCTTTCCTATATGACGCCATTAAAGAAGCTACCAGTAGCATTATGGTTGTTTTTTTTAATATATATAAAAGTATTCCTGGATCAGTACTTTTGTTTCTTAACTGAATGAGCCAGGTTCTCGTTCTGCTTAAGGAGAGAGCTTTTTCTCCCCTCTGTTGCTACATGAATGTCCAAGAGTGAATACTGCTATAAATATAGACAGAAAGGCAGAAAGCCCTTTAACCAACTGAACTGTGACTTTTTCTGAACTGGTGCTAAATAAATAAAACAAATTAAAGTTTTAAAAAAACTCATGAAATAAGAGGAAGATCATCATCTTAGTGTGATCATTCAGAGAGGAACCCAGCAAGAGTTTAGATAAAATACGCTTTTGAGTTTTCAGCATCTCATGAATGTAGCCAATTAAAAAAATTAGCCACGACTCCAAAAACTATAATAGTTTACCCAAAATAATTATTTTCTCAAACAAATCAGAAAATTTGTTCTCCCTTGAAATTCGACAAAGCCACCAACTTTCCACGGATGCCTCCTCGGTTTGTCCTGCTGGGGTCGTTCTTCAATTTCAGTGAAGGTGTCTATTTATATTATTGCTTTTCTACGTAAAGGTGAACTTTAATAAATTAGAATGTAATTAAAGTGACACTCATATTTAAGAAAAAAAGTTTCTAAGAAAATTCAAATATTAAAGATTTTAATTTCAGAAATATGTGTGCATACAAAGATATCTCCTTTATTATTATTTTTGGCGATGTTTATTATGGATATTAAACAACAGCAACTACATGTTATTCTATGAAACACATCAGTTTGGTTCATGTCTTTTTTTTAAACGACAAACAAACTTTCTCTATCTGATGTATTAACACTTTATTCTAGTTTAACCGAGAAAGTTCATTTACATTCGTTTTCTCTGCTGTGTGTTTTCTGTTTTCGATGATAAGTTCTAATTCTGATGCAGGGGAGTTTTCCTCCTGACTGTCCTTACGTGCATGCTCAGCATTAGGGATTGCTATAAAGTAAAGAACACAATAAAAGCTGATATCTAGTATCTCTGCATGCTGATCCAGAGTGAATGCTGCAAGTCAATGATACGAAGCAATCTGCTGGGTTTCCTTAGATTGGGAACTTTGAATATATATTTGAATAATAATAATAAATAAAAAGTTGAACTGTTTGATCATGAGAATCAATCTTAGTGTAACAAAGTGTTGAAAATTGACACTTTATTAAAAAAACTGAAGTGAATTGAACTAAATTACAACACGCAAGCAGGTGGAACTAAACCTTCGTCCGACGACAATGTCTGGTTTACACACACGCACGCACGCACGCACGCACGCACGCACGCACATACCCACGCACGCACGCACATAAAAAAAAAAACTGTACGAATGTTTGCATTACAATGAAACTATGAAAAGTTTAAGGAATGACTTGAAGCCATGAGGGGTTGCAAAATTCAGAAAGTTTTCCAAGGGTAAAAAACAATACCTTCAGTTTTGTGTGTGAAAAAGACAAAAAACAAAAGTGATTCAAGAGGAGACAGAGAGAATGGCAAAAAAAGTGTGTGTGAAAAATAAAATAGAATAGAAATCTGAGGGCGAGAGAGTGATGAGGGAGGCAAGACGACAGAGTGGGAGAAGGAGAAAACACAAAAGTGCGGCCCTCCTGGGTTGGATGCTGACACCGGTGAGGGATTACTGAGGGGAGGAGCGGGGGCCATATGGCTGCATGGCAAAGTGGAACCCACGGGGAGGCAGCGGGCACATTAGCTTGCATGGGGCCTCCATCGCTTCCTCTGCACTGCGGTTTGCGGGACGCTCAGGAACATTGACAATGACATCAGGCTCTCCCACCTCTGTGATAGCCTCTGGATCCCCGACGACGTGGCTGGCGAAAGGCCAGGAGGAGAAACAAGCAACAACAACAACAAAAAAAAAAATCACCTGCTCCTTTCTGCAAGCAAAGAGTTACTTATGCCACTCGATAATGACCCGGGGACAGCTGCGAAAACAGCGGTCACGGGTAAAGCCTGAGACGGAAGGCATCAAGGCGCCGCTCGCCGTCGCCGGCCTCTTTTCAAAACAACAGAGGAGAGAGTCATAATAGCACCGCGTTTCACACCAAAAGCGCCACTGTCGTTAAATCAATAAGTCATTACCTTTAATGGGATAAGCACTTTGAAAACTAATTGAAAACAGCTCCATTTACTCCAGCCAGCCCCTTAATGCAAACAATACTGTTGTTGCAGCGAAAAAAACAAAGGAAAAAAAAGAGAAGAAGAGGGAAAGCCAAAAAGATGGAGAGAGAGAGAGACACACGCGCCACAACCGGAGATCCAGAGCCTGGTGATGTGGTCAAGTGTTTTACTTGATAATGCGCTGCTTCCTAAAGCCGGAGCGGCCATTTAACCCGCATCACATTTCAAACAGGACCATAAATGCATGGAATTAAATGCACACCGAGGTCTGAGCACGTTCGGCCGGAGGTGTTTCAGTAGCGAGGGAGTAGGGAGGGAGGAACATTTTGATTGTTTGGAGGTAAAAGTGCTCATTGTGCACCGAGCTGCACGAGAGCCGTAGTGAGCATCAAAACTGTGTGGTGGCAGATTTGGGGAATACTGATTTATATTAGAGAAAATGACTGTGCATTCAATTCCAATCAAAAGCCTCCATGGCCGGCGGCCAGTTCTGTTACTGGGTGAAAGGCACTGTATTAAATGTAAGGCAAATTGAATGCGCAAAGCCAAATATAAACCTTGGCACGCGCCGCTTAATCAGAAATGGATTCCTACCAGCACGGCTACTAAGCGGGATACGTCAGAGGCTCCTTTCTTTTAAACATAAACAACAAAGGAAGCAATTATAAACGTGCTTTTTATGTTTTTATGGAGCAAAATATTGTTATCCAACACTAGTTGCTTAAAAGAATAAATTAAAAAAGAAAAAAAAACATAAACAATAAACTAATACTTGCTTCTCAATTGAAATTTGATGAACGCTCACAGTGACTAGCTTTAAATACGGCACCATATCTCACGCCTCAACAGAATTTTTTTCTACACCTATCCATAATAAATGTAGATCTGGAAAAACAAAATTGCACATCCATAGCTTCAGATATAGCATCGGCAGCTTCATGCGAATCTATAAAGGTGCTTTTTTGTTTTTTGTGTAAAATGGTGAGCAGGATGCCATGTCTGTCTTCACAACACTAAACACAAGACAAATGGCTGATGGTCACCTCATTGAACAAGACCCTTTTTTCCCCCAGTAACTGTCTCAGTTAGATGAAAGCTTCACCTGAAGCATTCGGTTACACATGTTAACCTTATCAGCCAACATTAAGGCGAAGACAAACGTCATTAAAATGTTACAGCGTGTCCTAATTCAGGTCCGTTAGGTTATTTTCAAGAAACCATGGAGAAATCTAAGTTAAAGCCCAATTGTTTGGCATCCAGAGAAACTTTTAGAGCTTTTAGAGCTTGCTAACATGGGTGAGTAATTAATTAATAGTACATAAACAAGCTTAAAGAAATCCTGAACTATGCTCTGATCACATTTCTTCAGTGTGTATATGAATGTCTTTACTGCATGCCTGTGAAGTTAAAGCTTTATAAAAAAAAGAGCTACTCTCAGTATAAACAGAGTTGTAGGCACAACATACATTTCCTGCCTTGATGGAGACACAGATTAAACATGCAATGGAATTACGAAAAAGACTTGGTAGTTACTGTTGATTACAACGCATCATAAGGTTGGCCGTAGGAATCGATCAATCTTTTACATTTGTCAGACTTTTTTGGGGGGGTTTGGGATATAGAAAATGTGTATTCCACGCTGTAAATGTTCTGGCTAACCAGTGTCACAATTGCATGTTCCTCTCTGACAATATATAACCATTTTTTTATTATTTTCCATCAAATCCTTATGAACTTAGGGCATTCGTGATGATAAGCCAAGGCAATGATGTTGGTAACAGGTAAGGGACGTTTTACTTTGACTGGCAAATGCATTAACAGAACCATTATTTAAGGGGTAAATAACCAATTCCTTTGACCTTACTGCCAAGTTTCCATCTAATGTGATTTTAGATCTTAATCATGTTTGCTCGTTCAAAGTTGAGGGTTGTTCAGGGTACCTGGTTTAGTCAAATGTATCTCAGCTCCATTTTGAGTGTGTGCAAACTCATCTGCTAGCCTGTTAGTATATCTGCATTCTTTATAAATCACAAATCATTCAAGTTGAAACTTAAATGGGATTTAGTTTAAAGGTGCAGCTTAATATGAAAAAAAGAAAAGAATAAAATAAATCTTTTCTGGTTGTCACGTCTGCGAGAACATGAACATTTCTTCATACAATGTCTGCAGCCATCAGGGACGCGTTTCATAACTAGGTTAGCCATTAGGCAGACGGAGCAGGAGATGATCGTGCGGATGAGGAGAAGCAAAAGATTAGTTAACAGGTGGGAGTCTGCAGGTACCCACAGTTAAATGAGGAAACTTGCACAACCACATGCACACAAATATTCATCAATCTCTGGCTTTTTTTTTTTACACTTGGAAGAATGACATACTCACATAAATGGGTGAATAAAAGAACGAGGGCACCATCTGGTTGGGTTTGATGCTAATGGGGGCGACTCAATTATGCTTTGACTTTCACTGGACTGACCGGGACGGCATGGTAATGCTGCCGCGGACTGTTTATGTTCAGCCTATGATGCTAAGTGGACACTCGAGGTTGCTAGAAGTATTTACGACAAAAACCAAAGGCTGCAATGATGGAGTCAAAAATCTGACAGCGGTTCCTTCCTTTCTTCTCCCATATCCTGTTCTCTTAATGGTCCTCAGCAAGGCCATCCAAGCACCGGTCTCTAGTGTTGGTCAACACTTGTTATATCCTTGAACAAGGTGCTCAAGTTAAATTGGCTGCGCAAATGGCTAATGTGTATAATGGAATTGAGAGATGCCCCCCATAAGTGCGTCTGCTAAGCAAATAAATAATTTAATGCAAATCCCAGCATCGTGCCTCCTGCCAATTAAGCTAACCTGTTTTAGCTGTAAGTGATTTTATTACATTAGCATGCCGTAGCTCTGACTGCATTAGGGAGGGTTTAATCAGTCTGTAATCAAATTAGAGCACAAGACAGAAGGAGGAAGTGCCACAGCTCCACAAAGCACCTTGCTGGCACACCTGCAGGTCTCATCTGAGAAATCTGTATTTAAAATGCTTTTTTATACAGCCGTAGTATGGAACATTATGCAGCATGAAGTTAAATACTTCAGCAGAATGACCTAATATCCGACCGCCTACCATCTTTATACTCCTCGAGATTGTGAATTGATTTGTCAGGAAAGCATTTGCAATGTTTCTGTAACATTTTAGGGTTGAAATAAAAAATAAGGTAAAACTGTGCCTACAAGCACCACAGTGTTGAGACAGAGAAAGGTGGCCAGATGAACATTCAAACTGATGGAATTCACTGACTGACTCACAAGAGGATGAAGGGAAGGATGGCAGGTTAAATGCATGGACAAATGGTGAGAAAATGGAGAATAGTTGGATATTTGATTGGACAGACTGATAGACGTAATAATCAGCAGATGGATGGAAGGATAGATGGTCCGTCAGATGTTAGATGAAGAATTAACTGGATTTTCAAGTGTGTGGATGGACAGATAAACAGATGGATGAATAAACACATAAATGGTTGGATGCCTAGATGGTCAGATAATGAACAAAGAAATATTCAAGTTGACAGACAGATGATGGAACAATTGACAGAACCTCTAAAAACGTCTCCATCACAACCAACAACTCTAAGACATTGTGGACAATAATCATTTAAAGTGATTCTACTTGTATTTCTCTGCTCTGTGCATCACCTTGTCCCTGCTGATGTTAGCCGCCACAATCAATAAAGCATCTTCAACACACAAACTGCATTACTGGCACGATTAACAGGCTAATGCAATAATCTGTGATGCTTAATGAAGCTGACCGTAGGTTAAAACAAAAGGAAGAGGAGGGTGGTTGTATGCATGATCCATGGCTGCTATGGGTTCAGCGCTAGGTAAGTGCTGTACTTAAGCTGTCAGACTGCAAGTAGCTCATGCTGTAGCTGAAAAGTCTGCGCAGGCCAGAGTGAATGCTCAGAACTGATACTCTCATTGTCTTGTTTGGTTTTTCTGCTCTTATTGGAAGCTTGGGCTTGGTGATCGTGCGTGTCTGTGCGCGAGTTAGGGGTGGGAGAAGATGAAGGGTGGGAACATGAGGAATGTGTTTGCCTTGAAGCCAAATTGCAGAGAAGAGACTTTAAAGATTATTTGTCCTGACAGATGGTAGTGATGGCTGACAGACAATGTCTCACATGAGGCAGATCACCTGGAGACGATTTCAGACGTGATCACATTCTTTCCCGACGTTCTCTGATCAGGGCGAATAAATAAGTGAACACACAGCACACGCTAAGGAAATTAAACGTGCAAAAACATAAATATGAAAAAAAAAATCTCTGTGGAGTTAAAAACGAGACTAAGGGAAAGCCCATAGAATAGAAATAGGTTTT
The DNA here is from genome assembly GCA_032876305.1 of Orestias chungarensis. Classification (NCBI taxonomy): domain Eukaryota; kingdom Metazoa; phylum Chordata; class Actinopteri; order Cyprinodontiformes; family Cyprinodontidae; genus Orestias; species Orestias chungarensis. The sequence continues at coordinate 697,220 of JAVLVB010000270.1, forward strand.
AAGTGGCCTGCCTTATCGTCATCCTCTTCATTGCTTGGGCTGATCTTCTCTACAAAAAGGGGAAGAACATCTTGATGTGCTTATCATCTGGTACCAGGGATGTGTGAGTAAAGTTCATCCTTTTGTCCTAATTAACTGAGACCTCCTCTGTCAGCTTGCAACCGAACGACCACTAATGAGGATCGTTACAGGTGGAACAATGGAAAATAATTCCTCGTCCTGATGCTTCTTATGACATTTCCTGATCTAGTATAGAGTTAAAAAGTTTTAAGTGACCTAAAACAGAAAATGTAAAAAGGAGAACAAAAAGCAGAAAGGCAGAGAAAAGACAAATTTCTTGATGTTCAGCTTACTATAAAAACGGGGAAGCATGTTAACAGGAGACCCTGATCTGGGTGTAGCTGCTTGGCTGGACACAAGTTGATGGAAAAGAAGGAAAAATGGAAAAAAAATGAAAGATGAAATGATGATTGGATGCATTAATAGGCAAATGGATGGACGAACAGGCAGATGGGTGGATAAATGGATGGATGAAGAGCCGGACAAATGAATGAATGGATGAGCGGAATGATGGAGTACTGGACAGATGGATGGATGGAAGGATGGATCAACTAGCAGGATGTATGATGGATTGCTAAACAAGTGGGCAGAAGAATGGTTGGATGTACAGAATGTTGGATGGAGTAATGGTTGGATAAAATAGTAGACAGATGGCTGGATATATGAACACCTTGATTAATGGTTTCTATGACAGATGTAAACATGGTGAAAGAGAGCAGAAGGATGGATGATGGATGGATGAGCGGGCAAATTGATGGAGGGATGGATGGACAAAGTGATTGATGGATGGACGGATTGTTTGATGGATGGTTGGATGGATGGATGGATGATTGATTGATGAGCAGGCAGAAGGATGGGTGATGGATGAGGGGAGAAATTGATAGATGGACGAACAGAGTGAGGATGGAGTAGTGGATGGATGAATGGATAGATAAACAAGGAGGCAGATGAAGGGATGATGGATGAATGGATTCAGTAACAGATGTAAGCATGGTGAAAGAGAGGAGGGTGGATGACAGATGTATGAGCGGGCAAATTGATGGAGAAATGGATGAACAGACTGATGGATGAATAAACAAGAACGCAGATGAATAGACATGGAGTGATGAATGGTTAAATGAGGAGGCAGATGGGTACATGGATGGATGGACGGATGGATAGAAGGATGATGAATAAGCGGGCAGAAGGATGGATGATGGTTGGATGAGGGGACAGATTGATGTATGGACAGATAAACAAGGAGGCAGATGAATGGATGTTGGATGGATCAAAGAAAATATGAATGGATGCACAAACAGATGCCATCACTATTATTCAGTCAGGTGGGCAGTGATGTAACCTGAGCTCACACTTATTTTTCCAATCATTAAAGAAGAGTCTCCTCTTCACCCCTGCAGCCTCATGAGGTATGGTCTTGCAGTTTGAAAAGTCATTGATAGGAAGGCTGGGCAGGAGTAGAGGAGGAGGAGGCAAGAGAGAAAGGAAGGATAAAAAAAAGAAAATCAATCGGAAGCATCTCAATTAATCTGGCAAGTGGCGGATTGATTACAGCCCTAAACTGGGTAAACAGGATTGTCTATTTAAGGGCCATGATCCCTTAATCATCACTTTAGCTCAAATAGACCAGGATCGCCACATCTGCTGGCCTGGCCGGATGCACATGCCAGGACCTTGCCTTTGAACCTCAGCCTCCTCCCCTTCACCTGTGATGTACAGCCCAGGCACATGTGGCTTGGAGCCTTCACGTTCCAAATGGCCGACTTGGGACTTGTGGGAATGGGTCGAGCTGAACTCTGACCAGCATGCAAGCTGCGGCCCCCAGCTTTGTGGCCGCTGCGAACCTCCCTATGTCGGGAAGGAATACAAAACACTGCATTAAGCTCACAAAGTGCGCCATGAGGATTGGATAAGGACGCTGCGAGCGGAGTAGACGCACAAGATATTCCGTCAGGTTGTGCTGAAGCCCAGGCTTCTGTGGCACAACATGAATTACAAAAAGGGAAGGTTTTACAGGGAGATGCCGAGGGGCCTAAGGGCAGAGCTGCAGATCTGAGTGGATGACTGAGGCCAGATGAATGGTTTACCTCACTCGGAGGATAGTCATCAACATACAGGAATATCACTGTATCCCTCCACCCCCTCCCTGTCTCTCTTATTGTCTGGAGTGGCAGAGTTGCCCAGGCTTCATTCTCTAGAGCCTGATTGAAGAGCCTCTCCTCTACTTCTCACCGGTTTGATTTACTTAGGCTATCTGTGGGAATTGGGCTGGAAGCTTCCTTATTAAGAGGAGACTGTCTGAAGGGTTCCACTGACTGATTGGGCAATTGAAGGCAAGGCACGTGAGTAGAGATACAACAACTATTGCGATCTGCAATGACACGTACACACAGCTGCATACAAACACCCCAGTGGTTTATGTATGAGCTCTAGCAGGCAGATGTCTGTCACAATTCTTGGTAGCTAGCTTCAGCCCAGTAAACTGGATGGATCTATCTCTATAAAAGGCCCTTAAATCGCTCCCTGGTGGTGACTGGCTTGCATTCAGTGGCTGCTCCCACACGCTCCAAGCATGCACCGACACACTTGACAGAGAAAGCAAAGCTCAGATTAGATCTTGTAACAGCTAAACGACTAAAACCCGCCTCGGCTGGATGATGCAAACTGAACCGGTCATTGTTTTTGCCGTTGTTTGAACAACAGCGCTTTCATGCGAAAGTGAAAAGCTTTAATTGTGTTTATACTGTTCACTTACAGCAGTGGTTTCTAAACTTTTCCCTGACATGCATCTTTAAACAGCTTTAACTTCTGCACCTCCATTAGAAATCCACAGGCAATGCTTCAAAGTATGTAAAGACACAAAAATGTTTTGGAGATTTTTCTCTCTTTTATTACTTCCTTTCTTTAGCATAATACTTTGAAAAACTAACACTGCGGAACGTACTTATTCATATGCTTTGTAGTACTTTGCTATATCATTTTAGCTGGCCAGAAATGTTAACGTTTTTTCTGTCTCCACTGCAGCTCTGCTGGTTGGTTACTTGTGTTTTTCTTGTCAAAAACTTTATTTTGTGCTTTTTACGCTAGCTTTAAGAACACAGAAGCTTAAATTTGACCCAAGGCAATTCAAAATGATGATGAGCATCACATTTCAATATATTTTACAATGAGGATCTGATTTTGTAATGATATTATATTTTAAATAAGCATTTGTTTTTATGTTCTACTGTAGCTGGTCCCCCTTGCGCCCCCTCGTGACTTCTCTGCTCCTAATTTAAAAAGACTTACTTACTCTACAACAACGAATGTTTCCTCGGACAACGGCGAGATTTGAAAATGGGTTAAAAAAATGATTTTTACAGTGACTCCCTGGATTATGCTCAGTATGGCAGCAATATGTAAAAATTGATGCACATCATACCAACTGCCAACACACAAAAAAAAAACAGAATGAGAAAATATCCTGTGGGCTTTTGTTGTCTCGCAAAAACGTCTTTTCCATCAGCTCTCCCATTAACCGGATTCTGCTTCAAGTAATGTTTTTATATACCCAACTACTTCAACTGGAATGATTTCTGGTCAACTTTGTCAAAGGTTATTGGTGGTTATTCAGTCACCTTAGGCAATAGTTGAACCTTATTGACTGTCAATAGGAACACTTTATTCTCAACCAACTCACATGCTTATTAGCTGAATATTTTTTTTTAAAGTGCATTTTCAGTTTTAAAGATCATAGCACCAACTAGTGGTGTGGCAAAGGATTTACACCACGTGTTGCCAGAAAAACCCTGTTGTCAATGTTGTTGTGTAAACGGAGTTTTAAATGCTGCCACACATATTCATACATAGCTTTTTGTATGCCTTGTTTATACTTTCACTTGGTGTGAAACTCCAAGGTGGAAAAGATGAAGTGTGTGTTCACTTCATACGTGAAACAAAAACGAAGCAAGACTATAAGGAATCTGGTTATGGAGGAGTGATGAGGTGGAGAGCTGGAGCAAATGCATTCATCAGTTTATCCCTTCCTGTTGACGGCTGTCTGTGCCAGGAGGCCCGACATTTCCACGAATGCAGCCGCTACAAACACAGCACTTTAAGCAAAACTTCCTGCTCCACATTGACGCCTGACGTCTTCAACTTGCGATTCACAAGACCTGCTTGATGACCTCAATTTGCTTCAGTCTGTGTGCCTGTAATAGCCCATCTGTTTCGTCTCACTCATAAGCAAATCCTGCGTTGTGGCAATCTAATATCACAGAACTTATTTTAGGCGTTACACAAAGATAAGGATTGCTGCACTAACTCCTATTGTTTCATTCCTTATTCTGGAGAAAGCAACAGAGCCATAAATAAAACTTCAAAGTGGTTCAGAAAAGATATTCTCAGCGAATAATAAAAACAAAGTGACACATCGTTGCATGCGTGAGAGGGAACGGCATTCATGACTTCATCCGATGTTTCCATGACGGAAACTCCAAATTATCATCCCTCTAGCACACGAAGCCACATTCATATGCAGCTATATATGCTTGTTAAAGATTAGCCTTCATCCTAATCAATTCTGTAAATAATTTCATCATTCCAGGGGAATCACATCAATACAGTCTGGATTTATGATTTCTCTACAAGCTGCCTACGACTCTGTATGCGTGCGTGTCATGAATATTTATAAATGCTGATGAATAATGTCTGTTTATCCCAATGAAAGGACAGTAATGATCAAACAAAATTACCATTTATGACAGTTATGGTTCCCTCCCATGACTGTGTGAATTATTAATGAGCACCATTGATTCTTTAGCACCACGGCCTAAAAAGGTGAGCTTGGTAATTCCATAAGTGCCACAGTGTGGATTGCTCTGTTCGCTGCGGCTCTCCCTCTCCTCCTCACTCCATCTCATCCTCCATTTGTGCTTTTCGACGGTGCGACCAGGGCAGGATCCTTCCTGTAATTCCATTACTGCTGCTACTATGGCATCCCATCATCCCGCAGGACAACTTAGGGACCACTTAGAGAGTTGTGCACGTTTAGCTGCGTTACAGTAATGCTGCCAACTGGGCAACAAGCACTATCTATCACTATCTAACAAACAGCAGCTCCTGCTCTGGAGTGTAGATGGATCAGTTTAAAAGGCACTAGTGGGACAAAATGGAAAGGAAAATACATCAAGGCACGAGAGAGAGAGCGAACAAGAGGAGGATAAAAAGAACAGCACACGAGATTAACAGCCCGTATAACTGTAATACCCCCAAAAAACATGGAGTGAAATCCCGATACACAGAACAGAATCACGACAGATGTGAAAGCATATGGAAACGAGGTTGCTCTCCTTACAGACAAACGTTTGAACAGAAAGGAGGAGATTATCCTTATTTTCTTTCTTCCGGTAACAAGTTAAAACTTTTCTACAGTGATAACATGATAATCATGATAATCTTTTCAAACAGAGGATCAGAATATTTAAACAAATCAAGGATTTTGTCTGCTGCCGTTGCAGTTCATGCCTCACTCTAGAGAAAACTTTTACACTGTCTTCTGTAATGTTTTCCAGCAGGAATTTGACCTGAACCTTCACCATGTGTTCAGGATCGGGTTCCTGTATAACGATATAGCCTCATGCAAACCCAAAGTGCAAGAGCTTTTAATCTTTAACAATCTTTCTGCCATGTTCCAGAATTCCTCCATCCTTAGCGCATTACTGTGTTTAACTGAAGCACAGAATTACAAAGAATATTTTGTATATAAGATATACAAAATATATATAGCGCCCACAATTTTTTTAGTTTTAGGATTAAATGATAATGAATGAGGTTTAATCAGCGTAATTCGGCCGGTATAGATTTGACACTATAACACATTTAAGCATTCGATTAGGACAATGATCTTAAACATTCATCAAGATTGCTTATAGAAGCATAAACAAGCACTAAACATCTTGAAGAGGCGAGGTCAGGGTGTATGGATTTATTTGAGTCTATATATCAAGCAAATCAAAAATACTTCATTACAAAGGGAAATTAGATATTTCTATAATTATATTTAAAGTAATTGACTGTTAATCCATACTTAGATACAAAGAATATATTTTTTAAATCATTTAAATGAAAAAATAAAAAACAAACAAAATAAATGTTAAATCTATGTAAACACCCGTCAATGAATATTATCTTATGCTCCTAATATTCCTGTAAAACAAAAACAAAAAAGCTACAGAGATCTGCGGTTTTCTTTATTTTCACTATTAAATAACGGCTTTGAACAAGCAGTTTTGTAACCAATTGGTTTTGGGTTGCTCCACGACAGCACGGAGCCGCAGAGCATAGCAGCAGCCCTATCTGAGCATAATGGTTTATTTTAGTGCTGTGATGGCTCAGTGGATTAGAATGTGACCACAGCAGACTCTGCAATGGGCTGGGGAAGTGCTTTTGCCCCCACACTGGGCTCACTGCTGTACTCAACAGATTAGCAGCCTTTGTTACACAAGTGGTGTTTTCTGAGAAAGGACAGAGTGTCTGAGAGGCTGGCTGAGGGCTGAGAAGAGAGAGTGTGTGAACAGCAGAAACACACACACACACACACACACACACACACACACACACACACTGAGACTCACACACACACACACACACACACACTGAGACTCAGAACAAAGCTCAAAGGAGCAGCCGCAGATCTCATCACCAGCCCACTTTAACTCTCACCCTCCATCTTGAACACCCACAGCAAGTCTTCCTGAGCTGCTCCCGCTTCAGACTTATCCGTCTCCACCTACAGCAGCGAGAGTAAACTGGGGCTGCAGGAGGGGGTCAAGCGAGGACTACCCCAATAAAGCTGCCTCCACCCTAATCACCCTTCCCGCACTCCACCTCTTCATCCTTCCATCTCTGAGCAACAGTGTATAAATCTGCCCCCCTTGACAGTTGCAATCAACAAGGGCCGTAGTGAACCATGCGTAATGGGCGGTTAAGACAGGGGCGTCGGTGAGCGGCAGAATTTACAGCAACAATTATAGCCCCCGTACAACGAGACGCCTGGGGGCGGGGAGCTGCTCAGGATTTTTCAGCAACACCCAGGTATCACCCCACCAGCCCCAACATACAGCCAGCAGCCTCATGGTAATACATTTGGATCTGTAGCAGAGCAGAGCAATAAATCCCCCTGCTATGCATGAGAGCAATTGCCTTGCAGCAAAGCCAGAATCTGCCGTAGCCAGAGCGGTGCAAAAATAATATGTAAGAGATAAATGATGACAAGTGAGAGGAGAATACATGGATAATCCTTTTCAGCATGTGTTGAGGCTGCATGTCTCTCTTCATCTCCATTGTGTTCCATCCCGTGTTTTGAAGAAAGCATTTAAAGCTCCCTCGTGTGACACGCACAAACAAAAGAAAAACCTTAGCAGAATGCCACCTACTCTATTAACCCATGTATCCGTGTCCCTTTCCTGCATCCATCCGTGGCAAATGGCACCACACTCCGCTGAACATGGCGCGCAAGTGTCTGTGCGTTTGCGTGCGAGTGTCACAGCTGGATTCGATTCACTTCCATTTAATTTAGTGGACGCATTTAATGATCAGTCATTTTAATTAACACATGTGACCTTTTAAAGCCATTATGACAAACAGATCAGCCATGAAAGCCATCGGCCTGGTGAGTGGCCCCAGGACGCTGGGTTCCCGCACCCCGACAACAACCACTGCACCCCACAGGAGACCTGGAACACAGTAGGACACGGCTCTGATACAACTCAAATTTGCATTCCGAAATATTTCTATACGATCCTGCAGCCACTGCCACTGTTTCCTATCTTGTCATGCACAATGACGAATTCTAAAACATGTTTCCCAGGTCTACTGTTGAACAAATTTGAGATTTCGGGAACCAACAAGTCCCATCACATCTAACCAGTGCATTTATATTGGGATCAAAGGTGTGGCATCCACAGTGTTCTGCTACATCAGGATAGAGTAACTTATTTTGGCTCTCACATGGTACCTTATTTATTTATGTTTTACCCGAGCATGGATTTAACAACTGCGGAAATAATTTGAAAGATCTATGAGGGCTCCGCGGTCGTCAAATTGGGAAAGTTGTGAGATTCAATGTCTCTTTAAAGGAAGTGGTATGGTTAGGTTTATATTAAGTAATGTTAGGTTTAGAATTCTGTATTATACAGAGTAAAATAATGAATACTAGTTTTGATTTACTGGTATAGCTATGCAAGTGATTTTAAGTCCTTTTTATGCCCATATTTTCGGTACGTGGAATTACTGAAGAAACCCTTCCAGTGATACAGACTAGATATGCTGCACATGGCTTCTAAACATGACATTCCTGTTTTTGTTCATGCACGTTTTTGTTTCATAATTTAGGCTATGTAATCCACTAATAGTACTTTTACCATTTGTTTTAACCCGGGGTTTTATGTCAAGTGTGTTCCTGCTGATGCACAGATGTTCCCCACGGAGAGAAAAATAATTTATTTGTATTTTATTTCAGGAGATCCCAAAGGTGGGATTGGGACCACGCTTCGGGAAACAAATATTTAGGTTTGGGCATTTAAGTCTTCTTTAGAAATTAAACAAAGACAAGGAAACCATATTTGTTTTAGAAATTGCAGGTAAAGATAAAAAAAGAAGACTTAACTAACAAGCTCAGTAAAAATCCTCCAAAATAATTGGGGTACCGTCCACTCAGAAGCAGGTGTGGTTACTACTGGTATTTTCTTCTCTGTTATCTATTCTATTATAAACATACCAAAGCGTTAAAACCCTTCTTCAGGAGCACCCCCCTGTTGTCCCACAGGACTTAGTTGGGTTTGCCCAGACCTGTCCCGGTCTCAATTTATGATGTTATGGAGCTTATACAGGTTTAAGTAACATATTTCTCTGTAACTAAGCAGACTAATCCGGGCTAATGTGGCATTGGATTTCTCCTGAAGGGTTGAAGTGCATTTTGTTCTGTTATTTCGCAATAGACCAATCAGTTCCTGAGCACAATGGATTTTACACAGCAAAAAACAAACAAACAAACAACATTTTGAAACAATTTTTTTTGTGTCTAGTTTCTAGTGCAAACATCTAAGTACAATTTAAATAAAACTAAGAATAAAACTAACAAGAACATTTTTGGCAAGCTATAGGAGCTTGTTTAATCCCAATGTTATGAATTTCTTTTTTCTTTCGCTTTTAACTTGCTTTCAGTGAAAAGGATAAAGTTATTTTATCAATATTCCAGAATTATCGACCTAAGACAAGCTGCTAAAAAGTTACTGAAAGTTTTTTCTTTTTTTTTGTATATGAAGTGTAGCAAAATATTTTCAATAGAAACTAGATAAAAATTACAAAACCTCAGATATAATATTCCCTGAATGCTGCCTTTTTGTTGTAGTGGCTTGTTTTACATACTCGCCTAAAAGAACAAAGAGAATTGGAGGTTTTTGTTCAGTGTTAACTTGAAAAACAGAACCAAAAAAAGGGATTTCGATGAAACAATTGCGGCAACTCTGAACCTAACAAACAGAATGCAATGCTGAAAAAGTTCCACCACATCTAGAACCTGTTCACACACCGCAAACAATGTAATTGGACTTACCGCTATAATACCTTTTATTGCACAGGCGTCAACTTGAGGTAAAGCGAAATAAAATACCTTCTAATTAGGGTTTCAATGTGCAAATTCATTTAGCTTCAATGAGTGGAGAAACTAACGATATCAAAGCTCAATTTCAAATCTAATTTTTTGCTACGCTTCATATTGAATTACTGCAGTGCGTTGTGGTGGTGGGGATTAAGGTGGTGCTGGGGATAAACACTTGGTCATTAGTTATAAACAAGGACTGAGCTTCATTAGAATTCATGAGGGGGGGAAAATAGAGTTTAGGTAAACTTTAGGGAGAGAAAAGAGAAATTGTAATTAGACATGAAAAATATTCCCAATAATCAAATCACATTTTGTACTCGGGGCTTTGAAATTAAATTAACGGAGTTCATATACTGGTATATCTCTCAGCCACTTTCTTCACTCTGAAATGTGTTGCCGGAACACCAGTCCCCCGAGACCAGATAGGAATCTAATTAACAAAGATCAATATTACTCAGAAATTTCTCTGTCTTTCCAGCTCTTCAGCTACTAGTGTCTCTTTTGTCTGCCGGCGTCAAGCCTGGACGTTTCTTTCTCAGTTTCTGCAGAAGAGCTCCTTTTGAAAAGGTTAACATGCGAGCCTTTATCTCAATCCGGGGCAAGCAGGCCACAAATAACATCCTTCCGGTTTCTCACCAGAAAAAAAAAAGAGTAAAATGAAAAAAAGAAAAGGAGAAAGCATGGATATGTGATCATTTCTGTTCTCCAAAGTGAAGCTTTTCCTCTCGTCTGTGGGCAGAAACACAAGTGCACAATGTTTTGGAGATTGTGCCCGTCAAACCAGATGTCTAAAGAGGCATGTATGATAAAGAGCGATGACTGGATGACTGGAATCTGGCGGCGCAGCCTTGCATAGAGAAGCCAAACATGCTGATTCAGGTGAAAGGAGTGCGATTTGGTGCAGGGAGAATAAGATCCCTCAGCCATATGCCGCGTATAGATCAGTGGTTGGCCTTTTCCTCTCACAACGGTTCAGATTAATTACGATCATCACGTCTCGAGTCTGGCCCTCATAAATCATGCTGACTTTAAAATAATTTTGTAAAAAAAAAAAAAAGAAGAAAAAGTACCATATATGGCGTCGCAAGTAATTCAACACCATTATCGCCCATCTTCAGAGACGAGCGAGATTTAGATAAAACGTGCCACTCCTTATAAAATCTCCCTCTTTGCTGCGGCATAAATAATTACATCCCTAGTAAAAAAGGCTGGAGGTTGAGATCCGCTCCGAGCAGAAAGACAAAGCTGTGTGTGAAATGTAAAGTTCAGACAAAGTGTAAAACGGAGAAAGCGCGGCGTCGCTACCCGAGAGGACGCGACATAAATCCACAGAGGAAATCTACAGTACAAGGCTGTCGATCAGCAAGATAAGTTTGAGCTGCTTGTACCCTAACTGGACACAAATCCTGTCAGTCATAAATCTGAGCAGGGAGAGAGAGGGACAGCCGCTCAATCACGAGTCGGCTTGCATCAACATGTACCCCCCCCCCAACACGCCTCAGGTAACGCTGTGACTACATGTACGATTATTAACGCCTCTGCAGACACCATGAGGAAACAGGCTGCAGGGGAAAAACAGCCACCGTTCAGTCAGGTCACACCTGAATCCTAACAAAACCGACGACCCGAGAAAAAAACTGCGGTTTCTTCTTTGTTTACATGTGTTTTATGACTCTGGTCGTAAGTTTTTCTTGTTTGTTGTCGTTGTTTTTTTTTACCTGTGCGCAGGTGCTGGCTGCTGATTGGACCCTGAAAATTGGAGACGGCGTGAATAAAAACAGATGATGCTGACTGCTGATGATCCCTTCACTCCGCTCATCCCAACCAATCACCCCGTTTGCCGCTTTGCTGACAGTAACTTCGTATTGAGGAGCTTGTAGGCGGGAACTGACGTTTGTTTTCTGAATTTTTTTCTCCGGTTTATTTAGTTAGGGAGGTTAGTTGTTGTCATTTGGTTTGTTGGTTTATTTCATAAGGTAAGTGTTTATGAAGATAGTTCCTTTTGGTTGTTGTTTCCTGCCTTGGATCACTCTGAAGCCCAGGAATCGCCTCATCTGTTGTCAATTAGTGAAACAGTCAATTTTCTTTAACAAATCATTCTCATTTATGACAGGTTCCTGGTGTGGTGTTGGGATTTGTCGAGCATTGGGATCACCTTAAATATGTTGCGATCTGAGCCGCTCCTACATGTGTCGTAACCTATTTGTGGGGACTCATCCCAGTGGTTTGGATCTCCCCTATAATTTGGCTCGTTAGTCTTATTAAAGTCCATCGTTGTGTGAGCTTTTCGCTTCTGAATCTGCTGTGGGAGACTTGTTGTGTCTGCGCTTATGGAACCAAATAAAAATTGTAAATAGTCCTTTTTTTCTCTCTCGTTGTTTTGTAGACTTCCTAGGGGAAACGCCAGAACCGAACCTGGGGTCAAGCTGGGTTTCTGCCACTTTCTGCCAGCTCATCATTGCTGCAATGATAATAAAGATTTATTCCACTTCAAGAGCAAAGTATGTGTCATGAATCTTTTAACTGGAAGAATCCCCCTCTCATATGGAAACGAACAAATTGGCAATTTAGAAAATTTACATCAAACATGCAACGTAATGAAAAGCTACTGAGGCACTTAACAGAACCTGGGACAGCAGCTCCTAGACTTCACAAACTCAATCAGCAACATGAACTTACCGGCCCTCGTGGTGAAATCATTAGCTCAATTTAATGTTTTTAACCACATTACTGGAGTTTTAGCTATGCAATAACCAAAATACAATTTGATGTAATTGTGATTATCATGAAGTAAAAAACATTTAAAAACATAAAGTGTACATAGAGAATGATTCCTGCCACTTTAAACAATGAGGACAAGCCAAGATGATGACCCCAAACCAACAGTGTGATTAACGACAGTGAAACATGCTCAGTACTAACATGGGCTGCTGAGATTATTGAATAAAATCGAGAAGTCCAGTTTTCTACAAGCCATGTAGGCGACACAGCAAACTCAGGAGAGAAGCTGCTGTGGTGACATGGGAACAAAAGGAAACATTTCGGGTCAGAGGACTGCCTCTAGCAGGACAACCAACCAAACATCCCTGCTGGAGATTAACATCCTAAATTGCACAGTTTAAAAAAAGCTTTAAAACTTTGGTGGCAGTTTAAATTGTAAATATTCAAAAACAGCAATCTGGACAATTTTCTACTGCTGGTTTGAAATGTTGTAGCTTAACACAACTTTTAGGTAAGCCATGTTATAGACAAAATCAGCTGGTGTTTGTACCAAAATCTTTCAAAATGAATTTATTGGAACATTGGGCTTTTGAATTAGCTACAATTTCTGCAATAGTTTCATATGTTAATGCAAATTACACTTAAATCTACAGTATTCTAAAGTGCAGCCATACTTCCTACAAGTCGCTTTACAGCAACTGCTAGTACTGCTCATTCACTGGAGTTAATTTATTTTACTTTCTATATTCATTTGTTTTATGCACAATGGAAAATACACAATCATATGCAGTAGGTCTGTGTTTGGAGCACAGAACAACTAATAAGTCACTGTAACACCACTGGGTTGTTGGGCAATGAGGAAACACATTTCCAATCCAATATCATCCATAATTTCACTGAACTTTATGCAGTAACATTACTCTTCACCACAGTGTGGCTCAAAGCCACCACACAGGTTGATTAGTTGCTCGGCACCTTGTTTCAGCTCTGTAGCCCAGGTATTCATTCGGAGCGGACAACCATTAAAACACATTAAAACTAAACATTTGTCATGCTCTGAATCTAATTCTAGGTGATAAAAAGGCATCAAACTGTAAGATTAAGATTTGAACTCTAGTGTCTAAAGCATCATCTTTACCTTAACATCCAGATCAGGATGGGGCAGCAACACGACTTTACAATCTAATGTTCAACAACATTTATTTATTTACACATATTTTCGACTGCAGGTTAATTTGCGCAATCATTTTTTCAATCCTCCACCTTTCACCCATGCATTACCAATACACCTGTACCTACTTCCACTTTTAGCAGGTGTAACCATGCGTGACATTTCATATCTTCTAATTGTTAAACAATTTGATGATTTTCTTAAAGTCCTACATATTGGTAAATCCTATGCGGAGGCCCAATTCTTAGTTACTTTTTAAACTGAAGTTGATGGCATCAGGAACTGTTAAATAAAATAACTTAAAATGGCTGTTCAAGCATAAGAAGTAAAATATGGCACAAAATAGCTTTATTCACATATTTAACAATGGTTTTATCAAGTATGCAGGGGGAAGAACGAATGGATAAATAGGAGGAAAAAACAGTTCATATCCAATGAGAGGAATGATGGAGGGTGTATAATGCTGCGAGATTGTTTCTCCTGCAGTTAGATGCAGTTATACCCATTAGACTGCTGTAATGGGAACAACGTGGGTCTTTTGTCAAAAATTGAAGTTTTAATTCAACATTTTCTAATAGAAAAAGAAACTAACAAGCTTCTGTTGAATCCGACATCACACCTACAATCTCACGTTTGTCAACAGAGGTATCAAATTGACATATTGTGACATTTTTTATGTATTTTTCCAGCCTTATTTGAATCTGAATTATGTGAGAAAACACAATCCTGCTTGAAGCAGTAATTTAGATTACAGTATTGCACCTTTTTTTTTTTTTTTTGCTCCAGACTCCAGTGGAGACAGAATAATACATACAGCGTAACAAACAGGAAATGTTGACTGTCTACTCATTTCAGAGACAACAATGTCACCAGGGGATAACAAAATGTAAGCCATGTCTGTGCATGTTTGCGTATGCAGTGTACACAGGTCTAACACAATATTGTATAATGTCTTCCCTGCAAATAACTCCATTTGAAGTGTGATCCGCTGCAGTGCACACATGTCTCAGCATGCATAAAAATCCAAGTGATGGGAAAGGAGATGGTTTATTTCTTGTGTCCACTGAAAAGTGGCGCACAGGCTGGGGGGTGGGGAGGGTGCTACATGTTTGTTTTTGGTCATTTTTAAAAGGAGGAAAGGGATAAAAATAAACACAACCCGGAGTGGACCACTGTTTCATCCTGAAGATCGTTACTAGAGGCTGTGATTTTTTTGTGTCATCGAAAGTAGGAACAAGTAAAAATGGGAGGCTCTTCCATGTCCTGGACTGCTGCACCAGAGGGGCTGTAAAAAATTGATCAGTCATCGTTTCCACTCTGATGAGATTCCACCACTTCATTTGAAAGGAGATGGGAGGAATAAAGTGAAGTAAAAAAAAACAAGCTATGTACATTCCTGCCCTCCTTCCTGCAGCTCGTCATCTTTATTTTTCCCTTTTTTTGTATTTTTAGCCCTCCTCCTCTTCAGGATGATGGCATGGATTTCCTGACCTAAACAGAAAAATACAGGAATGTAATTCTGTGTAAACATCTGCATTTTTCCCACCGTCTGTAATTCGCCTAAGAAACTGATAAAAGCAACGAGGCTTCAAACATCCCGACGAGGAGCCCGTGGCCACGCCGGGTTTGTTTGAGGCCGTTGTTCTTAGACGGAGAGAAACTATTTCTGGACAAAAATCCTCATCCCTCCCACCACAACCCCCACCTCCGAACCGACTCTCCCCCTTCACAGTGAGTCGGAGCAGTTCTGTTCGTTCAGCACATTTCAGCGCAGTGGATATTTGAAATGTCAGGACATTTACTCTGCTTATGTGTGGTAGATCTGGACTTCCATACCACTAGGCACATTCTTGAAACGGCCGCATGTATTATTCATCCCGGGACGTACACAGTGCCGGTGCACTTGACTTTGTCAACGTTCTGTAAACACATGCACTAAATTATTGAGGTGTCCAGGGGAAGTGCCTGTTTCCCAGGCTGGTGGGTTTAATGCCATGACAGTTTGGATGGCCAGTAACGAGGTGCGGCGGACGACCATTAAAAATGCACAAATCACCGCGTCACACTGCGCCGCACATCCTCCCGGCGACCGCAAAAGGAGCCACCTGTCAATTCGCTCAAGTCCCCCGATCTGCAAACATCGGCGTCCCCTTCGCCACACGTCAGCAGCGCTAATTTCGGCTCCATTACGGGCAGCAGATTCTGGAACTGCCGGGTCAAACTGTTAACTTGTGTATGTGATATCCACAGGTAACAATGCTGGTGGCCTCACGTGAGTCACCTGCAGCCCATTTTCCTGTCAAGCGTTTGCAGAAACAGTTTTCAATATGATTTTTCTAATGGTACACAATCCAATAGATAGTAATTTCCTGGAGGTCTAATTGGTCCCAGGGGGAGTTTTGTTTTATTCTGTTATTAGGAGACCCACAAGACCTTAGCTTTATTAGATTTGTGACAGCAGAGACAGAAAAGATACTAAAGGTATAATTTATTAACAGCATTTTTGCTGTGTACTGTTGCCGCTTCCTTGAGGCTTCTTATTTCTGTTGAGAGCCGAACGCGGCTCTTTTCCTAAAGGGTCTCAACAGAAACAACCACTAGAAACACCGAAAGGACCTTCAACCAATTACGTTGATGGATTACAGACCCCGGTTGAATCATATCTACGTGAATTTCAGTGTATATTTTCCCAATGCTGTGGTTGTTCAGAAGTCCTGGCAGGAGTTTAAAGTGCATTATATGAATAAACAGATATCAGAGATGTGAAGCAGGTAAGCAATTTCATCTAAAATAAATGTGTAACTCAATTTGAAATCTAGATGAATTTGCAATGATTTTTCTAATCATCAATCAAATTTCCCAGTTTTAATCCAAATGTAAGATCTTGAGTTTTTCCTCAACACTATATCCGTACGGCTCCTCTGAAACTCGCCTTATGTAAAGAACAGAAATGTTCAAGAGTAATTCTTTGTAAGTCAAAATCAAATCTGAAATTATTTGGTAGCAGGTCCAAGTTAAATTTCAAGTATCTAATGATTAAAATTAGCATTTTCTATTCAAATACAGGACATCTAATTCACCTTTAAATCTGAGAATTATTTCATCTTTAACTGAAATAATTTCAGTCTTAACCGACTTCACTTGTATTGTCGTAACGAACCACAGCTGTTTATCTCCGTCTTTGTATTTTCCTACTTCATTACAGGAAAAAATCTGCCTTGGAGGCTCTTCTTCTAACTCTGAGAAGGAAACGGTTGTTTTACTGTTAGGAGAGTATTTTTTTGCATTCAAAACTTTTGTTCTATATTCTTAAAAGTAAGTAAACTCAGATTTCAGAAATAGATTGCAATACAAAAAACGTGACAAAATGTACTAATAAAAAAAGAATAAAAAAAGGTTTAACTGCTGCAAAATGTCGGAAGTATATTTGAAGCTAATGTTAACGTGAACATATTATTTTGTTATTGTTTAACATACCATAACAATCCACCAGCATCACTGGCTAATTACTAAGTACTGAGTACTAAACTTGGGTCTCAGACCACAAGTCCAAGTGAAAATTGTGGATATCAGCTATTGGTAAAGAGGTTGTAGTCTCTACCCGCAGTAAATAACACGAGTCCACCAGATTTTACAGGATATCATTTTTTTTTCACTGTAAGTCCTTATGTTGCACAACCCGAACAAATGATTACTATGCTGCAAAATATTTTTTAAAGAAACACGTTCGGTTACCAGCAATTGACGTTACAGAGAAAACAGTATCAAAGTTTCCGAATATTTTGTTATAATACAAAGGACTGCGGCTATCCAATGATTTCCACGACTGTACGATTATTTAAATTGCCTTTATACAAGAACGATATGCAATAAGAATGCAGGAGTTTTAAAGTGGTTCATCTCCAACCCATGATGATGATGATGATGATGGGGCTTCTTCTTTAGCCCCTCTATTTAGTCGGGTAACTTATGGGTCTGTACTTGGGCCCCTCTGACTTTCGTATAAATGTTTGGTTTGGATAAACTGCTTCAACGTTTCAGCGATCATCAGTGTTACGCTAAAATTACTCGGCTGTAACTCTATTGGACCTTGCTGTTATTGTTTTCTAACGATTGTGTTAAACCTTAATTGGAAAAACAGCCTAATGTGAAACTGATTTTGTGTTTTACCAACTTTGGAATTATGTCGACAATATTTTGGGAAACAATATTTGTTTTATATTATATTTTTGGTCAGAAATCCTTTCCAGCTTCTGTGGTGAAACGTCTGTACTTGCCCTTGCAATAATCTGAATGTGTTAGTCTTCAGTGCAAAATTTAGAGATCAAAATACAATGAGTTGGAAAGTTGCTACACATCCTACTTTAAAATAACACAACCTTTAAACTGGTTCCAATCCAACGATGGATTCATCAATAGCCGCTGTTACCTGTGAGACATGAAGTCCATTATGCATATGGTACATGATATTCCCACTATGAATCTCAGAGCCTGTGTTAAAGCTTATAAATAAAACAACAGTGCGACCGCAGACTGCGACTCTACCTCTCTCCCACTGACAATATTTGCAACTCAACTCCAACTCATCTCCCGGAATACCTTCCTACCTCTGCCTCTCATTGGCCCTCTGTGCACATGCTGGCGGACCAGCAGTCACAAGGCAAAAAGCCAAAGCAATTAGAAATGCATCTCCTTCCACTGAACAGTGAGGCTGATCTGCAACACCATGGTGGGTCCCTGAGGTGAACCATTCTAAGCAGACATTCTATGCGCTACGACAAAGTTAGGCCGCTGCCATTAAGGAAATCTGTTGTGTAAAACGTCTGCCGTCATAATTTATCAGTTGCTGTTGAGTCCTTTCCCACATCAATTTTGCGCACATTAGAATTTCAAAAGCACGTGTGAATCAGAGCTGCAGACTGCTTGAGATGATTGCAGTGGTTTCCTGTATTCTCCCGTGGTGCTCCCTCTGACCCCCCCAAGTCTGTAATCTATATTTTCAGAATAATACAGAGAAGCTGGGATGTTCAAGGGCATAACCCGCTAATCTACTCCACTCACAGCGTTCTCTAAATGTCCACAACCACTCTTGACACTGAGAAGTAAAATAAAAAAACAGCCCATTATAACAGGCCTCCGTTTACTCCAGCGCTTCATGTGTGAAATGAGAACAAGTGCGGTAGAGGAGGGTCGGAAACATGACAGGTGCAAATTTGCTCACCGTAAATGCGAGCAGGAAGAAAAAAAAACAACACACACCCTCGTGATCGCGCGCCCCGCACGTGACAGGAGCAAACACAAGCCGAGAGACAGACAAACACTGAGCATATGCTCCTTCCACAATGATCAGTGACCTCACAGGCTCGCAACACACTGCTAAATGAGCAACTTTCCTCCGCGGAGTAGTCAATAACCACACAGCCACAACGATCGTGTCAGCGTCCAGCCCGGCCAACATCCCCCCGTAATTAATTAGTTCATGTCTCCTCCGCTCAGAGAGAGGGAGACAGCACAAGGCATATGTACTCATCCATTACATGTGCTATCCAGGGGTCAGTGGCCCTGGCAGGAGCGGTCGGCAGGAAAGCCTGCAGACTTCCACCCGGGTCCATTTGAGAAAATTGCCTTTCGGGTTAGGAATTTGTGCTTCTTAGCCGCTGTGTCAGTCAAAGGCAATTTGATTATTATCAATCAACATTAGGGCGGCTCGTCCAGGAGCAACAGCGGCCAGGTCCAAACGGAGTCTGGAGGAACAGGATGTATGCAATGAGGCTGCGCTCCGCTTCCCTTCGGTTTTTGGGAGCAGGCCTCGGCTTTTCCATCTCTATTTCGGTTTTTTCACTTCTTTCTCAACTCCAATCAGCCCTGCCTATCCCCACATCACCGCGCTGTCATCTCCACCAATACCAATCCCGCCAACCCAATCCCATCCGCCAGTCTCTTTCTGAGTCTCATATCATACCGTGTGAAAAACATGCCCCGTATCTCTGGGTGGGGAGAGAATTAATCTCTGCTCGCTCCGTGGAATCCCTGACGGTCAGATAGGGAGGAGGAGGAGAAGGGAGGAGGGTCGGCTGTTCAGCACATCAGTCTTCCCCTTCGGTCGCATGCTGCCTTTTTGACTTTGCGCTGAATCAGCATAAACACTAGAGACAAAAGCCAACCCTCCCCGCCCGATCACAGAGCATTCCCTGTATCGATTGCCCGACCGCAGCCACCCTCTGCGTCCAAACGGAGTAGAGCATCACATCTGTATCAATCGGTATATTTCTGTAAGTCTGCACTTTGAGCATCTGCGTTGTCTGCGTGGGGTTGCATTTTAATCAAGCCACGCACATCAGATTAATGGAGAAATTTGATAAAAGTTTCCCATTCACCAGGGGAATTTCTGCCAACTAAGGACTTCGGCTTGGAGCAATGGGAAATGACGAATTAGAGCGGAGATTGGAGAAGTGAGATGTTTGAGGTCATCTCTTTAAAAAATGACTTTCAATCAGAATTAAAAACGTCTGCAATATTCCAGTGATGATTTCATTACCGGGGAATCAAGATGTCATCCATTCTGAGGACAGGATGTCGGTGGTTTTGAGGCCAAAATGGCCCCCCAAAAAAAAGGAAAGTAAAATGGAGCAGCAGCTGGCAGACATAGTCACAGTCATCAAGACAGACAAGAAAAGTCTCATGAAATATTCATGGCTCATTTTTTTTTTTTCCTCTGCAAAGTGAGCCATCATTCATTAAATTTTTAATGAGGATTAAATATCTTCAACTAAAACTAACCGACGTCCCTTTAACTGTCGGGGTTAGATTTATACTCAGCAGCAGAGTTCACCAGCGATAACCGTCGTGAATCCGGATGAACCTCTGAGACTATTCCTTTCCTCCACGTCCGCCAACAAGAGAGGAAGAAAAACACAAAATCTGCACAATACAATACATGAAATCAGCAGCAAACATTTCCTCTGTGTACAAAAGCATATCTCCAGTTTTCATTAGGGTTTAAGTGGCTGCACAGAACGGCACTAAGGGATGGGGAACTTTTCTAACAGATGGAGATTGGATGCTTTTTTGCTCTCCTCTGACATTGTCAAAAAGCCGGCACTTTATTGATGGTGAAATTATTCCATTTATTAAGTAATCTTCGTGAGGCAGGGTTTCAATCAAACACCGGTTCTACAAGCCACCACAGTGGCACATTGCGGCCACATTGAACCGTGTCACCGCTAAGCAAGGCTGACACATGGGGAGATGAAAGTCTTGTCATTCATTTACCACTGACAACCGCTGTATGCTAATGTCCAAGCATCTTTAGCTCAAGAAGGAGGACAGCTGTGCTGGTGTCGGCACACCGCCGGGCCTGCGGGGAGACCTGCACGCGCAGCTTCGCCGAGCACCCAGGAACAATGGAAGACGCTGATGCAGCTTATGGGTCATATTAGTAATGTATGTTGCATTGCTAAACTGCACTGCATCAGGATTTTTACAGGAGCAGCGCGTATAGTCGCTGATGCTGCGTATCATTTAATTTTTATTTTCTTTAATAGTAGTCTTTTCTTTTCTTTCTTTTTTTTATTTATTCTGGACCAGAAGGAGGAGATGTTACAAAAAGTGCTAAATGAAGGAACAACTTTGAGGAGTTTCTGACCTCTAGGAGTGTGATCGATCTGTTCTCTGGTAATAGCTGAAGCAGCTCAACAAAACTTTGAAGTTCTCTAGGTTTTATTCACAAAAAATCCTTTTCTCGACCCAAACAGACCTTAAAGTTCCTAAGACATATTTAAAGTTAATGCTATTCATTTGAATACAGGTAGATGTGGTAACTTTTCTAATGTTTCAGTGTTAAATATTATAAGCTATTAAAATGTCAAGACCTCAAGGGCCCCGCAGGTTTTAGATCTCTGCTTTAACACAGCTGACCCAAATGTTGGAATGAAGCCTGATGTGGCAAAGGCCCTGGAACGACGCCGTCATTTTATTGTGGGTGTGTTGGAGCAGTGCTGAATCTAAAACCTGCAGGACAGTAGATCTGGGGTTAGAAACCTCTGATCTAAAACCCGGCAAGGACACCTGTGACTTCAAGACGATCCCGAACCATCTGTCCTCCTCTGCCATCCTTAAAGTTCAGCATTAGGTGTTTGTTTGGGAAATGTTATATTTTATTCCTATGAAACATGATGCTGGTCAAAAGTCTGTACTTTTGTCTGAAAGCACATCGTTTCAGAGGTAGTCTGATTCTTTTAGATCAAATGAAACAAGTTTAAATGGTTTCAGTTTATGTAAACAGCTCAGGTTTCCACCATCAGGAACATAATTTCTCCAGGTTCAGCCAAGTTGATCTAACAGCACATTGCAGATTTAGTCAGGGTACTGTCCTTTTCCTCTTAAGTCTTTAACACAGGGAAAGACCATGTACCTTTTTCTAAATGGTTGTTTTCATAAAAAATAAAAGACTCATTATCCTACCACATGTGAAGGGGTGAAAAGGTCGTGCATTCTACGTCTGTGATCCTTCCAAAACACACCGTGCTATTTTAGTCTTTTAAATGTATGTCTCAAGTGGTATGTAGCCTGACTTCCAATTGGTAGGTCAGGGGTTCAAATCCAGCCCATGGCAAAATACACCGCAGCATCCAGTGCGGGTCCTTAGGCAAGACCCTTTGCACTACTGCCTACCTGGCGCCGCAAATGGCTGCCTCGGTGTAATTACACCAAAACAAATTCCTAGTCTGTCCTGGATGTACCTGGCAAATAAAGTTGATTTAATCTTTAATCTTAATCTTTAAAGCCCCTCTGAGGCCAACAGAGTCTGAGATGGACCTCTTAGGTTTTATGTTATTTTCTTAAAGCCTTATAGACTCCAACCTTGAGCTGAATCTGCGGGGATAGTCTGTCCCTTGGAAGATTGGCAATTCAGTCAAATGTTTTAAACTCACAAACGATCTTTCTCTATGTAGAATTGGGTAAGAGAGTCTGGAAATGACGTTACAACTCTTCCCAGTTTTGCCCCAACAGATGCTTCAACGTGGTCGGTGCTGATTGCCTTCCACTTTGGCATAAAGCTAGCGCACACCCCAATTCTACAGAGTTGCAAACTGACAAAGAACCTAACTCTGTGAGAGAGTATGGTTTTGTACTATTTAAACTCAAACTTTCTAGAATAAAGATCACGAAAGAGAGGAGGAGAATGGGAGGATAAGATGGACTGCAGCCTAAACTGAGCTGATAGCAGGTTGAGGTTCACTTTGGCTGAGTTTTCTATTCTGGTCACGCTATTATTATTCTGGTATCTGAAGCATTGGGACAGTTTCTATCTTAATATCTGTCCACAGTGGTTAAAAAAACAAAGCTTGCTTATTTTCTAGAGTAATGAGCTGTAGCTGACACACTCCTGCGTTATCTCAAGGCATTAGGTTTTTCCATCTTGCATTTACTTTTTCAGTTTAGTTTAAAGATCCCATCTGAGTTAGGTGTACTCAAATACAACTTTTCAAACTTTACAGTACATCGGGGAAATCTTGAAACTCAGCCTTTGTTACTTAAATGGACAGCACCCTGATAATTTAGTCCTGAGACTTATTCCAGTCTCTGAATGCATGATTTACTGAAATTTTAAACAATTTCTCTTGTTTGGTGGGCACTTTTGCCTCTTACTGCCGTAAGAATTGCATGTTTCTAAACTTTTCTCCGCATGTACGTTTTAGAATATCGTGAAAAAAAAAAAAAAAGTATTTACAGAAGCAGAGCCAACATTAAGCTGTGAGCTGTTATAATATAAACCCTTGTGCAACACCCCTGCTGTAGACACCCCGGTGTGGCTCAGAGCAGCAGGACGATGCAGATGCTGCAAGGATGGGGGTTAGTCTGTGTTGTAGAATACAGAGACTGCGGTTGCACCATTTTAAAATAAATCTTTGTGCACATGCCTAAATTCTTAATGAGAACCATTCAGTGCAGCCTCCTCCAGCCGAGGTCCAGCAGCCGTCACCCTTGCAACCCAGCCAAATACTAAATTCTTCAAATGCCGCGTGTCAATAGAATCCGCCTTTGAGCAGTATTGACATACAGTTAGCTTCTCAAGTATTCACAGGGGCTATTTAGAGGGCAATAATTACATAGTATGGATCTCCTTCTGTTCAATGAATTCATTGAGTAGATTGATATATTCAATGGGTGGTTTGTGTATTTAGTGATTAATGTGAAATCTATTACACCTGCTTCCCGAAGAGTGTGGGGACTTTTTGTGCTAAACAAAAATAGACTTTGGTGGTTTTTTCTGTTCGTCCGAATTTTCTCCTGCCTGAATGATTTCCAGGCATCAAGCATAATTCTATTTTGATGACAAACACAGTGTCATACAATGATTTGTTGTAATTTATTAAGGAAGCCAAAGTGTCAAAAAATAAATAAATAAGTTTAATTAAGTATTAATTAAGTACATCCTAAAGTCAATGACTTTTGGAACCAGCATCTGTCACAAAAATAACATGTTGATAAGTTTGTCAAATATTGTTTTTTCTATAAAAAAAAAAAATAATTAAAAAAAATAAAACATTTTCCTTCTGAGGTGAAAATAAATAGCAACCTATTTTGTTTATAATTTGGATTATGGAGACCTGTTTAATATGAACACCTCAGATCGAAATCTTTTTTGATTTTTTGAATCTTTCTTTTTTGATGTTTGTTTTCCACTGATTGATTATTGTGAACAGTTTTTTGTTTTTTTTCAGATGGACCTATTTGTCCACGAGGAGGTTGAGACATTGGTACATTTTTATTTACAAGTCCATGCTTAAAATAATAATTTCTTGCTCTCTATTCCATTTCCTTGCTAATAACTGGGAAAACGGGTTTGGTTTAGTCTTCTGCATCTACATGGATAACGTCATGAAAAGATTGGAAACTAACTGAACTTATTTCATAGAGCACTTGTAAGTCCAGACTGGGGATACTTGAGCTGATTTCATTAACCTTTGCCTGTTTTTTATTCATTTATAAAGGCATTTTAACCATGTGTACGTTTTGTTGCATTCTTCCCAAGACTCGCTTTGAAAATACGTTTTTTTTCTTGATTGACTTTCCTGGTTAAATAAAGGTTAAATTCAGTTTGTTTTTTTTATCCTCAGGTGAATTTTGTTCCACTCTTCTAACAAATGTTGCATCAGTTTGTTGTTGAGTAAAAAAGATCTGAGCTAGGAAGTTCGGACCGTCATAGAATAAAACAATCAGATACGGGTCTGCAGTGTGAATGTGTGTGAACCACTTATGGACAGGAATATGAATACGAACAATGTTCCTTTGGCTGGATGTGGGTCACTGAGGCCCCCTCTGGTGTCAGGCTTAACAACATGGGTCCCCTGTTTCAGGGCCTCAACAATTATGGGAGGGGCCAAAAGAGTTTATTTTATTTAGAGCTCCTGGTCAACGCCAAAATGTTTTTAAGCTGCGATGTTGTTGAAAAGGTTGTCCGTGCTTTTATAATGTCACATGTGGACTACAATCCCCTAAATTTGTTGCGGCCAATCAACTCTGAGAAACACAGTTGGTTTAGGGTGGATTTTAAACTTTTAATCTTTGTTTTTAAATCCCTTAATGATGTGGCCTCGCTGTATTTATCCGATATTTTAAGCGTTTGCTTGCCTGACTCAGCCTTAAAGCCCTCAAATCAGGGAAACACTGGGATGACCAGTTAAAATCAGGCTGATCTTTGACCTCGGCTTTCTTAAGTCAAGCCTAAAGAAATATATGCTTAATAGTAGCTTGATAATTACTTTTATCTATTCTATTCCTCATTTTATTTTACTTCCTAATGTGATTTTATCCTCGTTAATTTTTTCGCTGTTTTATCTGTTTTACTTTTTCTTTTTTTTTTTACCCATTTTAAAGCACAGGGTAACCTAACGGTTATTGTAAAGATTTTAACAAATAAACCTGTAATTATAGTTATAATTGTTATACTTGTTGGGTTCTTTGTGGTTGGAGCAAACACTGACTGTTCCTCACACTTTAGGCCTTTTCATCTCCCCATTTGTACACCCAAACTGCACCGCCGAGGTGAATTTGCAGATGTTCTATTAGACCACATCAACAGTGCGTCGCGTCAACATCCACCGCGCCGCAACTACCGGCTCAGATCGACCTGGTTAATAAAACAGTCCATTTGATCTGGTGAAGCCATCCGTGTTTCGGCTCTGAGCTACGGCGTGCGTTGATGTCGTGATCAGATGTATCAAGGCAGACACCTGACATGCCCGTGCTACTTTCGCAGCAGCTGTCACGGTGGTCTGTCAGCGACTTGACTCGCACCAGATTTGCTTCCAGATTAATATTTCATCTCTCGTTTAATAGAAAAACAGATGTTCTGCGGCCGTGTACATTGGGAAATAAGCCGGTGGTAATGTATGCCTTACTTACAGCCGGCTAACTAAATTTAGAATGAAATATGCATCTGACAGATGCGGCACAATCAAGTTCCTAAAGCCTATAATGGGATATCGACAGATTTCATTTATGCAGGGCAGACTGACCTCATTGGGGGAACTAATAAAACTTTTGGTACATTCAACCGGAAAGATGCCCTGGCTGTATTTCAGTCTTAGGAAGCTCTCTGGGTGCCCTTTAAAGCATTGACCTCTTCACAGAGTAAGGGCTCCTATGTGATTAATACTGCTAGGCATTTATTGGCACACAAGGCACTTTTACCAATAGGTCACCTGTTTGACCTCAGCTTGAGCGCAGAGATCGAAACGTAGTGGACAGGAGGCTATATAGCTTAAGGTGGTAACAAGAGGCAAAATAACAAAAAAAAGGATATTTTAAACTCATAACCATGCCACTCGTATGAAGCTATATGGGCGCACACACACACACACACACACACTTCCACACCTTCTTAGTCTCCATCACATTCTCCAAGACCCACCCACACAACGCACACAGCCCGGGGCATAAAAGGTTTCTGCGGCCAGAACACAAACACAAACAAACTCATTTGTAACCTGCCATGACACACTCCAACACACACCCTCCGACACACACACACACACCCACACACATACACACACACCACAGAAACGCCAAGTAACATTATCCCTATGTGCAACTATGGATCAGAGGGTTTATCAGAGGCTCTCCACAAGAAAACTGTGAGAGGGATCATAATGTCAGCAATTGATTCCATCACAATCGATACAGATACCTGTTCGTATACCTACTGATGCCATTTAAGGGGGATATTAGGCTGCTGCACAGGTAAATGTCAGGTGTTCTTCTAAACAGTGTTTTTGGGTCAAAAGTGAACCGAGATGTTGGGAAAATGACATCAAACTGTTAGATTGCAGTAAGTGAGCTAAAATGGCTCTAGTGTTTTTTTTTAAATTCGGCATCGGGTCAACAAGCTCCTTAAAATAGCATCCAATTTGTCTTACATAAAACAGGATCTGAATAAAAGGAATAACAAGCAAACAGAACAAAGGGCGACGCAACACAACAAATGCACCCTCTGGTTTATCAGCAGTAAATAGCCAGTGCCACGTTTCCATGCTCCTTAATCATACTGATGCATGTGCACAAGTGCACACATACACACACACACACACACAAACACACACACACACACACACACACTCTCTTCCGCCCTCTATCTATTGCGAGCAGTTGAAAGTACGCACGCGCGGCGCACACACGCTCTCATTCACACTTTTTTTTTTCTTTTTTTTTATCCAAAGACCAAAGGAAGAGCTGACTGCAACATTTTTCTCCACTTCAAAAAAGTAGCCAGTGTCAAAATGATAAATGAGGGATCATGAGGGAGAGCGTTGCATACTTACATTAGACTGCGCAAGTGCTTCTGGAGCGGCGACAGTTTCAGAGCTGCTTTCAGGCAGGCGGCTGCTGTTGTTGCGCACGAGGAGTCAACGTGCAAATTACGAGGCACAACTGTGATTAGCGGTGTGAAATTAGTACCAACATAACAAAAACATCCCCAGCACAACGGGCGAGTAAGGTGTGTGACCTGACATTAGAAGGGGCTGTAAGGTGACGGGGGGTGGGGGGGTCTTCTGTGCTCCTTATCCAGGTGTTGGCTGCTAAAAGGTTCATTGCTAATTTCCCGGAGGTGAATACGGCTCACAGATGTGTGCGCAGAGCATCTGATCGGCCTTCAGAATGCTGATGCAGGGCAGCGTGCAGTTATATTTTAAACATCATTTCAGCAACATTTATTAAGGTGGTTAATATGTATGATTTGAATACAGCACACAAACCAGGACACCTGTTGTTTTGTAAGAAGACGGAAGAGGAACTGGGAAAATACAGAATCTCAGAATGACGTTTATCACAACAAAAAAAAAAAGGTGATATGGGAACTCTACTTCCACACCTTCAATGGTACTATCAATATAGTCTTTAAAGCAAGTTTCACCTCGAACCAACACAAGTTTTAAATCGTTCCAGAGCCTCATCAGCCAAAAATGGTTGTGATGAATTTGGGACCATTGTGTCCAATCCACATGTTTATTAGAGGTGACGTTACCATTTTTACAACTGTAAAAGCCCAAAAATATGAAAGTACCATGCTTGACACGTGATCGCATATAGTATGAGCTCTCTTTTGTGTACGTTTGCGTGCTTTTATTTTACACCTAATCGTCTCAGATTCTATGTTCTTGCCACGTTATGATCAATGACTCGAGCAGAGGTTGAATTGAGAGAATAAATATTTATTTTTGTGGAAGAAAATTGAACATAAACGGAACACGGAACTGAGACGTAAACAAGAGATAGGGAAACGCGGAAACGGAACAACGCGGAACGTAAAACGAGGATGGAGAAGAGCCAGGACAGAGAATTCAGCGAACAAGAGAAGAAGGCTTACTGGAGACGTGAAGGAACATTCAGGAGATGACGCAGAGAGACGAGGAGGGAAATCAGCAGAGGATCCAGCGGTGAGTGAATGAATGAATGTGGGTTAAGCAAGGAGGAACCAGGGTTGGATTGGTGGAGAAGATGATTAGACAATTTAGAACAGATCTGAATGATGAGAACAGATGAGGAAACACACACACACACACACACACACACACAGGGAGAAAGAGAGCAGACAGCGAGGGAGAACACAAAGACTCAACCAAACTAGAAAATCACTTAAACAAAGCAATAACTAAATATAAATAATGAAAACAACAACAAACTGAACCAAACCAAAACACGGATCATGACAGCAATACAAAAGCAAATTACAGGTTGCGTGTGTGGTAAATGGGACGCAGCACAAAGGCCTTTTAATGTGGACGCCTGGGTACGGTTAATTCATAAAACAGGTAAGAGTGAAGCAACGTGTTACATTCATACTTTTAAGACAATTCCCCAAACCTACTTTTTTGTGACCAGGTTCCTTCTTAAGTTAAACACAGACTGTGAGAGCCTCCAATTATTCCCAGTTCGATAACGACTGTAGAATTTCCAAACTCGGTATGACTAGTTGGCACAAAGGTCGGACATTTTGTGATCCAGATCTGGATCTAAATCCAGTCAGGTAATGTTCACTGATGACCCAAACGCAAACCGGTTTGTTTATTCACATTTTGACACTTCTATTGAGAATTATCTCGTCGAGGTGGTCAGCTGTAGAGGCTATCGGCCTCTACGGCACCCTCTCTCTTCAGGATGGTGTAAAACAGGATTCCTTGTGGAAAACAATGATGGTTTGGTCCTAGTCCTGACCTTCTAGTCTTTCCGTCTGTGGATCCGTTGCACAACCTGAATATCTGGTCATCTGCAGAAATGCCTCAGAAAGAATTTCCTCAACTTGTGCATATCTAGGCTTGCCTTAATATTTAATGACTTCCTTTCATATTCCAACTGTTTCACATCTAAAAGACTCTGTACCACAACATATCTGTTTTTGTCTTTAGTCCAGAATGTGAAGGTTTTCTGTATCGGAGAAAAGGAAAGGAAAGAAAGTTACTGCCAGGAACACACTCAGATCAATTACAATGTAATTACAATAGCAGACAGAAATACAACCTGGGTCTGTGCTCTGTCTGTACTGATAACTGATAGATAAGCACCTGAGGGATGGCTGAAGAAGCACCTGACCACAGACACATCTCAGTGCTGTCAAGAAATAACTCTGCTGGGACGATTTTTTTTTTCCTGAGAGAGGCTTCCCAACCGGGTAAACCTCGTCCACATCCCAACATTCTGGGCAGTTCGTCAGGTTGTCTGATGGGAGGCACATATAAAGCAGGAAAAAAGCGCATTGGTGTCGTATATCGCGGCAGACAAAAAACACACTTGCTTTTCCACCCGCAATTCCTTCGCCTTTCTGCGAATCATTTCAAAACTTTGATCAACCTCTGGCTTATTGGGAGGCGCCCGGAGCTCACAGTGTGTGACGCCGATGCAGATGTGGCAGAAGGATAAGCAGGAGAGCAAATTTCACTGCAGAGAGTCTACAAAGACAAAGAGATCAGCGATAAGACAGAGAAGTGCACCCATATCGACTGCTGTCAGTTAGGAGCATGTTAAGGAGTGTATTAGGGATTAGAGGGGATTAGTCATATCGGATCACTAGAGGGTTATCAGTGGTCGCAGCTCCACAATGAGGAGCTGCTGGCCACTTCGAAACAAGCGTCTCACCATCCCCATGTAAGTCTCAATATTAACCCATTAGGCCGGACGATTTATGAGTTTGGAAAAACAATTAAGCCGGTGATTTTTATTAGGAGCTTGATTGAGTGCCTCCCTGGTGTCTCGGCACTACCAAGGTTTACCCCGTCTGGAGCGCAGGGTCTTGCTCCAAATATTACCGTGATTTAAGATGCAAAACCAACCCACATTAAAACGGCTCAGAGCGCATTCCACGCGCGCTTCCACACAAAACCAATTTAGTTTCCATTGATCGCTTTTCAAGCAATTAGATTTCCATTGATGGAAAAAGTAGAAGCTGCTTGTATGAGACGGGGAGGGTCAGTGGTTGGGCACTGTGATTTGCACGTTTATTCGGGCCGTTTGACCACCTTCCCTAACCTCTGACAGATCGCTCCTGCTTCCCCCCTCCACCCCTTCCTCGTCCCCACCTTCCGGACAACAAATAACCCGCCGAGCATGAAAAAAATGCCTGGCGTCAGATTATATATCCGTCTTTATTTCCGATATTGCCTCTTTGTTTCTGCAAACTTGGCTGATTCTCTAAATTGTGGAGTATTGACTGTTTCAGAGCCTGACCAAGCGAGTCTGATGTAACACATTGGAAGTAATGATATCCCAGCGACCGGAGAGGCAGAGACTGGGGCAGCACTGGACGATAGCCAGTAACCATTAGTCTCCCCAGGAGCTGGAGTCTGTTCTGTTCCCAAGCTTCGCCTTCAGCACAAACGGTAACCCAACTCAACCGGTGAAACTACCAAAACCCCTCCCCATGCGCCCGCCGCCGACAGAGATGCCATCAGGAATCACTTCCTTTGTCTCAGCCAAGGTCATTCACTGCAAAAGCACAAACTCTTATCAACTATTCTGTCTAATTTCTATTGAAAAAATCTTAGTCCACTTTAAACAAGGCAAAATTAACACATAAGTAACTTTTTATGAAGCTTAAGGAGATTTTTATAGAATTTTGATACAACGCACTATTTTCAGTGAAACTAGTAGAAGAATACAAAAAAACCAATGAAAGCATTTGCCAATGGAGCTACTACTTCTCATCAGTTATTATGATTGACCCACATCAAGCTGCAAAACCTTTCAAACTGTAAATTGTAACTTAGTTTTTGCTTCTTTTGGTTTTACCAGGCGTGTCCAAGATCTTTGAACCAGAAACTAGACATTGATTCTTGGTAAGGTTTTATGCTTTTGCAGTGTTCCTCCTCTAACTGGCAGGAGTAGAAATACAGTTAAAAAAACGACATGTTTAATCCCAAACTGGCAGCTTTTAAAACAGGAACGATTAGATATTCAAAATCCATCGAAAAAGGTGAAAGGGTGAAAAGTGGATTCAAGGTGTAAAATAGGAACACTGAATGCCATTAATGTAAAAGTAGGGAGTAATTCCCAGAGGAAATCCACCTTTCGCTGAAGCCTGAGGATTTTGACAAATGCCTTTCTCAACACCAGCAAAGGAGACAAATGTTACATTTAAACAGAAATACTTAATTTCCGCTTTTGGTGACTTGCAGCAGATATCATTAATCAACAGCGGCCTACCACGCTCAGTGAGCCTGCTAAGAACCAGATGATCGCCTTCTCCCACTCAATCCATCAAGTATGATTGGAGAAAGAAAAGGTTCAAAAATTTTGAGTTGCACCCACGCAGGAAGAGTAATTACCCTTGTGCCAGGCGCCGAGGTGTTCCTGTGACACCTCGACCCTCTGTTTATCATGCGCCGGATTACTCATGGGGGCGTCGGTCCAACGTGACAGAACCAGAACCTCGACCTGGGTTCCCCCCTCGCTCACCTCACCAGTGGGGGACACATATGACATACGAGCTTCCAGACTTTCTAACTAGCAAACTTACTTTGGGACCCGGGAAACATAATGTCCTCCATGTTGCGTGGAAAGCCGAGGTCATGGGGTTACAGAGTTTGAAGGATGGCGAGGCCGTTTCATTTCTAAAGAGCAATCTGTTGATTTTCGCACCATGTGTTGAATTACTCACTGCCTCTTTTACGTCGCCATGCACTGAAAAGAGATATTTAAAGGTGCAATGCGCAACGTTTTGAAGATTAATACGGCATTGTCAAAATAATTGTGATTCATTTGTTTACCGCGCTGCAAACAAATGAGACCATCAACAGCTTGTGGCTCATGTTTGTAGCAGAGGTATTCAACGTTACAGCCACCGTACTCTCTGCTGCTGCATAGAGGAAGCCTTTCTAGTTTCTGCGCATACAATTTACAAATAACCCAAACACGTTCAGAAAGACTGGGTTTAAGGTTCCTCAGTGAACATGCCAGGAATATCCACAGCGTGTCGGCTGTCGAGGTTTCCACTCTCCCCTACATTAAGGTCACTTTTCAGACCTCTGTTATTCCAAACAGATGACGTCCGAGGTCCTCCAGAGTAGGATTGCAAAAGCTAATTCAAAAATCAGACCGAACTAGTAGCGCCTTTATTTCTATTATTATTGTTATTATTTAAAGTCCGATGTGAGAGCTAGTCTCAAGTTACGCTGCTGCTACAGCTGCTCACACGTCTGGATCACTTTCTGTGAGTAAACTTCACTTTTAATCCTACCCAGTTTTAATGGTGCGTTCGTTTTAAATTAACATTTTAGTCATAAATGGGACAAAGAAATTAACAGCAAGTTACAAATCATCAACATAACAATTCTGTGTATTCACTTTTTGCTTTTTGATTAAGAGAATGTGAAATCGAGGTCAAACGTATTAACTTAACATATGCTTGATGTCTTTTTCCACCAGGAATCACGACCACTAACAAAAAAGTTTGTTTATTGTTGTATGCTGACCTAATTATAAAATGAAAATGTTCACAATTAAAAATTTAAATTAAGGCCAGTGATGATACACAAACCTTAAGTGGATCGTGCAAGTTACTAGTGTAAATGCATGAAGGCCTTGAATGATTTTCCCTTTTTTTATAAAGACAAACCAAAAACAACGATTGTTTTTCCGCGGCCGTAGAGTTTATTCCCAAACATAAAAAGGTGAACAAACGCAGCGTTGCATTTAAAATGTCGGAACATGAGGCGAGTCAGATGAGGATGGACACGCTGAGGCAATAACAGTAAAGCAAACAGGCTAGCGGCTCTGCTCCGCCGCTCCTCGCCTCCCTGGTGATACATGCGAGAGATAACAGCTTAATTTCAACCTCAGCACTTTTACTGCACTGTCCGAGGCGCTCACTGCATCAATGTATCAATGTACCACCATGCTAGTCACTCTCCACTGCGACAACTCACAATTTGTCTATGATGGGAGGCTTTCAGAGAGGTGCCACGATTTGGCCCGCGCGCGCGCAAGCCGCCCTCCCATGATGGCTTTGGTCTTGGGAGACTCTGCTGGCTGTTTGTTTCTCGGAGAACAGGTCACAGGTCAGGCTTTTGATTGAATCCCCCACACTGTGACGACTGAAGGGGAAGGGGTTGGATAGCGACGGGGGGTGGGTGGGGGGGGTCGAGGGAAGAGGGGAAGATTGGAATCGTTCAGGATTTTGCTGCAGAAGCTCCTTCCCTCTGCACAACATTTCCTCCTTCGCTTTGAAAAGCAGGCGCTGGAGCGGCTTCAGCATCCAGAGAAAACAGAAATAACGTCAAATAAAAATAGTGAGCGCAGTAAACCTTGCCGGGAGGAGACTTCAGTTCTGCCTCTCATTAAATGAGCGTGCATCACTTACTCTAAAGTGAAAGGCCCTACCTATTATTCCCCTGGAAGTTAAAATACGTTTAATGTTTTCGATTGTGGTTAAAAAGTGTTGAGGAAAAAAAAAAAAAGCTTCACTGCAAACTAATATTCTTGATTGGGAGCCACGCTGGTGTTTTTAACAGAAGATTTATAAAAAGAATAAGCAGACATGACTCTGCAGAGAGCCAGCATGTCAGCTCCCAAATCAAACATAAATATGAGCTTTCGCTGAAATTAATTGCTGAAATGTTTATGCTGTAATCTGCAGCTTTGCAAACCTGCGCTGGTCTACTCCCAGAGCAAATACTGCACGAAGAAAATACAGCGAGGAAATGAATTACAGCCGCTGTGCATCCTCTGTAAATATGTGTGTATTGTAATGCAGCTGGTGTGTCGCGAGCTTATGCAGCATCCAGGCTGGGATTTCCTCACAAAGCCGGAATCTGCGGAGGGTTGACCCCCCCGAGTGGCACCGGTGACGTGGCGAGCATCCCACGCCGTTATTAACCCTGACGTGAGACGGTGTTGGACCGTGAGGCCACGGCAGAGAGCGGCCTCTGGAGGAGATCCGCCTTGTTGGGGGCGTCACGGTGCGAAAGCAGCCACGTTGTACATCACCCCCCCCCCCCCCCCCCCACTCCTGTGTAGCGGGTCACCAAGGCCGCCGCTTAAAAAGGTCAAACACGAGCAGAATAAAGAGCGCTCTGCTGCGTTTGTGTCTCTTTCCTGCATTTGCTGAAGAAAAAAACCCAACAACAAATATTTGTTTAAGTGTAAAACCACGGAAATGCTTTTGAATCAAGGACGAGAGCCGACGCGTTCTCTCCGCGCGCCAGCCGCCGTTTTGACAG
>JAVLVB010000270.1:743580-754156 GCA_032876305.1 Orestias chungarensis
TATATATATATATATATATATATATATATATATATATATATATATTTACCCAATATATATATATATATTGTATATATATATATATTTTTTCTGCTGTATTCCTAGACGTAGCAAGAGCTTCACATTTACTCCCGCAACCTGCTCATGTCATGAATAATACAGTCTTGTAGGAACCTGTTTGTTTTGTTTCCCTACAGAAGCATCTGTTGCTGCAGAAACGTCCAACAACCTCCAAAAGAAAAGAAAAAAAAACGGACTTAAAAGACAGGACATAACAATTGTTGCAGAGCCTGTTGTGTTTTATTTGAACCGTAAGAAATTTGGTTTTCACGCATTGGAGCTAACAGCATCCATGTTGTCGTGCTACTGCACCCCCCTTCTCTCTGCGGCATACATCCAAGCAGGGAAAAAGCCGACGAGGGTATGTCGTCTTTAGGGAGTTCTCGCATCCAGTCCTCCCCAGAGAGCATCGCTGTTTATTGGTGTACTTACTGCTGTATTCCTTAAGCTAGGCTGACATGTTTCTCTGAATTTAGAGATCACAACGGGTATTATTTAATTTCCAACACATTTAAAGTGCTTTTCTTGCCTTTAAGTAAGAGCAAATGTAACTGGAGTAACTGTCTTAAAGTGCATTGAATCGGCCTTGTTTGCACTTCATCTTGAGAGCAGACATCAGAATCCATGAATGCCAGCAACACTGCTCTTATAGAAGTAGCATATACTATATCCTAGTGTTAAAGCGTGTTCCTTTCTCCGTTTGTGATTGTTCCCATAAAGCCGGGGCATTTCTGCTGACTGGTGGATCTTCGCAGGCCTCAGGTTGGCTGTTGCCCAGCAGCCCAGCCGGTGAACCGCAGAGAGAGCGCATTGATTTCATCCCAGCAGAAATCCCTGCTCCTGGTTCCCGCCTCCCTACCCCGCCCAGCGCCTGATTAAGCATCCGCAGGGAGCCATGCCAACACAATTTGTCATTTATCAAAAGTAATTAAAAGCAATTTCTTTTCTCTTGTTGATTGGGAATTGACTAATTGTTGAGTCGGTTGAAAACGGGGGGAATAAATAAAACAGAGAAGGATGAATTTTACATAAACTCAGAGGAAAACATAAATGCTGTAAAACGAGGGCCAGACATCTGGCTCGGATTTTTCCTCTACATGACTACGACTGCAAAACCAAAACAGTTGTTGAAACGCATTCTGATATACAACCCATAGGCGGTAAATAATATATTAGAAACAGCATATTGACTAGCTTACTTGAAAGGCTGTTTTTACTTCAAGTTGTGTGAACACCAGAGTGGGAGGCAAACACAAGCACTGGTTGGTTAATTGTTAGGTCAAAATACAAGAAAAAAAAAAAGAGCTTTCTGTGTTGCCAAAAGATACTTGAGCCAGAAAACACCAACACCTGAGTGTCTGAGAGAAGCGATAGAAGTGAAGGTACAGAGAAGCGAGGAGAACAAGTCCAAGCCATCCTGCAGCCGGGGTAACGCTCGGTCTGTCCAGTGAAACCGAGCAATACCATCTCAACATTATCGGTAACAACCTCTGAACGCACCATTACCTTCTATGAGGGCAGAATGAAATGTCAGAATTGATTCCAGAGGGGAGGGCTGATCCAAAAGCGGGCAAAGCTGCAGTGGACATTTTGTTTCAGCGGCCCCTCATTTGGCGTCCCCGGGTTATTAGCGGACGGCAAGGAGGGAAATGGAGGAGCATGAAGGTGGTCCGCAGCGGCCGCGCCGAGACACAGCGTGCACGAATGCAAGACAAAAGCAAGGCGTCAAAAGAATCGTATCTATATCGCAATATACTGTCCGCATCTTCGCCTGCCTGTGCGATGAGTGGACCGAAGAGTTAGCCAATTCTGCGTCAACAAATTGAGTCACAACTTCGATGAGGCATTATGAGTAACCTGCCTAAAGGCTGCAGATGGACACTCGCTCATCATCGGCGGGGAGTGCAGAAATAATTGGGCTACAGTGAAAGAAGCCGGCACTCACGTCTCAACCGAGACACTTCAGAATACCTAACTGAGGGTCTTATTCTTCAGGCTTTTGTTTACATTCCCATTTGTCATACGAAAAAACCCTCATTCTCTCTAACGTGTATGGTTATTAATGTACTAATTATGATTTTCCCCTCCAATCTTTTGCCTCGCAATTTGGGTGATGTATGTTTGAACAACACAGCGAGTCCCGCTGGAAATGAATGCAATAGCGCACCTTCTCCCGGGAGCCCTCTGATGGAGAAGAAAAGCTCGTCACCCTTTGTCTATGCATGGCGATTTATGGTAGTCGCTCAGTGAGCGACTACGGTTATCTTGTTACGACGTGAGTTTAACAAAACAGCAAAAGGGAGCCGCAAATGTAGCATTATTTGGGTTTATTTTTAACCTTCTCTTCGTTCCTTTTTGCTCTCCATAGTAGCTACATCTGGTGCGGCATTCTGTTTAATGTAGACAACCCCGCAGGGAGCTAAACAGTACTAGATCAATAGGCAGATTTTCTCACTTGTTGTGTTTTTTCCAATTGTTCCAATTCCAATCATTTTTTTTGTCTGCACATGAATGTTATACTTTTAATCAACCTTCAAATAATAACAACTTAAAACAAGCTTCTGTATCTGGCTAAAAAGTAACTTCTGAGTTAGTTTTCCTTATTTTCAAGATTTTTGCACGAGAAACTAGATAATAGTTGGAAGATTTAATGATTATCTAGTGTAATCTACCCCTGGATATGAGACTTTCTATATCCTAGAAACAGCTAATTCTCTAAACTCATTGCTCATCTCTTTTCATCTCGGCACAACTGTACGGTCCAGACAATGAAAGTGGCTTCAGAGAGGTGCTCACTCTCGTGATTGTGAGATTCCTACTACACAGCGCCACCCGGCTGCTTCTTTCTATCCTAGCAGCCAGCGCGTACTTAATTCTGGCTTCGTTTTGCTTAATGTTTAAAGACAGTCAGTCTTTGTTCCTTTTTGGGCGGTTGAGGTAAGATTCTGTTCAAGCAGGTGACTGTATTTGACTAGAATTGGAGAAAGGTATGCGGTTCTTTCAGCAGCGACAGTAGGTATGATTAACTAAGATGTAGGAGATATCAGTGAGAGGATTGAGGAGCTCTCCTGCAGAGAGGGTGAGTGGGTCCTGTACTGCCTCGAGCAGAAAACCGTCTTCAAGGCTCTCCCTCTGAGCACTCTAAAAAGAGCACAAATTAGGTGTGAGGAACGCACAACGAGAAGTGGAAGGAAACGGATGAAAAAGATTTCCCAAAAGGGGGCAGGACCTCAGATGACAGCGGAGAGTCGGACGGCTGAAAATAAGCTCTCACTTTCAAACGTTTGCGGCGGCTCAAATATCTGACGACGCCTCTCGTAGCTTTTAATCTTTAATGTGAAAAATTAATCATCCTATTCATTATTTTAATAGCTGTCATTTTTCTCTTCCCAAAGTGATGATTTATAACCATTAAGCCCTGTGTAGGCCTGTGTGAGAGGGATTTATCGTAATGTTTGCACCAGGTAGCCTCCAACCATATTTCATTACTCTGACAAGCCATTAAAATGCCCTGGTGATTAAACAACAGCTCTGAGGTCAGTGTGTAAAGCCGTTTCTTTGCCCATGCTGGAGCACAGCGGTGCAGGCGGGGGACCGTTAGCCTAACAAAGCCCGTCCTCTTGCCCAGGTTCCCTCCAGACCGGCAATCGTAGTTATAGATCTCTATCTGGGCTTGTATGAGAGCGCGACAGAAGCAGAGGTGAATAATGCACGTGCACAGAGGCTACAATAAAACAAGGTTAAGAATGGGGCCATTACGGCTGTTTTCCTTTGTGGTTTTGGACTGTGATAACTGTGCACTTAGAGTGAAAACTCTACACTAAGATGCTCTCACCTCCATCCATCTGCAGAGTGCTCAGTGTTCCTGCCCGGAACGGTTTTAAAGTCTCATGATATTCGGCTCTACTCACACCTCACCCTCCCTCCGTTATTGGTTTCCAACTCATCCCGACAGGAAGATGGTTATCCGGAGCAACAGCCCTCTCTGACCCTACTCAGCCTCTCTGCTTGGAAGACGCACACACAGTCAAACGATCCCCGAACAAGCGAAAAAGTTAGCACACCGTCAACAGCGTCGAACAAGAGGTCTAAGTACCGCATTACGTTTCGTCTTCACACCGACGTGGTGTAGTTTTATTGTTTTGTGCATGTTTACAGTTCACCTTACTGACTGTTATTACTTACAGACTACAGAGAGCTAGAGTGCAAAAGATGAGTGTGAAAAAGTAAGTGCACCCCTTCAGCAAACAGCTTTTAGAATAACTTTTAAATCAATCTCTTTGTGTTTATGAGCCTTACAAGCATTTTAACTGTCAATTCATCTCAAATTTTAATTAAACTCCCCTCAGCCCTTCTTCTGTTATCCACTTAAAACGTTCACACTTCAATGTTTTTTTCCTTCTAATTGTCCTGCCGTCAGCTTCAACAAATATTTTAACGGAGGCTTTTAAAGCCTTATGTGGCGTTCTTGGGAGTCTTATTTATTAACTTTTTTCTTGGGGCTTTCCCCTTGTAAAAATATTGGTAGATCTCAAACATTACTCCAGGTGAATAATCTTTCTATAGCACAATGGAGTAACAGAGAACTTTGCTAATAACCCTTCCTGGATTGATTCGCACCAACAGTTGCATGTCTAAAGCACACTCAAACGCCTTCCCATCCCATGCACATTTTTTTAAATTACCAGTTGCATTTTTCTTTTCTTATTTGGATATTTAACCTATATGATTTTCCTGTATGCTTAAATTGGCGAGTAATCCAGATCAGAATTTTACCCAATTAACTAAATGCTAAACGCAAAATTGAGTATGCTGAATATTTGAGTCCCAAGTCAATTGTTGTTTACTTTTTAATGCAAATTAGACGCACAGGTAAACACTTGGAGTCTATCTGTTTCTAGCAAAACTGAAATGACATTTTCCAGTGTGCAAAAACAGGATTCTGCAATGGAGGCAGAAATCAGAGGTGGGATGAGAGTCAGAACCACAAAAACATCAGTGGTTGCTGTAACTTTCTGCTCTGGTTAATGCCATCAATGCATTATGGGTATGTCAAAGTCCATTACACTATGTTTTGTGCTCAAGTTTGAACTCATTTGGTCCAGAGCTTCCCTCCTTTCAATGTTCTTTTGCTTTGTTTTGTTTTTTTCCACACATTGCAGCTTAACCTGCTGCTACATTATAACTGCTGCTTACATTGAGTATGCGCAGCTTAAAGTTTTCCAGGACCTTCTGTGGCGGCTTTGTCTTCTTTTCCGGTTGATGTTTGTAAGGCCACGCTGTGGAATGAGGTTCCACATTCATAATTAATACTCCATTGTTTGCACAGGCAGCACAAAGCTCATCCACAGACTGGGGATTTACTGTTGTTTGGGATGTACTATCACGCTGTGTCTCAGGCACAAAGCAAAGACGATGTTCCACAAGAAAGTCTAATCATGCTGCACAAAAGTTTTCATTTTTCCTGTTATTATAAGTTGAAGTGTGACTATGCAAATCGTTTTTTTATGCCATGTTACAAAGTGTTTGTTAATTTTTACAAGCAATACTTGAAGGGTTTGATAAGTAGTTAATATGTAAGCACCGTTAAAACTCTGAAAACCACGGCCATCAAGAAAGGTAGCCGATGGAACGGATTCAACTCCCTTCATATATGTTCATGTCTAATGTCCAGAGCCCAATGAGCTGGATTGATCACTGATGCCACATCTGACAGTGACAGACAGAAACTGTAATTGCTATGTTCGCTTTTGGGAGAGGAGCAAACAACCGTGGTGGGACTGTGTGTCTGAAACACGCTGGCATTTCTCAATTACCTCCAAATACAACTGTGGATATTGTGTTATGGGAGACAATAGCCGCGCTCTGCCTGAATGCCTCAGTGCTGCTAGCTACTTGACTAATGGATGGGATCAGTTCTCTTTATGACATGATGGTGTCATGACAAAACAAACACCTGCTCTCGTTTCAGAGTGGCGTTCA
Source organism: Orestias chungarensis (assembly GCA_032876305.1). Lineage (NCBI taxonomy): Eukaryota > Metazoa > Chordata > Actinopteri > Cyprinodontiformes > Cyprinodontidae > Orestias > Orestias chungarensis. The sequence continues at coordinate 749,623 of JAVLVB010000270.1, forward strand.
AGCACGAACACTTGTAACTGATATTCAAGCCTCAATTCAGCACTTTTTATTTTTTCTTCTCCCCATGATTTAAGTTAATTATCTCATTATGCGACAGCTCAACTTTATTTGGTCCACGATGGCTTCTTTGTTCAACGTAGAGTCGTTTGGCACGAATACAACGGTGGCAGCACAATACAACTCGGCGAAAATGCAACACAAGCAGATCTCCAGCTAAAATTATTCATAGTTAAGAATTTGCATCAGCAGGAAAACTGGATAGCAAACTCAGAATTATTTCACCAACCAGCTAATGATGAGTAATAACTAATCTGATGCTTTGTTCGAAAGTTGTTGTTTTTTCTCTTTGTTTAAACTTTTGCTCTGGGCCAGTCTGACAGTTCAGTAGAGATCCTGGTAAAACAAAGACCCGAGCAGTCTTGTAATAGCGTGGATGCTGTTGGACATTTAGTTTCAGCTGTTTAAATATTAATGTCAAACTGTAAGGCAGGTACGATTAAAGGTATGATAAATAATCTAATATTCTGGGCCTTATAGGAAAACTTTAACTATTTAAAGGCATTTCAAGGATTAAAACAAAGCTGCCAGAAAAAAGAAACTATCTAACAAAAAGAAACTAACAAAATCATTACCATTAATCTGTTGTGTTTTCAGAAACTGCTCACTACAGATAGTAATGCGCATGTAAAGTTTAATTTGATCATTAACTCACATGTCTCTTCATTAATGTAATTAATTTCCGTAATAATGTTGAAAGGTTTTTCACATTTTCTTTACAGAATGCCATCATATTGAACCAAACGCACAGGCGTCAAACTTTCCTCCTTGTGTATTCAGGGTCGTCACTCTAGTGACGCTGCTCTATTCTCAGCCTGCTGGAGAACATGCACAACACTATTCCTTAATCTGTATTTCTCTCACTTTACTCTCCGTTTCAGCATCATTTGCCATTCCTGTTGTCAGGTTGCAATCAATGACTCGAGCAGAGGTGGAATTGTGAGGATAAATACATTATTGTGAGGAAGAATAAAGAGCAGAACATAAACCGGAACAAGACAAGACAAGACCGGAAACGCGACAGGAATAATGCGGAACTGGAACGTAAACAAATAGAGAACTGAAGCGGGAGCGGGGACTACAAACGTGAATATACAAAAAAAATCGAAATAAACAAACCAGCGTAAGAACACAGGAAGGGGAATTAAACTAACAGACCAAATAATAACATTAGAATAATATTAATACATAATAATAATAATAATACTAATCAGAAACACAAGGAAAATAGGAGACAACGACGGGGCTAAACAAACGAGGAAATAAGTAATAAACCTAAAAAGAAAGTAAGGGAAACCGGAGATCTCAAAAGAACAATACGATAAAGGAAAATAAATGAGACAGGGAACAGGGGAGAGCAAGATGGGGGGGGGAAGCACGGGAAACTGGAGACCACAGGAAAACAAAAACCAAAGTAATTACCAGGACGGGACCAGAGGAGAAATAAGATGGACAAAGAACCAGTACATAGAACCAGCGAGCAGGAGGGAAAAGGCTTACGGGGAGACCGTGAGGAAAACGGCAGCAGATGGGAGGTGAACAGACCATCCAGCGGTGAGTGAGTGGATGGATGAGGCTTAAGTATAGAGGAACCTGGGTTGGAGATGTGTAGAAGATGATTAGACAATTAGAGACAGATGTGAATGAATGAATGAATGATGATGATGATGGAGCTGAGGGAAATCACAGAGAGGAAGACAGAGAGCAGGGGAAACTGGAGAACACAGACAACAAAACAAAGACTAAACCGAAATGGAAAATAAAGTAAACAATAACCAATAATAAAAATAATTCATGATAATAATAAGACAAGACTAATATAGAAAACTGAACCAAACCAAAAACACAGATCATGACACCTGTTGGCCTAAACTTAGTTTTGCTGAACGTAAGTGTGCATTTAGCCGTGTCTTTCCAGAAGAGGCCCTTGATGGAGTTATCGCTGGTATTAATTTTGTATGCTTTAGTTTTTTTGTTTTTTTCAAGTAAGTTATGAACAAACATACATACAGACAACCAACATCTGTCTGAGTGCATCTGTTAACAGGTTTTATTTGCTCCAGGTCTATACCATTGTTTTTCATTCAGCCGAGCTCCTTGATTCTCTGCTTTACTGTGCCTCTATCCTGTATCATGTCATTGACAGGACGAATATTGCCATTAGCCTTGTGGTCTACATTTGTTTTATCCTCTCTATAGAACGACAGCTTGGCCATGTGCTGCCGTGTGTAACCATGACCCGCAGTCATGTACTTTCTTTGCTGTTTACTCTTAATAAGTACTACTGGTCCACCATCGAACTGGTTGACCGGCACATGTGTCTGCTTTTCTACTTTCTCCACTTTACCTGCTCAAGATGAATGGCAGAGAATCGGATGCAATTAGTTTGTTTTTATTTGACACAAGGATTTCTAAAGTATCCGATTGAAATGTAACAATCTTTTTCACATATTTGGGATTTTTTGCCGACATATTTCCGCTGCATTCTTTTATATTTCATCAATTTTTGATCCTATGAACTCCTTGCAGGGTTCTATGGAGAACACAACATTGTAGCATCATAAAACAAATAACATTTGTTACATTATTAAACTGCTTGTCAGTTTACAGCCGAAAAGCACAGTTTTAAAATGCACTCGTGACTTTAAGCACTTGGAAGAAGTTACTCAAGGACAGAGGAGAAGTAAACTTTGTTTTTCCGCTGGTCGTGATGGGTTAAAGAATATTAAACAGCCAAAATGTATATAGATAGGTAGATGGGATTTCAGCCTGTGTTAACATTTACAGCTCCTGTTCCCGAGGGAGACGAGTGATCATCAGTAATATCACCCTCACAGATTTGAAAGCAAGAGCTAAAAATTGGAACACATACCACAGGCAATGATTTCTGCCGTTTTATTTCTCCTGAAGCCCGGATCTAACACCAATGTTAGAACATCCCGTTTCTGCTCGCTACGACAGTTTAACACTTGTGACAGAGTCGGAGGAAAAGCTGCAGAGGGGGGTGAAATTAGCATTCTAATGTGTCTAGCATCTCATGTTTGTTGTGTCCCTGATGAGAAGAATGAAGAAAAAAACAAAACACAGCGCTAATTTGTAATAGATATCAAAATTCCCGGCATTAAAAACTTAATTACTGACAATGCAACAGTGATAAACGGCATCCCCTTTTTTCCGCCAAGCAGAAAAAAGGGGATATTTAGTATCCAGATGTACTTATGAATGCATGTGGAGGAACGGGGGGAGAAGATACATTTAATTTAGAATATGTCCTTTGTGCAACTTAGCAAATTTTTCATCTATCAGCAAAGCACATTAAATCCCAGCTGGTCAGATGCTAGACTCCTGATGCTCTGTTTTAGACATGAAACAAACGACTGGTGAAATGAAAGCGCCTCTCAGAGCAGCTGAGATTCGACTCCAATTAAAAATACATGTTCGAGTGAATCTTGGTGGTGATGACAACTTTTAGCAGATTCTTCTTGAACTTTTAATGTACCCGGCCCTGACTTCAAAGGGAAATTAAATATTAAGGCTATTATCTAAGCTGTTCCCAATATTATTCAAGCGTAGGTTATTTATATGATACAGTAATAATAAAGTTATATAAGCGGCTTTTCCTTTTTTAGCCCAACATGAGGATCAGGATGCTGCTGGTTTCTAGTTTTTCAACCTAATTTATATATTTGCTGCAGTAAACCCAACAAGATCTGCTAGATTTATTACAGCAGTCCGAGCTGGAAATGTAAATATATTTATGATTTATGACTGCAGGGAAACAGATCATCTTTAATACAGTGGATGTAAGGAGTAGCTCAATTTTTGGCAGCAACCCGTGCACACTCAACATAATTTCTGCATTTGTAGGGGAAAAAAACCCTCAAACAAACCCCAAAAACAAATAGTGAATTACCATTTTCTCTGATTGTGAAGAATCACAGCAAATCTGGCCTACCTAATGTGGATCACCAGTGTTTACCCAGCAGCACGACGGTAAATACCCTGGCTGACTTTTAAGCGAGGTTAGTGTGCTCAGAGTGCAAAACGGAATCGGAGGCTCAGATGAATTTGTCTGACAAATGCTCCTGGAGTATGTGTTGTCGAATGTGCTTCGCCGGGGCCCTGGACTGGGATTTGAGTGCGACTGAAGCCAAGCAAAGCATGCCAGATCACTAATTGCACAATTTAAAACCAAAGTCTCTGGCAGCTTGTCGTTTGAAATGGAGAGAAGAGCCACTGCTTAATCACTGAGCTCAACATAGATCTGCAAGGCTCTCCACCGAGGAGCCCCAGAGGCACATGGCTGAAGTTCAGTGTCAACAGCCAAAGCAAAGAAAGACGTGATTGGCTGGTTTCTGCCGCAGCTGTAATAGAGAAGGTTTTATGGGAAGATCCGTGCCTGTGACTGGGCGGCTGAATGACTTTAAATGTTGCTGCATTGGCAGCGAGTTGCCCTCCGTTTAATTGTTCATATGAG
>JAVLVB010000270.1:758563-831350 GCA_032876305.1 Orestias chungarensis
GGGGGGGGGGGGGGGGTGCACAGAGGGTGACATGAAAGCAGCATGGCATGGCTGCCAGGCCAAACAGATGAATTACTTATCAAAGACGAACACAGCAGACTGGCAACACATACACAGCTGGGGCATTATCAATTCACCTTCAATTAGCCGTCCTTGGCACTGGCACCCAACGGGACCCCAACAACGAGCACATCCATAACTCATACGCTCATTCCACGACAAAAAGAGGATCAGGTGGACTCTTTTGAGGAATTCAATTAAAACAGTGTCGCAGCGTAAAAAAAAAAAAAAAAAAAAAAGTGGCACAGACAATTTCTTAAGAAGGATAAAAGAAGAAAAGGATTATTTTCAATGGCAAAGGAACGAAAGAGAGAGAAACAGTGAAAAGGTTTCCTTGGAGTCTGATGGTACAGCACCTTTGTTAAATATGAACTAATTAAGTGGAAAAATGAAAGTGTTTCATCTTCATTAGCATCAGACAATAGGAGTATGAAACATAATTGAGAGTAGTTCCACTTTAATAGAATGAACAGAAGTCATTTGGTATTGAAATGTGCAGGGTGATTTAGCCGAAAGAAAGTGCATTATTAGATTTAATAGAACACCTACAAATGATCAATGCTCAGAGCACAGGTGGTAGTTTGTCTCTGGTTCTTCAAATGATTAGGCCGACGAAATAATGGCCAGCCAGATTTATGTTGCTTCTGCATTGATTATGAGCAGCGGCCCATTTTTCATGAATTGGAGCTCCCCAAGCCATTTATTAAGCCTTCACTCGCGTGACACGACAACCGGTCGGCAACGGACCGCGCCCGGCGGAGTCTGGATTTGGTGAGAAACGGGATGCTGCGGGGCAAGCCCCGTCGATGATGATGACAAATGGCCCGAAACCGACTTGTAAACACTGAATCCCTGTGAGATTGTTTTGGTTTACCATTTCTACAAAATTGCTGGAACACTAGAAAATGGGTGATCCGTTTATTTATTTATTTTTATTTCCGACACCGACTACTGCAGATAAGATCGTTGGAATACTAAAGTGACGTCTTTGCCTTAGAAACACATTTATATACAGCTACATATATGTACATTGGTTCAAAAGAAGCAATCCATCCATTTTTGGGATGCTCCACTCCGAGTCGGACCAACGCTACTTAATCTGAAGGATGAGTTTGTTAAGAATGGGAGGATGCTGTTTTTTGAAGAAGATAACATGGATCTAAAAAAAGTGACAAATCATTGTTTCTTGACTAATTAAGAATAAACGATCAAGTTAATTTACCTGCATTATGTTGATTTAAATAATCCGACTTTCACTACACAAATTGAAGTGACTGGAAAAGCCTGGATGGTAATAAATGTCCCTCCGATAGAAAGAAGTCCTTGAACTGTTGCTTCCGTGTAACCGTGTCTCTTTCCTGCACGGAAACTACAGCAAAGCTGTTGCAGCCATTAACTTGTAAGGAGTTTTTTTTCACTTTACTGTAAATATATACGATATTGCCTGTTGTGTGTGTTTTTTTTGTTTTGTTTTTTAGCTGTGTTTCTTTCCTAGACACTTAATTTCTTTCACTTCTTAATCATTGGGCTTGTTTTGGCGAGAAACTGAACAAAGATTGCGACGCATGCATGTTTAGAGGCAACGGCATGCTCCAACAACACGCCGATGTTTTTGCCAGAGGACGAAAGGCTTTCCAGTCTCACCAAGCTTTTCAACAACACTGTTTCAATCTGTTGCACCAGTTATTTTTGGGGGGCTTTTTCCGTTTTTGAAAACATGCTCCAGGGAATCCTGTATTATGTAATAACATAAGAAGCATCAAGACACTAACTAGGAGGAACGAAGGAGTCTGCGACCGAAATCATGACTTGAAAGAGCTATTTTTTTTTCCCCTCTTCGTGACATTTAGTAGAAGTGAAATACAGGAAAGCTTATGGGTATTTTTTTTTTATACGGCTGGTGATTCCAGTGTATAAAAAATATAAATATTGCTATTATCTAATGCTAAAGTATACATGGCTAACAACAAACCTTAATGCATTTTATGTTATGTAAAAATACATGGTTACAAATGTATCTACTTATTTAACAAATAAAAAAAAAAACATAGGAGTTCATTTGCAGTCAGCCCCCCTTTACTCTTGTACCCCTAAATAAATCCCAGTTAAGCTTTGTGTATTTTAACCTAAATGTGCATGCTATTGCTGTGTTGGGGCTTTAGATTTCCTTTGAAGAACAACCAGCATCATGAAAACCAAGCAACACAGCAGCCATGTCGGGGAGGACGTTGTGGAGAAATGTAAAGCACACCTAATTCAGAAAAAAAAAATGTTTCTATGTGTTCAATATATCATCTAAACATGGAGAGTGGATGGAGCACTTGCAGACCAACCAGCTAAACCTAAAGTCTTCACACGTATAACAGTCAAACCCAACACATATATGAATGGCTGGAATTTGAGGGGCGGGGGGGGGGAGGGAGGAAAACTTTAGGAAAACATTTTAATTTTGTACACTTGGTAGCATACCCTTAAGGGGTCCAAGCAAACTTAATCTCAATTTAAAGATTACAAGTGTTTTTAAACGTACAGCTCCTACTTTACGTTTCTTTAGAGCAAATTGTATTTTGATTATTCAAAAATCAAGTTAAGTCAAAATTAATTCCCCTGCAGAGAACCTCCACACCACATTTAATCAGAAGTCTGCAGCTACAGGGTAAACATGAAGGTACGGGTGCAGGATAATGCCAACTTGGGAACCCCAAACAGGGGCCAAACTGTGCAGGTTCGCTTCAAGGCTTCCAGTGAAGCTAATCTGCCGGTTACTTGGTGGGGAGAGCTTTGCATTTTGCTCTGAAAACATTTGTTTGTCAAGCTACTTCTTATGCACAGGGGCACCGCTGTGTCAAAAAGTGTTAGTAGGGGTCTCGTGCTGTAGTATTGCTGCACATTAAAAAAAAAAATAAAAAAAAAAGTTTAAAGTTTAACTCTTGCAGCATATAAAGGAAAACCCTTAGTGCACAATAGCAACATGGTCATTTGTAAAAAACATGAGCGCATCACAGAGCTCGGCCACATTGAGACGGCCGTCTTGAGAAACAGAGGGTCTTTATCACTTCAAAGGCTGACATCCCCCCCGGCGTCTCAGGCAAGCCGTGACTGGCACTAGTACAGCCCTCTCTCTGCTGCATTTGTCCAATCTTAGAAAGCCCAGAGTCAGGAAACACAAGGTCTTTTCAAAGTTAGTCAACAGGCCTTTGAAGCGTTGCCAACGGAGTCAGCAACCCGGCGACAAGGTGCCGAGCCATTATCATTCAATAGACAGCCGGGATTTAGCATATTTAACAGGAAATTTCACTTTGCTTTTTGGACACGGGGCATTATGCATCCTCTGTACATAAAATCCATTAGCACCTTGCCAATTTTGTTTGTGTTTTTTTATTTTTTTTTCCCCATTTCGCTGGGGAAATGCGTTTCTCTTGCCATGCACACTACATTCAGAACAAACCCCCGAATTAAATTATATGTCTGTTTGGACAAGCAAATTGGACCAAAGGATCAAGGTACACCATTTTACTCACTCATTTATTTCATGAGATTGTTTGTGCTAGTGCCGATATAAGCTCGTGGGAAGAAAAGCCCTAAATTGCGACATTTCTTTTTGCTTTTTTGTGACACGGATGCTGGTAAAAAAAATGTATAAAAAAATACATCCCTGGGATTTGTTTGCTATCATAGCAGAATCTAATATCAGGTTATATTTTACATATAAACAACAAAAAGTAAGGAAATACATTCAAAATATCTTAGTTTGGTTTTGATGTAGTGCCAACATTTAGGCTAATTCATTCACGTTGTATAAAGAGTTGGATGGTGACATTGATTGTGGCACTGGCATTTATTTCAGTAATACAACAATGCTTTTATGAAGTGGACACACTGCTCTATTCTTGCTTCAAATGTTTAAAATCCAGTATTAGATACCTAATGAATGTTCACAGAGATGACGGATAATCCAGGGTGATCACGTCAAGACAGGAAATAAGGACGTATCAACCCTGGAGACATCGATATATCTCAACTGGTCAATCATTTGATTTTAAAGTATTTTAACATCACAATTATTTTGTGCAAACCTGATCTTCAATTCTTTATAATCAGAGAGCAAAAGCTCATTTGCAGACTCCATTTCCTGCTTCATTCCACAACACATATGACCTAGTTAGCTGCAAAGTTTTAATTAGCAGGGCTTTTATATAAGCAGACAAAAACCTCAATGATATTCTAATCTGTTCCTCGAGAGGGCAGTGGAAACATTAGAAGAACGGTTAGAACGAGACGGGGCTAAAAAATAACAAACAACAGTGAAACGCAGATTTGAAACCATCTTTAGGAGGCAATCAGGTTGGGATTTAAGTAAAACAGTAATAAGGAAAGTCAGTGCGGTGAAGATTCCGTGTAGCTGAGTGTGCGGACATGTGACGGTGTGTATTAATGCTGAGCTCCCCTGCATAAGGTTGAGGGATCAGACCAGCCTTACTTCTTATAGGTTTGTTATCGGGCCACATGCCAGAGCCACATGAAGGATCATGTCTCTCCTGTGGGATGTTTTAATGCCCTGAAATGCTCTCAAACACTACTGATTGAACAGCCTCTTTTAGGGAGTGAGGAATTGTTTGTTGAGCAATCCATTATTTTAACATTTGAGCCCAAATCAAACTGCAAGATCTGTCCACAAAAAACAACAACAAACAAAAAAAAAACACTCTTGGCATTCATTTTTGGAGTTGAGGTCACAGTCTACAACTCTCCAGTGACTTCGCAAGCTTTGGAGTGTCTCTGCAGTCTAATGGTCACGGCAATAGCTGCCGTATCACAAATCCCATTGGGATTCACGCAGGCAACCCAGATCTAGATCCAGAATTCCTAATGAGTGGCAGCTAGTGACCGGATATCACTGCGCGGCTGTCAGCTGTCTGTCTCTGGACAGACAGACGGACGGAGAGCACCCAGAAAACCCCTTCTGCAACCCCCCAGAGGTCCAACTTCACAGGCAGGGGTCCCAACTGTGAGCTGCTAATGATCCATATGATGGTGCGGGACCAGCCATTGTTTGGGCTACATTACCAAGAGAGGGACAAACAATCGTTCGCAGTGTCACTTGATAATGGCCCAAAAAGCAAATCTCACAGACCTTGATTCTTCAAAAGGGTAATTCATTCGCTGCTTTGCTGCGATGCTTTGTGTCCTCCAGCTCTTCTCGTGCTGCACCCACTATACTTTCCCAAAGATTTCCAATTGTTTTGCAGACAATAGTTTCAGAAGGCAGTAAAAGACCATTGATCTGAGGACTATTTGCAAATACCCGTCTCTATACAGAGAAATGCATCTTACTGTGTTACGTTAAGCAATTCCACATTTTAATGGGTGGACTATTGATGGTTGATGCCAAAAGAGTATGGTATTGATGCACTCGAAGACATCCACAATGAGGACTAGGGGGGATAACACCAGCTCAGCACAATAAATAAAGGAAGGGGCATCAAACTGAGGGGGAGGGAATGCATACAGCTGCAGAGTCCTCATAAAAAAAGTTACTGTAATGTGTGTCATGATTGAATTTTATGATCAATGCTGCGGTACATCTAAAAGTCCACGGCAGCAGAACTCCCAATAAGCTGGTCAGATCTATACTTCTCAGACCGGACTACGTAGTAATTACAATGGCCGATTAGCTAAACGGGCATTATTGGATGTAATTAGGTGTTGATTAAAATTGGAACATTACTTCTAACAGCTCAAATGAGAGTGATAATAACATGGCCGAAGATCAAACCTATGTCTCCATTTATCTTTCTTTTCTCTTTTTTTTTCCTTAAGAAAAATTACGAGATGAGCGCCAAAAATCCACCGATCCCACTTAGTTCGGAATAACCAATCAATCCCACGCTCCGAGAGAAATGAATGATCTTTCGACAAAGCCGAGACAAGCACAGGACAAGACAAATGTCTGTGCTTACATCAAATGTTCCCAGATACGAAACAATCCAACCACACCAATGAAGCAATCAATGCTAACTTAATCCCTGCAGCCTCAGCGGCACTTGCTAGCCATTTCTTAGCCCCAAAATGAAGAGGAAGAGAGAGCCTCAAAGGCATAAATAAATAAACCTCAAACCACTCGTGATCTGCTGCTGCCACTAAGGGCGGACACGCAAAAACTACCTCCGCTCATCGACAGCATATAAAACTCGTTTTGGACTAAATCGGTGCTTCATTTAGGAGTTGAGGTGAATGACAGACAACTTTTAAATTTGGTTAACAGCAAAGGAAGGAAGGGAGGCGGAGGATGAGTCATATCTGCCAGACTGGCTGGCCAGTCTCCTCCTGCTGGGGCCAAGAGGGTGGGGAGGCAGAAACAGGCCTAGTCAAAAGGTGCTTTGAGGGGATAAGCTGGGCACTGGGTCTCAAATGGGGACACTCGAATGGGTAAAGCCTGCCTTAAAGAGAGCTGCGCCTTTTTCCTCCCACTGTGACTCTTCATACCTCCATCCATGCAGAGCTAAGGGTGCTGCTCGGCGAGATACAAAAGGGACAGAATCACTCTTTCATACTTTCACATCTCTGCATATCCTCACTTGTGCATGTATGTACTGTACAGCACAGACACCCTCGAAACTCGCGTGCACTCCCAGGCACAAGACTGCTCCCTTCTGGTCACACTGCGGGGCTGCATCTGCACGCCGACTGGCTGGATTTTGTCCAGATGTAGTTATAATTTCACTAATGCTCGCTCAAATGTCAATGGGGTCCAGTGACAAAGGATTCTTAATCCCTCATATGAATCTAGAGCCCAGAGGCTGAGAAGAGGCGGAGTGTGTGGCAAATATAAGGGAGCTGCATGAGGGGGAATACATTACACCCGGCTAGTCTCTGGCCTTAATGGGAGCGTTCACCGAATTCAGCGGATATTTAAATCGGTGAGAAGAGAGCGGGGCGACGCGCCCGTGAGAAGGATGAGCATGTCGAACTCTTGAACTTTCCTTTATTCAGTCGTCCCTGCGTGCGGAGATCCTCTGCAAGTAAACACAGACGAGCGCTCCCCATCAGCAGAAGCCACTTAAAGAGTTGGAAACACAAGAGCCACCCCCCCCCCCCCATCACATCTCTAAGTGAGATGATGTAGTTTCACTCTATTTGCCCAAATTATACTCCGCTGTCGCACAGGCTGTCTCATCCTGAGGAAGTGATGAATCAAAAGTGAAAGGGAAAAGAAGAAAAAAAACCCGTCTACAATTGGATTTTTTCCTCCCTTCTTGTTGCCATTAAAACCTGAGAAAAGTCGAAACCTGTGCTGTGCGAATGTCTGTTCCTCTGCAGGTCTGCTTCGGTGCCCATTGTTCTCTGAAATCCATAAAAAAAATTTAAAAAAAGGAAAACAGCTTGCAGAGCTGTGGTGCTGTCTCCACAAACGTAATATACATCGGCCTGAGCAGCCACAGACCTTTATTGGCTTCTCTCATTTCTTTTTCCACTAAATCATCCATCTGAAAGCCAGTTGCTGGTTTAATTGCTGCATTCGTGTCAATACCTCGATTTCTTTCATACTCCTCATGCAAACCTTTAATTAAGGTCGCCACGTTTTGGTCATTTGATGTTATTATTAGAAAACAGAAATAGAGAATAAAAAATGGGATCTTGATTTCTCTTCTAAAATACAAAACAGGAAATAAAAATACAACCCAGAAAAATGCAAGTCTTTTTTTATATTTTTTATATATAAGAATGTAGATACAGATTGGCCCTATTCTCTCACTCTGAATTTCTTTAGATCTCATAATAAACTCCCAAATTAAATGCTGCACATAACAGATATAGGATATCCGTGAAAAAGTTCTCGGTTTATTATTAGATGTTGGTGATTAAATAAAAACTAAAGTGTCTGGTCCAAAAAATGTGGATATTATTGAACTTCTTACATTACAAGCAGTTCAGTTTCATTCACAATAACAATTCAGTTTCCTCTCTAAAGACGTTGAAAAAACAATGCAAAAAACGAATAGTGAATACAAATTTTATTACCATTTCATTTTTAATTTGCTTCTTTTTTTATCTGTAAATGATATATAAAAGCGCATCTGAAGCACAGTTTTTTGATAAATGTACCCACCATCCCTTATTAGCCCTAAAATGTATCCAAGGTAGTAAAATATGATACAAGTGATGTCCTTTATCAGAGAACTCAGTCTTCTCTAATCATTATTTGGTTGCTAATGAGAATATTCCACTCCCAATATGACTGATGTAACGTTTCACAGAGCAATGAAGCTAATATTCTAACACTATGACAATACTAGCCAAAAAATGATAGGGCAGCATGTTTTTGAGCTCAAAATAATGAGAACTTTGTTTTTTGTCAACAAAATTAATACAAATTTTAAATGTGTTTAATTCAAACGTAATTTTTTGCGGTAAACCAATAAAACAACTATGTAGGATGTGTAGAAAAGTAATAGCACCTCTTAAAGGCTAGTTTCTTACTTTTGTTTGCTGTTGATTTCTAGGCTTTTATCATTAATGTTTGTAAAAAAATAAACAATAATAATAATCTTTTTTTTTAATCCCACCATTTCTTGTTATAATATTACCAGTCTGGGCTGAGTTAAATCCAGAGCATTACTTCAATAATGCAGGTTCATAACCAAGAACTGCTGCTAGTCTGCAAGTGACATTCAGTGATTTTCTTTCAGCTTAATTCCTTTTGAACATAAAAGTTCCTGCACGCCCTGGTTCGAAATCTTGGGCGTGCACGCGCGCACAAACACGCCCGCACACACACACACACACACACACACACACACACACACACACACACACACACACACACACACACACACACACACACACACACACACACACACACACACACAGGGACTATTGTTTCCCTACAGCAGTGGCCTTCATCAGAAGGGACAGCTCCTGCAGTTTCGGCACCAATAATTACTTGACTCCATGTCATAATCAAATCTCTTTAATAATGGGAACAATTCAGAGATTGCCTGGTGTAATCAAATTAGCCTGAGTCTTTTTTAGGTTTTCAATTATCTCCAGTCGGCGGAGCACTTTATCCGGGGCGCTGGCTCTGGCTCTGAGCTCTGCTTGCTGCACCGGGGCTGACAGCAGCAGCCTCGCAATTACAATCAGGCCGGGCTAATGTGACGACAAGATCGCCTGACCGCCTTGCTTAGCCTTTCATTTGTGCTGGGTCTCCTCAGCGTCCCGGGCCTTATCATCGAGTCCATGTACCTGCTCTGCACCGAGCAGGCCCCCGAACACCGGCGCTTCTGTTTACCGGCTCTTTATGTGGAGGCGCGAGAGCGGCATTAAAGCCTTTACTCTCCCACAGTCCAAACAGAAAGAAAACAAAAGGAGCTCTGCAGCATCATCTTATTCAAAGAGCTGCTTCAATGTACAGCGTACAAATACAGCCTTTTACTGTTCACCACCTGCTTTGAGGCAAAGTCAAGTCTTTGACACTGGGAGCCACCACAGGGGCAGAACAGAAGCAAGGAGGAAGGTGGAGACTTGGCTTCTATAGCAAGCAGAAATATGGCAGCTGTGTCAGCTCTTCTTTCATGTTGAGGAGGGGGGAAAAAAAAAAGGGCGACACAGAGAAATCTGAGCATCCATACACCGCTTATGCTGCTGCATTCACGGCTGCTCCTCCCAACATGATCAGTCCCATGATCACTTTGAGTAAAAGCTCGTTCAGGCAGTGTTTACACTCTTCTTTTTCTCGGGACACCGGAGTATAAAACCGCTCACACACTATAATTGCAGCTATTTCACTTAATGAGGTCTTTCGGAAACAGGGAAACAAAGGAATTAGGCCAGGGAAAATGGCATTAGAATATTTTATTTTTATTTTTGTGTGTAATACATTATCATAGGAGAAAACAAAGAAAACGGCTTGAATGAGTCCATTCGGGAAGATTTATTTACCACCGAGCAATTAGGCTGATGTTTTTAGTTTTTAGATGTAAAGCTGCTCAGTCCTGAACCGAGAACCTACTTTAGGCAAATGTGTCTTTTTATATTGTGAAAATCTTAGCTTATTTTGTCTGATTTAGGGTCTTATGTAAACATGTGTGGAATACATGCTTAGTATGTTCTCAGGCCATACAAGCATGCAAAAAAAAAGAATGATTTTTCATGCAATTCATCAAATATAAGCATATTTATATTTTATAAGAGTATTTCTCGCATGCAATGCATAACTACATTTCTAAGTTTCATTATGTGATTTTATCATTCTAGATATCCTTTAAAAGAAGAATCTCAGCTTTTCATTTCTCTACATGTCAATACGAGGTCTGCAGCACAGACGGTTGATACAGGAAGCTGGAAATGCTTCAAATTCAAAAGTTGTGGGACTGCCAACTGATTTTTTAATTTTTTACTTGTCTTGTTCTTTGAGGCGACAAGCCCTACATAACTTCTAGAGGCAGCACTTCTGCTGATATATGAATTTAACATTAACCACGCGGACAATATAAGAGTATAATGTCAAATTTCCGTCCAGAAAAGTAAAAGATTTAGTGTTTTGCAACCAGCTGTGTCTCCCCTCTGCTGTTCACGCATCCCTGTAGGAACACCCACAAAACCAAGCAGCCTCGAGTCAAAGTAAATTATCTTATAATATGTGGATTCAGTCACAGGAGATGTAAAAAAAAAAAAAAGGTTTCTTTTGATAAAGCTGCAGAGAAGTTCAGGGATATGACTTAATTTGTCTTCCTTGACATGAGCAATCAGCAATGTGACAGCAGCTGTTGTAATAAGAAAAAAAAATGTCACTGATGTAACAGTTGACAATATCTCTAGTCCCAGCTAAACTTTAAAAGGCATGTAAAAAAAAAGTTTCTACGTGACTTTAAATGGCCGCCCACCTGTTTTGCTCGAGACGCTAATAAATTCCACCTGTTAATTTATCCGGACGATCGATGGTCTCTATTATATAAAACTGTCTCTAGTCTCCCTTCCATGTGCTAAATACTCCCACCTGATCAGATTTTGATCGTCTTAATTAAGAGGCAAAAACAGGCCGCAGCAGCACTTTCTCGGTACTCTGAAATCAAGCCAATTAGCTCTCGTTCACACACAGTCATGTTTGACGTGACCTCCGACCCCTCACTGATTTGTCATTAACTGTTAAACTAAGGTGCTAAAAGGAGGTGAAGATAAAACCCTCCACATGTCAGAGGCTCACAGAGCTCCTTACTGGAGGCAAACGGCGACAATTTCTTTTTTTTTTACTGTAAATGTTCACCAGTTAAGCTGCCCGATCATTCACTTAAAGGATGGATGACAAACTGAAGAAAAGGTAAAAAATACCATATTGATAATATCCAATCCCTAAATTATCAAACTCTTAAAGATGTCTGTCATTTAAACAGAAACTATTTTCACTAATGTAAAAGGGCTTTCAGAAAACGGAAAGCTTATATGATCTGAAGTCTGGAGTACATTCTTTTGTATTAAGTACAGCACATTTGAGACCCAAAGCATTTTCACCATCTGATCGTTTACATTTAGATTCATAATGAATCAAATCAGAAGCTAAATATAGACAAATGCTCATTCAAGACTCTGTACAGCTAAAGCTTATTGGCTGAGCATGTTAGTAACTAATGAGGTCGCTAAGGATGGAGGCAGGTAAACTATCACAACAGTATTGCAATAGAGGAAGAAACACACAATATTAACATTTAAGGTAGCATCATTGGTTATAAACTGTGATTGCACGGCTAGCTAGGATCAACATTTTAAGTAAGCCGACACATTTAAAGATGGCCAGTTCCCCTTTAAGCACCTCAACAGAAACTACCGAATAACGTCCTGTAACTCATCAGAAACGTAACGAGCTGATGTAGAACCGCCAGTGATTGGCAGTTTTCATAAGCGAGTCCGACAACATTTCAAACAACAATTCCTCATATAGATACGGAGGATAATCGCCTGAATATTTAGAAATGCGGGTATGTGCCTTACACCAAACAAGATGATCACTCACACCAGAGTGTCTAGCTGCATCCACAAGTATACATCAGAAACACCGAATGTGTGTTTATCAAAGGCTCTGGTGGCATTACTGGCCGTTTCCTTTAATAGCAGATGAAAAGGAAGATGAAAGAAGGAGAGAGAAGGAAAAAAACACGCGGCAAATGATCCGTGGTTGGGAATCGAACCTGGGACAGCCTCCGTTAATGCTGCGCCTGCTCTGCTACGGAGCCACACAGGGCCAAGAATCATCCAATTTAACAGAAAGCTCAGAAGATTGACGGAAAACCCTAACAGCATCTTCCAGGACTGTGAAAGAGGACGTCTGAGTGACCTCAATTCTGCCTACATGCTAACATTAAATATATTACGTCATCCTTACATTATACCAACTGAACGGAGAAGCCAAAGCTTTAAATTTAGTCGGAATGTGTTTCAACATTAGGGTACGATCAGAAATATGGTTTCATCTGAACGAGATGATACAAACAGCTAAAATGAGCCTGGAGTGAAGATGGAAGCGTCCTGTTCCAGCGGGAGCTGAAAGGAGAGCTGCTTTTTTTTCTTCCTCACAGTGAAACTAGGCAGCTGAGCAGCTTTGTAGATAAAATTTGGTATTTTCCTCCAGTTTCAGGCTCTCCAGCCAAATCCACCAAGAACAGGGCCTCAGGCGTCAGGATCCCAGACCTCAGTTAAGAAACTAAATGTCTCTATGGTCCTGGGAACACACTAGAATTCCTCGGGATAAGCAGGAGAATTAGCTTAAACTTGGGCAAGAGACTTGGATAGGCATTCTATTCTATTGGATTAACTGATGGACGGAGCACAATCATTAGGAAATCGGAGAAGTCTGAAGGCAGAGATCAACAGTCAAACCTGAAGCATTTACCAACATCAGTAGGAAACCGCATAGTCCTGGTTCAGAAGTAAAAAACAAAAACGAAACGAAACAAAAAAAGGCTGAATTCGGCCCAAAAAAAAGGACTATCAGGAAAGAAATGGTGGATTTCTTGGGACCAATTTGGTGCTCTAATGAGTATTTCTGGTGGCGGAGCAGTCTAAGTGGGACTGAGTCAAAGTGAACTACGGTGTGTGATCATTCACGGTAATAAAGGAACATGTCACCCAATGCAACCGTCTGGCTCACTGATGTGGTTTTAATAGTTTTTGGACAATAATGGAGCTCTGTAGAAAAGAAGAATACGATACTTTAAACACAGAGTGTATAGACTTCCAAACAGCGGAGCCTCTGGGAGCCCATTGTGTTTGTTACGACTATTGTTATTATTATGAATGCTATGATGTTTAATATTATCACGGGTCCAAGCAGGGGAGTAGCAGAAGGCCTATTGTTTTTGTTTTTTCCCGATAGTTTTTCCCGTCTCTATTTTACTGGCCCCAAAGTGTTTGTGCAGCAAAAATAGGAGCGCTGAGGGAGACGGTTCTTCTCCAAAGGACAACAGTTTACTTTGCAATTTTAACGGTGATCCCGGTCTACAGTCAAACTGAACGGGGTTCTTTCGGCACACACTTCAAAACTCAGCTTCATGGCGTTTACGCGGAATCTTTCTCATTTTCACAAAATCCTCAGTTCAGACATCTTCAGTTGACGGAAATCATTTAGTTGAAAAACATGAATCTCTGTTGCTTGGTCAACTAAAGTGTGTTCGTACTTAACATTTAAACAAAATTGATCCATAAATATATGAGCTGTCTCTCAACTAGACCGAAATCTTTACAACGATCAGTGAAAATGATCCGATTTTTACCGTTTATGAACCAATATTCTTCGGGGGACCAAAGAATATTTAATTTTTTTACACTGCAGTTGCATTAAAACCCTCTCCTAAAATCAGCTTCCTGACACGTGTCCCCGTTCAGACCCCGTCACCATTGGACGCAGCCGTTCCATCGCTGTTTGTTTAAGGAAAACAAGTGAAGACGCAACGTTTTTGTTACGACAGCAAAGAACGGCCATTTGTAAACTTGCAAAGTGCGTTATTCTACACAGTGCCCCACCTATTTGTTCTTATTTATGGAGTTTTCTGCAACAACAATAATAACAGTACAGATATACATAGAAGAAAGTCTAATCCAGAGGTGCATCAATATGGACTACTGTTCTGTTGGGAAAACTGGAATACTGTGGGGGCGGGCAATTATTTATTAAAAACATGTTATGGTTATATTGGTATATTATTGATATAATTTAATGTAACGGAATTATTTGTGCAAAATTTCAAGCATTTCCTGCACAGCTAAAATATTTGATCGCAAAATGCAGATTAGGAAGCGGAAATAACTGGGCGCAATGCCGCAAAGCAGGCATTAGAGAACATTAGTATTCAAAGGCGTTCGTGACCCCTGACCCCCGCATGTATCAGGGATCCAGTGTTCCTCTCTGTTCTTGGACCCTTCCGTCGTTTCTAATGTTTTCATCTTTAGTTTGCCTTTTAGTTTAGATTTCGTATTTTTGTTCCTTCAGTAAAAGGCAGTTTTTTTTTAACGTGAGGTTATTCGCAGTAATTGTGAATTTCTGTTCAGCATTTCGTGTCATCGCATCATCGCAACCTTCAGGGAATGGACTCTGCTTCAACCTGCTGGGAAAGACCAACACAAAGTAGCACACTTTTGTGAGATGGAATTTAAAAAAAAAGGGTTTTCAGTTGCATCTGTACTGAAAATAATGAAAAAGTGGATTCTTTTAGGTTTATTTTCTAAAAGTGGGCTCAATACGAGTACTTCACAGAATAAATGTAAAAAAAAACAACAACGCAGCTTTGCTCAAACTTATGTTGGTCTGTAAATTAAACAATGCATTTTAAGTCGTGTTGTGCTTATGGATATTACAAGAATTTCAAAAGCGGTGCATCGCTGCACGATGAGGATGATACTCTCGATACTATACGATACACGATACTCTCCGTTCTTATCCTATATACCTGATTATATTTTGTGTCATCATCTCCATCACCCTTTAAACATGTGGTTGCTCCTCAGGGAAGCTCGGCGAGGAGCTTGTCTCCTGCAGGATGCTAACAGGTAACCTCTCCTCGTTGGAATCCTGCCTGTTCTAATCCTGCCTGTTCTGAAAGGTTTAATGCGGCTGTTTGAAGGCAGAAAATAAGAGAATCAAAACATTTCCATAATTTAAACATTACATTTTAATCAGGCTGCTTTGTGAGAGCACAAGTGGTTAAGTACAGTCATTTCCCTGTTTGCTGAAAATGCGCCTCCTCTCTTTTTACTCATTGACAGTTTTACTGAAGTGATTATTCAACCATGATTTTTTTTTTCTTCTCCCCCCTTGAATATTCTCTATTTGAATATTATTCCATAATCACCAAAACATGTTGCTGCTTGTCTGTGTTTACATCACTGATTTGCATTCAAATCATATTTCCTGCTCCTCTCCCAGCATACTCAAGTGCAGACGTTCCAGAGGTGGCTGGGTAAAAAGGTTGTGTTTGCCAAATATACTGCGGGAATAAATAAACACTTTATCAAGCCATGGAAGGAAGAAAAACCTGTGTCGTGGGGAGGAGCAGGAGTGAGAAAAGGGAGGGAAAGACTCCATTGTCCTCTTTGGAACGAGCAGTGTGAGAAGTGATAATTAACCGGTAATTAATTTGGTGGTTTTTATCTCCCAGCAACGTGTGCTCCGCACAAGATTAGGAGAGCTTTTTAATAAGCAGCGTACAGTTTGAATCTGCTTATTTCCGTCCCACAACAAATAAGCCCCTCCGTTTGTTTATTACAGACAGGCAGCTGGCAGAGAGCGGCGGTGACATTCGCAGCGAGGATTTCCCAGTTTATCCGGAGCCTCGCAGTTGTGGTGGAGGCCCCGGACCAAAAAGAAAACGCTTTTGTTCCGTGAACCTCGCATCGAGAAAAAATTGTGGATTTCCTCTTCGTCTCCTGGAGCATCCTTGCTTAAAGCAAAGAGACTTCTTTAGCTTCTGCTTTAATCTGATTTGTGTGTGTGTGTGTGTGTGTTTATGCTCTGAACAGTCAGAGAACATTCGTGTTACAAACGACGAAGAAAATGACACCAATAGAAAAACATACAAACAGTGTTAAAAGAAAGTTACACATAAAAGTGAATCTAAAAGATTAAAAAAAGGATTTTAAACATTAAGAAATTTTTTTAAAATCAATCTTTTTGTCTAGTCGGTCGAATTTGACGATAAAGTTCAAAAATGTTTTATTCACTCCTTCACAGGAAGTTGGTTTAATAAATGTCATTTCCTGTTTTAGCTGCTACAATAAAATCCTCCCCCCTTTTTTGTTTTTTTACAAAGTCATATTGTGCTGATATTAATCCTTAGAAAAAAACAAAGAGAAAAATCAAACATAAGCGCTTGGCTTTGCTGTCTCACACAGCCTACAACGTTTCACTGTCATATCCTGATGGTACCGTTAATCAAACATGATCATGAAGTAAAGCTACTCTGGAAGTTATTTCGGCAGGTATCAATAACTGACTTAGCCTTTCTTTATTTTCAAATGTTTTAAAATGTATTTGGTTTTTGCTTTTTTTCCACTTGTAATTTCCATATTCGGTCTTATTTATTGTTTTTACTGCTGATCATTGCATCCATTGTTGTGATGCTGCAACTAAACATATTTTCCTCTTATGGCAGTGGATTTATTTTTTTATATAATCGACGACGTGTTTGTGTATCAGTTTGTCCGGACAATGAGGCTTTTTAATTGGGTAAATAAGTGTTAGTGTGACCCATACATCTACATGTCAACAACCGAGTAATTTCCTACTGAAAAATGTCCTGTTTATGTTCATTATTAATACTGAGCTAAGACAAACATCAGAGGATGCGCTATCATCATATCCTGAGCAGCATGATTTCCTCTTTCTGCTTCCAATCTGCACGATGTGTGTCATAATGAATTATTAAAATTAAATCCAAGTCAAACATGGGGATAAAGACACTTTGCAGAGGTTTCACTCCGTCACATAAAAAGGGCTCCAGGAGGCCTGTTGTTTCAAAGAAAGATCAAACCAAGGGCACTGCTGCCATCTACTGGCCACAATCAGACAGCAGGGCTGCAGACAGGAGAGAAGGATGGAAAAGATCAGAGCTGCAGGGTTGCACAACATCATCAAGAGCAGATTTCTGTCCACCAACAAAGACAGAAAAAGAGTTACCTGCTCACTTATTTCAGGAGTTCGGTGAAGTAAAGCAGACATTGCAAAATATCTGTTTTTTTACTAATCTTATCAAAAAATTGTTTCATTGATGTCTTCAGACTACAAACATCTTTTAAAATAAACTCTGATCCAATAGATGTAACAGCTGCAGTGCTGCATGCATCCACCAGATGTCCCTGTGCAGAAAGAAATGCATCTCGGTGCTGTCCTCATCCGACCCTGCATCGAAGCTGCACATCTTTCCATCAGCCGCAGCCTCGGCGGAGGAGAGCCATCCTGTCACGGCCCCCGAAACCCTCCCGAGGAAACAGATTCAGCCGGTTAAACAGGAGTTAAACCCCCCCTTAGAGCTACATACCGCTGTCCTGCTTTAAATGTGATCTCACGGGCTCAGAGGAGGCGGAGCCGTGTCCGAAATGTCACACAAACCCACAGCAGTTCTTCCTGGACGTCCTTCGCGGAATGACCTAAATCAATTGTCAGCCCAAGCGACAGGGTGAGTGAGCCCCCTACTGGAGCTTGACCTTAACGCTCCTGTCTGCTGCTCAAAACGCCCGGTGACAGGAAAACATACACACACACGAGCAAAAAAATTGAATTAGAGTGCTCACAAACACAGCCAGCCTCTGAATAATGAATAGGGAGATGAACGCCGCTCGAAACCATAGAGGGCCCAGCGGGCGATGTGCAGCTGTTCGCATGGCTCCCAGCATGCACCTCACTCCTGGGCGGCCCTCGCCTTTATAGCTCGGACAACACCTGCTATCCCTGCGGCCGCCCGGGACTCGTCGGCACCGACGCCACGCGGCCAAGCAGGAAGTCAAAACACACACACGGAGCCTTCACTATCTATGAAGAACGAGGATATACGAGCACACAAAACCAAACTCTATTTGTCTCTGTTGCCCCCCCCCCCCCCACATCCTTTCATCTCCCCACGGGTGGAGCGACTAAAAGTAATTATACAGGTTTAATAACTTCAAGGACTATAAAAAACGCTGTCGGGAGGCGAGGAGGTCCGTTTTAACGACGGTGATAAAAACGAGGGTGAGGAAGAGGGGACGTGAGGGGGAGGGTGGGGTGGGCAGTGGCAGGATGAGAGAGCGTCTGGGAGAGGAATCAAGGCCTCGAGTTCAGGGGTATGGAATCAGATAACTGTTAAAAAGAAAAAATGTGTGACAAAGTTTGGAACTTGTAAAATGATTTTGTGTACTTGTAGAACTAAAGCCCGATGACCACACAAATGTCCCACCTTCAAGTCTGACCCTGAAGGTACAAGCTTAGAAAATCCTAGTTACAAGTATCTGACTCAGTTCTGACACCTGAGTGAACAGCCAATCAGCACATTGATTACTGAGTTGTGAATAAACCCGGGGCCCCACCCATGCACCAGCCAACCATCCAATCAAGGACCCTTTTCTTCCACCGCGCCAACTACACTCAGTACATTCATGGCAGTCATAAACGCACCGCATTGAAGTTCCTGTGAAGCTGGATAATGGTTATTCCACTATTTAAGACTGATTTAGAGTGAGTGGGTCACATAACCTGCAAGCTATTAAAGAAAAACAGCTATTTTTTACAGCAAAACTAAAAAAAACAATAAAAACAGGTGTGCCTCATGTGTATCATGCTGTAGAACCATTTCACAGTGTTGTTTTGTCATCGTGTGCCATAACAACAAAGCTATTAATTCTCGTTTCTGTTTCTGCTCGGTCTGGAAATTTATGGAAGGTCCCTAAATCAACAACCGTGTTTCCCAGGAGGGAGAAACCACTTGGACACTTATTTGATTTCATACGATGTAAGTGTTTTTGGGGCATAAAAGTCTGAGACCAAGAGTACTGTTTTCTAAGCTTTTCTCAAATGAATTAGTATCATTTGTTATTTCGCACAGAGCAAACTTTAGCACTTCTATAGAATCTAACGTCCGTCATCTTATCTCTTCTTTTTATCGCTCTTTGGTATTTCAGCTTCACAGGAACGGATTTGTGTAAACAACATCAACAACAGAAAAATCTGTGAATGGGTAAACACGGTAGACAGAAGCATTTGTGAATAGGCGAGACACGACTGCATATCACAACCTCCATTGTCCGATTCTGCTCTGGACACGGAAAGGACTTAATTTACTAGAGCTTGTCACTGTTAAGCTTTGAGTGATGCTAAGGAAGCTCAAAGCTGAAGGAAAAACAAACAAACAAACAAACAGACAAACCCAGTTCCGTCGTAGATAACGCAATAGCATGATGTAGCAATCAAGACGCTTTGCAAGACCACTGATCTGCTGCTACAGTGTAAGTATGTATTCAATTGTGTCTTTTGGAACACTTTGGAGTTATGGTACAACACGTCCTCCTGAAGCATTATGGGGGAATGTCTTTTCGTGTTATAACCCTACTTAGATGTTTTCTACGGGTCAAAAAGTTGCTTTTTAGAGCTGGTTCCCACGTCCAGACCAGGGGATCCCAAAGTAGAACCCAAATGTACCATTGCATAATGTCACACAGCTAGTATGTGATGAAAAAACGAAATAATCATTAAAGCGTAAGATATGTTATATCAGTGAAATAAAGTTTTTTCTTTTATAAGATACGTATAATTATTTCATTTCAGGGAGTTTTTTCAGAGAGTTGCCAGGGGGCTAGTCATTGTCGAAACATCTTTAGAGTTGCTGGTTGCCTCTTGTCTGTCAGTTTTATTTTATTATTTTAATGCAATTTAGAGCAACTGTCCTTTTCATTGTAATTAGATTTAATTCGTCTCCTCCTGAGTGAAGCCTTTGGACAATAATAATTAATTTCATTAGAACTTCTCTGCAAACTACAGCTTTAGGTAATGATTCATATCAGCAAATGTGTGAGACATCCTTTTAGATCACCTGGACTTTTATCTCAGGTGACTCAGCTTCACTAGATGCTTTAAAAAAAAACTGGACATTCTCTGAGAACCCATGGATATCCAAAGTAACCCACTGCCCGAGAAGTAGCTCAAGCCCATTTCGAAGCTGAACGTAAACTGTATTAGATTTAGATGAGCTGAGCAGTCGGAGAGACGTCTACTGTCCTTACCCACAATCCCTCTCGCTCCCATCTGCCGCTAAAGCCCAGAATACGCCATGCCCGAGTTCCTTGGGAGCTTCGTCTTTAAAAGTCAAACAGAGAGCGGCGATGAGGGAAAACCTGTTTCAAAGGCGCTGAAGTGAAGCAAATCTCTTGTAGCTTGCATCCTGACGGAGTGAGACACTCCGTGGGCCCGGCTTGTATTAGTTTGAATTCCGGGAGTCTGGGATTGACGAGACAAAGCTATGCTGTCTGCTGTGTGAGAACAGAGAGCGGTGAAGGAGAAATCAAGCTTCTTTTTTTTTTTCTTTTCCTATAGACACAGAGTGATCCCAGGGTTAGTGCTGAATTTCTCTGCCTCCTCTGACTGACTGGGGTTCTGCCTATTTGGTGTGCAGCACAGCATGAAAATCCCCCCGAATAACCCCGCGGTTCACTCATTCCCACTGCTGCCTGAACACGGAGAAGACGGGCCGTGTTTTGGGTGAGGGAAACACGTTTAAGAACACGCGGCTCATCTAATTCTGCTGACCTTGACTGAGTGAATTTTTTTGGTTTCGTTTGTTTTCGCTGTAACCCCTTGATTGCGCTAGGAAAAAAGTCAGGCCGGTTTTAGCCTGCAAGGTGGAACTCCTTTTTAGTTTATTGTGAAAAGGAACAGAAGGTCTGCTGGGTGCACGCTGCCTCTGCTCTTCCTTGCCCCGGGCCTGAGCATGTTGCGGTTATCTATTCTTCCCCAACTTCCTGACCTTGTCCAAGTCCAGGTGAGAATAGATGGGTTCAGCAGACCCACATGCCCGGCAGGCCCGCTTGGCCCAGGCTGAGCGGAGGTGCCCACTGCCCCGCTGAGGGCGTGGGCGAGCATCGAGAGGAACGCTGGGAGAAGGAGGCGGAGGAGGAGGAAGAGAGGACATTCCTTGGCCTCAGGTGAAGCCGGGCGCTGTGCCGCAGTGCCGGGCTCACACTGTGCGCAGGAATATATAACCACACTGAGCCGCAAGCTGCACCCGCTGGCATCCGCACAAAGTCAGGAAGCACATGCTCAGGCGTGCATATGCGCAAGGATGTACACATTTAAATCCGTACAAGAGTGGATGTACACAAACAAAACCAGGCGCGTTGCTTGTTGAGCATAAACACAAACATCTCGACGAGTATTTGTATGACAAATATCACACCAACACAATCTATTACAGCACTCCAGCACTCTCCTGCTGTTACGTCCGGTACTGACAGCCAAGAACGCGGCTCTAAAGAAAGGACAACGCCAAGGATCAGACCTGCGCGCCTGCCAACACAAGCCGCCAGCACCAGTACCATACTGCCCCTCTAATAAATCCAATCAGCTCCAGCAGCACAACAAGACGCGGGAAGACTGTGGCCGTAGTGCAAAGCAGACAGACATGCATGAGAAAATATTCCGCTGATACAAACACAAGGCAAGATGGAGATGGAGAGGCTGTGGGTGAAGAGCTCCACGTCGATATCCAATACAAAAAGAGGAGCGTTGGATAGTTCCAGCGCATGTTCATCTTCGTTGGTGCAAGAAAGTTTTCCCGTGACATAAAAAAGCTCTTACTCAATAATAAAGCAAGCACAGAAGCTCAACTTCTCAGTTTCTTTACGTGATCCAAATGAGTACTTGTGGGTACCACAGTAGCAAGCGCAGGGCCCTTGGACAACTATTAAGGAAGCAAATGACGTGATTAGAACAATAACAGTAAATTTTGCACAGTTTGGAATAAACATACTGTGCTAGTCCAGGACTACTCATGAGCAACACCTCCATCAAATGGGGTCAGGATCATTGTTTTTGCTTAGTGAATGGGGGCCATAAATCAAATCATTATGGGTCGCCTTTATACCAAGAATAGGAATCCTTAAAAATTACATAGAAAAATAGTCAGAAAATCTATAATTGCCCATCCATTACCACCAGCACATTATTACAGTTTTGGAAGACGGACAAAAATATAATTTTTTCAATACGGTAATCGACTCAGAATCAGTCCATCTTGTTCTGAAATCACAGCAGGTTTGGAGCAAAGCGACTGAATGAGCCGTGGCTTTTAATAAAAGGCCAGCACTGAGGAACAGACAGACAAACCCCCACTATGGCACAAACACATGCGTCCCCGCGGAGTGACAGAGGAGGGGGATCAGTCGAGGAGACGCTGCTTTGGCCTCGGAAGATGGCTTCCCCTCCAGAGCCGCGGGATACAGGAGACTCGGCGCCGGCTGGCTTCGGGTTAGCTCCATTTGGCAACCAGCGGGCCAAGTTGGCCCTCGCCGTGTTCACAAATGAGCGCGGAACGGGGGAAAGGTGAGGACGTGTGTGTGTGTGTGGTAGCAAAGCCAGCGGAGTCATTAAGAGAATCCATCATGACTTATTATCACCACAACTGATCATATCGTACACGAGCTTGCTCGTTCTGTTCTAGGAAGACAGCCTCTTGTTTTCCCAGCACAAGCGCCGATAGAAATTCGTTGCCGCCGCCGCCGCCCCCAACCCTGGCCTGATCATCAGATACACGTGGTAAAACCGCACGCCTGCCCGTTTGATGACAATGACCTCCCAGGCTCCGGCACCTGTTTTCACGGGGAATTTCGGGAAGTGTCTTTCTGACAGGCTGACACGCCGCTGCGGCTCGTCGACGGAGACAATTCCAATCAGCGCTTCATTCAGAAAACAGAAACAATGGAATAACTCAAGTCCATCATGTTCTAGCGTGTTCAACAACCTTTGGGCTAATTGTTCCCAATTAGTTGGCTGACACAAAGGGAGGCTGACAAGCACACTGGTGGCTGTATGCCGACTGCGTCTCAGAGGATTTTCCCTTACCTGCGTTAGCTCAATTGAAAAAATAGGAGTAGAGGCAGCAAGGTGTTTTTCCTTCCCCCTCCTTTTATTTCCCCTAAAACATGTTGATGGAGCCAAGTTAATTATTCAGGGTGTTAGTCTGACTCTCGACGGGATGCAGCCGAAGAGTGCTTTAGATTTGCTTTAGGGCTCGGCGAAAAGTTTGTGGTGTTTTTGGGCCAGCAGTGGAGGAAGTAACACAGACTTTTACTTACCATCATGTACCGACTGGAACTCATGCAGCAGCTGCATGGAGACAAACTCCTGTTTAACAGCCAACCATCTTTTATGAGCTGTTACCAACCTTCTGAGGCCACGTGTGCAGATCTCGCTAAATACATTAATTT
This sequence comes from Orestias chungarensis, assembly GCA_032876305.1. Classification (NCBI taxonomy): domain Eukaryota; kingdom Metazoa; phylum Chordata; class Actinopteri; order Cyprinodontiformes; family Cyprinodontidae; genus Orestias; species Orestias chungarensis. The sequence goes on from JAVLVB010000270.1 coordinate 782,060, forward strand.
GTTAGTTAATCAGCGTTAATCTCGGAACAGACGACGACGAGATTTTCTGCTTAAATAAACTAAATAATACCCTATTCTGTCCAGTAAGGTATGCAAGTGGAATTAAAAACAAAAAACAGGAAAACATTTAAATAAGCCTGAAAATGTAATGTAATCAAGATTGATGAGCAAATCACGGAAATAATTGTGAAAGCAGCTCAATGTTGGTAGTTCAGGAATAAAATATACACCCAACTAGCGAAAACATCAACTCTGAAGCTGTAGATCTGTGTTACACATGTTCTGACCTTTAAATGTTAAAAGCCGCAAAAGCAAACACATAAAAGAAGCTGAGCGCAAGCAAATGACAAAAAAAATAAAGATGTCATTTAGACTGCGAGAGACTGAACAACATTATTGCTCCTGCTCACGGCATCCAGTAGAATTAGACGCAGTGAACACCTGTTGTTTGCGAGGGTTTAGGACCACAACCGACATAGAACAGCAGAAATCCCTGTAAAATGGCGTATAGCTGTCTATTTCAATACATCACCAAACATAGCTTGATAACAACAACAAAAACAGAGCAGTAATAATAATAATATCGAGAATAGATTAAGAATAAAAGCGTGTGCCTTGGACTTTACTAATAAGCCGCTCTGCTTGCACGATTTTCTCAGCCATCTGTATTGTGCTAATCTAGCTAGAAGCGAACCAAGAGGGGCCCTTTTATTAATTCTTTATTAGTTCTTTTTACAGTAAATAATTCCTGCCTTCCGACTGAGCTCGAGGGTAGACGTTTTGTTTAGAGGCCAAAGCTGCAGCGTGCGTCAGAGTAAATGCTCTTCACTTCCTGCATAATTATAAAATTGAGTCAGGACTTGGCTCTGAGCTTGACAGACCTGAGCTTTCATTACGGAGGCTCGCTTTTTCAGTCAGATGTCACTTTTTTTTTAAAGTTCGTTCTTTCTAACGTAGTCAGCCGTGCTCATTTTCCTCACCGTGCTTTTGTGTGCACACATTTATATTCAGGCTTGCTCACACTCCTAATTTGTCCTTAAAGGCGCAGCATCGCCTGCTTTGTCTTGGCTCTTACTCTAAGAACCAGGCAGACCAATGGTCCCCAAAATGAATGGCTGTGTTGTACTTCCCCAGGACGGACAGAACACTCATCCGCCCCTGTCAACTACAAAACCTCATTAAATGTTTGCTCCATCATGATGATTGAGGTGGTAGTCACTTACTGGGGGGTATTGTCTGTTACCAGGGCTCATTTCTTCCAACCAGCATGGGAATTGTAGTTTTGTCACACTCATATTCCACAGGCAAAACTAGAAATCGTAGAAGGAACGAATGCTAGGCAGGGATGATAGATAAACAGTTCATGAAACTAGACATATTTATGACTTTTTAAGACCACTCAAATGAAGATGATCACATTTGTTCTTAGACATAAAAAAACATCTTAAACTTTTTTACCTCAAATCACCGATTAGGATTCTATAGGTCTGGATGCATTATTTTAGTGGACCCCAAATATCCACATGATTTTTGTTGTTGTCATTTACAAGAATTATTGATCATATCTAAAAATAAATGAATAAATAATTCGACCGGAGCAGGCTTTCAACAAAGTGATAAATATCAGTGAAACGCTCTAAATTAGACATTTAAAGTTAGAGTGTTGACTCAGAGCTTCCCTCGGAGTCCTCCCAGTAAACACTAACTGGTGCCATTCATCACTAAAGTGAAGATGCAAAATGAGGGCTGACATCTAAATGATTCCACAGAATCCCCATATTTCAGAGGAGGCCCGCTAATATGAGTACTGACATTTAAATGAACATTCTCATCTATGGGAAGGTCTAATTTAATCAGTGGGGAAATTCTACGCAATAAGGAGCTTTTCTTCACACACATACATATACATACACACACATGCAGCAATATGAAATATGCATCCCTCTGTGCATTCGTCACCTCCATGAAAGGAGACCTCCCGGTGACCTGGCCCCCATAAAGACAACACTGCACACAGATTCACTGCAGGCTGCTCGCATGCGAGTCTCATTCGCCACCAACACCGCTTTCATCCAACATGGCTGCAGGCAGCAGGGAACAAACAGAACAGCGGCTTCACAGAGACATGTGACGGCAGACAGAGACGGGTACACACAGATACGAGCGGAACGCTTCCCGTCGCAGCAGCGGTGGCATAAACTCAGATAAAGATCCTGCGATTCTGCAATAAATCTCACAGAAATCCGCAACTCAATCTGCACCCCCCCTCTCCCTACACATACACCCAAAATCGGGCTCCCTTTTCCCTCTTCAACACATTTGGAATCTTTTACCTAGTTTTTACGTAGTAAATAAGCACAAAATGATGTATAAGTAAAAATTACACATTTTCAGTACTTCTATGCTCTTAAATAAAACAGTGATGTCCAAAAAAGAAGCCTGGTTGGTGCCTGTGGAATGATTTTGTGTGTCAAACTAAAGACAAAAAAGGTAAAAAAAGAAATTTAGCACTGGATTTTCAGAGAATATTTAAATAGGAAAGATGAAACAAAGCAGATGTTTGGTTTAATTTCCTTTCGCAATACTTCTAAATACAAATAGCAAAATATCCAGCAAAATTATTAGCAAAAAATAAATAAATAAATATATATATATATAATTTTTAAGCCCAAAAGTATTTTCCACTTATGGTAATAACTGACACTGTGTCATAATTTAATTTAGCTTTCATAATAAGTAGGACAGGAAGCATAAACGTTTGTTATTGTTATGATTGCAGGTAAAACATTTGAATATCTTCACCTAACACTTATGGTTAAATAATTCTAGAAAGGTCCATACATATCTTTTCTTATTAGGATCTGTGATCAACAAAAATACTTCAGATAAAAATACAATTCTTCAAAACAGAACTTGTGATGAGAAGATTCATTTTGAATGATGCTACATTGTTCTTAGGGGTTAATACAGTACCAGGTGTTTACTTTTGGCACATCCGTAATGAGAGAACCAATCATGTTTCTGGGATAAATTGTGCAGACAAATCCGAACCTGCCGAGCCCTCAAGAAGACAAACACAACAAACGTGTTAATTTTGATCAACCCGCTCACTTCCATTCTACTGGAGATCACCAGGAACCCAAAAACTCTCTGAACGGGTTACTTTGGGGGGAAATCTTTCTAATAACATATTTCTCGACCATTTCTTGTTATTGTAGCAGTTTATGCACAGTAATAAAAACACACGCATGCTTATTATCAGATGATAGTGATCAATAACTGGGATTTGTTACTCGTGCGACTCTTAGATCAGAAACGTAACTGAACTTTTCAATACGGAATTCAGCCGGTCACTTGTTATCTATCTAAAAAAGTTGTGGTTATTTCAAGGAAACTTTACAGGCCAAGTAAAAACAAAAGAGTAAAACAAGCTAAGGCAAAATATCTGGACACCAAGCTCTCGATTCATTCATAGTGGGGGTTTCTTCAGTCCTAAAGAAACAAGATTGATCATTCACAACATTACCCAACAACAAATCATCTTATTTAGTTTGACAAACAAAACGAAAAAACCCTACTAATTTAAAAAGCCAAACGAAACGTTGCAGTTTTAAAATGATGGTAAAAATGACTAAATGGCCAAAATTGCGGTTTGCATGAATCTGATTACTAAATATCAACATTATGACATGTTTCTGTTTTATAATGCAATCCAAATATTTACCGTCCTCCTTCCAGTTTTCCCGAACACAAATCTGGCTTTCATACGACAGGAGCGAATATGATTGCTTTCATGACAGTTTCACATGACAGCTTGAGAGAGCAGTGAGCTAAACGCAGTTTTTTATTTGAAACTGAAGCTTCCTGGAGCTTCCGCCATCTCTCGGACAGGTGAGTCACGTCTACGAACTGTAGCCTTACAAACACGAGGCAAACACAGTGAGCACCGTGTTTGCCCCGACGGCCACCTACACCCCCCAGGCCTTTGTCCAGAATGCTGCCACAGCACTTCTGATAAATAAACCTAATTATGATTGAATGTGAGGCTGGGGGCCAGCTTCTTCCTCTTTTTTTTTACGCTGCAACTCAATCCAATCAGACAAGCATGAATCCTTCACCAAACAAACAGACATCCCTTAAAAACACTGAGAGCTCCGGACACGATGAACTCAAGTCCTATGCATCGACAGGCCTCGGTAAGCACTTGCACTAAAACTAATTTCACTAAAATTAGACGCACATGAGGTGATAGCATCAACGTCGTCTGTGGCTTATGACAGCCTTTCACCTGGGGTGGCATGCGGAGCAGATAACAAGAGGCAGAACCAGAACGTATCACTGTGGTTCTAGTAAGAGGCGGCCGGGTCACCACTTTATCATCTCATTGCCACACACAGGCTGCTGGGTGGCTTTTGTTCGACTTTAATGTAGAAAAATATTAGATTTTTTTTTTTTTTCCCTTCCTTGGAAGTCAAATCCCTCCCCTGGGCTCCCTGATAGCCTCGGCAAAAACTGTACACAGAAGACGAGCCAGTAAGAGCTCACGATGCCAAATCTCCTTAAACCCGGCCTTTATTTCTGAATGTGTGCGGAAACAATCTTTACAGGAGAACAGACCTCTTTTAATCCACGGAATTAAACATACTCACTGCAGCGCTTTAAACCCAGGGGGAGAAATGCACGCTGCCCCACCATGAAGGCGGCAATTTTGCTTTTATTAACTCATCAGTGGCTTATTGTTGAAGCAATTAGCCTATCTTCTGAAGGTACAATTACCGCAAACACCTGCGTCTGCATTCAGACGCTTTGTTTTTCGCCTAGTTTTTTTTAATTCACGTCACATTTTTCTGTAGCTTCTAATGGTTTTAATTAAACCTATTTGATGGGAGTTTATTCTACTAATGTATACGTTTAAGTGTGATTGCTTTACAGTCTGGACTCAAAATAATGGCACTGATTGTTGCTTTGAGGTCGGTTGAGATATGTTTATATGTATAGATTTCTGCACACTTGTACGAACAACGAACACAATCAATACTGCGGTTTCTCAACACATGTAAAACAAATTAGCCAGGATATTTCACAAACTAATAAAACCATACAGTACTGTAATTTGCTAAAGGAATACAAGCATGAAACAAAGAATTGTGGGCTCCTAAACAGAGTCCGGTCATAAATATTGCTTAGAAATTGTAGGAAGTAACTCTTGTCTTATGATTTGTCAGCAATTCGGCACAAAACAAAATCAAGAGGGAAAATGTGTCTACCATGCATTAACCCACATCCCCTTATTTCCACCTCTGAGGTGAGCAGACAGATATTCTGGAAATTGGAATCGCCTCAGTTTCATCCAGTTCCTTAAACCCCTTACATTTCTCACAGTGTTTCTTATTAAAAAGGAAACCGTGCGGAACTTATTACAAAGAAAATCTCAGGTTTGGAATGACTCTTGGAGAGAAGAAGAAACCTTGATGCATTAGATTATAAAAGAAGGTTGCATTTTTTTATAATCTCTGATAGCTCCTGCTTCACCAGTGCCAGAGGGGGGAGACTGAATATGTCTTTTTCTCAGAGTGCATCAGTTTTAAAAGAAATATATCCTCACTTACCTTATCCGGTCAAGTTTTATGTTGTCAGGCCAAAATCAATTCCGGTACCTTTTTTTATTAAATTTTTTTCTTGAGTGGAAAACTTGCAAATGTTTGTAAAACTTCCCAAGCAATGTGCAGAAGAGGCTGACAATCTTCCTAGGTAATTTGTAATGAATATTTACGTCAAACAACGTATGCGCCGCCTTTTGATGCATCCTTAGCTGGCTACGGATAAAAACCAAGCAAGAGGCTGTTTCACTTGTTTATTTTCCTCCATTACCAGTAGCGTTGTTGGTGTTAAATCACCTCAACCGATTTTACAGCTGCTTTAATCAGCACTCTCTCAGAAAAGGGAAATCCATGCTTTTATCTATAAACCTCATCCCAACGTCGTTCAGGCGAATGCTTGACGGGTTTTTCCAGGGGGAAAAGGTTCCATTTTACTCATCCTTCATTTAAAGCGGCAAAGATTAAATAAATAAAAAACAACCATGAGGATGTGTCAAAGAACCACATTCAGCTACCAATTAATGGCTAAAACTATGTATTTATATAGGTGAAAAACACCAATATAAAGCAAGTAAAGCCAATTAATAATAAAGGAAGCTGCAAATGTATTTCCCCTAATTCAGTCTCACTAAATTAAACTTTCTCGTCTGGGGTTCACTAAAATATCTAAGATTCATCTTTGCTCTATACTACCTTGTCCTTGAGTGGGGGGTCACTGGAGGAGAGGCAGGGTACACTGGATAGGTTACCAGGGTAAAAGCGGGCAAAAACACACACACTAAGTCCTTATGGCAATTCAGAAAGACCAATTAAAAACGTGTTTATGGAGTGAGCATAAAAGCCAGAGTACCCTGAGAGAATCCAAACATGCGCAAGGAGAACATGCATCTTCTTGCAGTAAAAACCCCCGGATTCAAACCCGAACCTTCTTCCTGCAAGGCAACACCTTTACTAACTGCACCACTGTAGAGAACACGACTTGTAGGATTTAAGTCATAAATCAGATTATTTACCAAATCCAATGTCACCGCTATGAAATATGCTCACCAACCTGAGGATGCTTCCTCAGCTGATGTTTTTGGGAGTAAATATCCCAACATCAAAGCAACTGTCTGACATTCAATCATTAAAAAGCAAGTCACATCATAATTAGAAGAATCTTTTACACTGGAAATGGAATCTGTTTCTACATGTGTTCCTACACTTACTGACCTGCAGGACTGCTGCAAAGTTGCTCGACTCAGTTAACTGACCTTCCTTAGATACCAGTTTATTGGCTGTGGTCATATATTCCATACGATTTTAATGGAATATATTTGGAATTAAATCAGTAATTGGGTCAGGACCAGACTATGGTGGAGCCCTGTTACATCGTTGAATATAGGAGACCAGCTATCCATTTGAAAAGTTCAAACACCAGATTTATCTTAATATGTACAGTGGAAACTTTCCTAGCAAATGCATTTAAACAAGTGAATATATGCAACAAGTTGAACCATGTAAAACAAAAAAATTCAAAAACAAAAAAGAACAACCAAAGCTTTATATGAGTTCTTCAGAATGTTAAACTTGCTCTTAATTAACACATTTGGTATAAACGTTGAGACAGACACAATGTGTTTCATCAATCCACGGCAGCCAAACAACCCAAAGTGTGGGTAAAGTCCTTCATCCGGTTGAGCCGCGAGATCTCTTTAAAATATGTCCTAAAGTTTGTCTTTAATAAAACAGAAAATCCTGGGGTTTAATCACCAGATTCAGACCTTGAATAATGATAAAAACATATAGTGATCCCTTTTTGTTTGTTGTGTTCTTAATATCACATGAAGAACAAAATTGTATGTTTTTTTTCCCTCAATTTAAAACCATTTTTCAGATGGTAATCAAGAACTTCCCTGATAAAGTTTTGTTTAACTATATGCATCTGACAACCTTTACAACAATGAAGGCTATTAGTACCCACAAACTCACTTTACAACTAATATATCAAACATCATTCAGATTAAACTATCACATTAGAGTTTATATGATAAACACGTGGTTTGATAAACTACAAAAAAAATTTTGGCAAAACAATAGTAAAAAAAACAAACATTATATTGTTATATTTTCACTATAACAATTGAGCTTTGTCTCTAAACTAAACTAATACTTTACAGTCAGCTTTATGTTTGCTGTTTCACTGGAAACCAGGAACCAAAGTTTAAACAGTTTAAAACACCCGATGGATCTTTGAGCTTAATCTTAGTTTGGTGTGGAATGTTTTAAATAGTTTATTAATTAATCAATCAATAATAATCAATCAATAAAAAACAAGTGTTGTTCTTCTTCTGCAGTTTGGTCGGAAAATGCATGTAACGTCACATCCCATGATAAGTACCCAGATTCTGAATAATTCCCAGCAGGCAAACTGAGGAATGAGAAGGCAATTTTTTGTTAGTTTTTTTTTTTTTATCTGATGGGGAAACACCGCCGTCTCAAGTCTTTAAAAAGCTCTGTTTACATAATCCAGCGCATCTAAATTTAGTCTGCAGCGCTGCTAAACTCAAAATATCTCACACATCTCTCAGAATATTTACGCAACCTGAGATGCACACTTCTCACAGAATCCAGAGCCGTTCAGAACTACCGATAATGATTGAAATTCTTCGTAATTTGTAGTATGACGAACAAAAACTGTGATCTATAATTTTTATTTTTTTAATAAGAAATAAACACAGTGGAGCGTAACTGGAGTCAAAGGGAAGGGAGATTTTCTAGTCCACAACGCTTTTAATGCATGATTCTTTGGAGAATTGACCTTTGGCAAGAGATGTTATGGTGAAATAAAAGCAGATGGATTCGATAGAACAGCTTAGTTAAATATCTACATGTAATTGGTGGAAAGGCTTATCAATAATCCTAGTGGATGAACCATGTTTGGCTGCTTTGCAAAGAAGAATGAGAAAGTTTTCAGGTGTAAGGCAGGTAGAGACACAGAACTGCAAATAAACAATCATAACTTTGGACCTTTTCTCTAAATATTGTACTACTAGTTTACACTCACGTAAAACTTTCTGTTCATTGTTTACACATTGTGATAAAATCGATTTGCGTTTTAGAGTGAAACGGTGATTTAGGCGCGCTTTGTTTGGTCCGCTCGTCGCTGCAGCAGTGTGGAACTGGGCCACGCGAACGCACCTGTGAATCCTCGCCTCCTCTTCAGGGGCCCTCAGCTGCTTTTCAACATTTGAAATTAGCGGCTTTGTGAAAAGCTCTCGAGCTGAAACACTAAATTAGGAGATTATTTTTTTTTTTTTTGTGCCCCCACTGAAGTTTGCTCCTTGTGGTAAAGAGACGCTCCTTTAGAACCAGGAGTGCCACGACATCGCTGCCGACGCCGCATTGATCTTCTTTTTGTGTCGAGGAAAAACTCGCAGTTAGATTTGTTACACTCCTCCTTTGGTAATGCTGCCTTAAACATAGTTGCCATGGTTACCCACAATTTACACCACACACCGGTTGGTTTATCCCGCATGGTCTCCCGCCAGCCAATCGGAGGATGAATATTCCACTTGGCCGCGGCATGAAACACATAAATTACAGCGGAAACAAAAACCCATGCCACGCCGTAAAACGGCAGCATATGTCATCCTACTAATGGTCCGCTCGGAGGACTTTGTCAAACCTGTCACACGACACACACGTGGAGCACACAGGGCGCCACAAAGAAGAGCATCAGCATTAATTAGGCCTCAGCATGTGCAGCTCCCAGGGTAAATATGCAGCGTGTCTGAGGTGTGTGGGAATGTGGTGGGCATGTTTAAAGTGACCCATTTAAATGCATAAATATGCTCGTACCCACACGTTAGCCCACCCTGACAACCAATGATTGGACTGCATGGCTCTGGAGCCCCGCCCCCCTCCCTCAGCGCATCTTTCCCTGTGTTTTACACTCGTAATAAAAAGCTCCATCCTGCTCCTACACACGCCGTCCTCCCCCTCCACACGTTCCCCTAATGAGATAAATTAGCGCCTTGCAACAGATGCATGGAATATACACTAATGGCCGCCATCTGTCACTCATCTCGGGCGAAACAGAGTGAGAACATGGCGCTAAATCCGATCATGAGCCCCTGGCAGGGGCCCCGCCGCGGCAAGGAGGAGGGAGGAAGACAAAGACGAGGAGATGAAGAGCGCGCTACAGAGCCAGGAGGGGGTGGAAGCGCGGAGGTTTGGGTGCAGACTGGACCGAGGTACGGCACAGTAAGTGGTGGAGAGGCGTCGGAGCCGTGGTACAGCAGGTTAGACCTGCTGGTGACTCAGCGAGCACAACGAGATCTTTAAAAGTGTCCAGCGGCTTTTGTTCAACTCCCCTAAAATTAGAACGGGTTCCTTTGGCCTTTTTGGAAATCTACCTGCAGAAAGAAGGTGGTGCAAAAACAAAAACAGGTTCTTTATGAAGGTCTCTGATAAAACTCACATTTATTTCTCCGTTCCATTCTTTTAGTCTTTTATTTACATCTCCTGTACATCTCCACATTTTCCTGTAAATGTGTGACGACACCAGAAAATCTGAGCATTTCTTTAACAATGAATTGTTCCTTGTCATTAAAAGGAAAATATGTGAAATTTGGGCCTCTCAAATAATAAAATAATGCCTACATATAAATCCGACACTCCTCCAAAGTCAAACGTTTCTATGTGAACTTAAAACATTTTATCTATTATATTTTTCCAAATGAATTTGAGGAACTTTTATTATTTAAGATTTTATGATGAATTTTTTGTCTTACAAAACACTTTTATTCCATATGTAGACATTACAATTTTGAATAATTTTTGTTTACAGACTACACTAAACTTTTTTTTTAAATAAAATGCCTACACTATTATTGCTGAATATAGATCCCATGATGGAGTATTGATATTGCATAATTGTTTAAAGAAATGACAACCATTTTTGTTGAAAATCATTTGAAACCAAGAAAATATTTTTATATGATTCCAGTCGTCTGATATTTAAAATATCTTAAATTAAATGAGGATTTTTGTGTGATTTTTATTTTCTTAACTGGGGTAATTTTTACTTTTAGTGAAGGAATTGATGGGTACCGCATGAATACTCTTTAGTCTCAGCCAATAATCAAAAAGAATCATTTTTCTTTCTTGTGTTGTTGTCTCAACTCAAACTGTGATATAGATTTGTAATAGAAGCTTCATGTGTTTATGAACACAGTCTAATTAATGTTTTTAGTATTTATAATTAAATGGATCCATTCCTTGGTTCCTTCATTTCTTAGCAAACTACTAATAAGATAAAAGTATCAACTAACATAAAATATCCAACTGTTATACCTGTTTAGAACACAACAATGTTTAACATAAAACCTATTTGAAATACTATCAGCAGTATTATTTGAAAGTCTTGCAGTCTTCTAAACTAATCATAAAACGGCTTAAACAGCTCCGATTTACAACATTTTCACCAGTGTAAAGGAAATATGACACTTATGCCAGACTAATGTTTAACCACCCAATTCTACTCGCAACATGAGCCGTAGTGGATACCACAGACGCAGCAGCCACCCCATCAGCAGCCACTAGAACAGCCTCAGCCAGACCATCAAGCAGGTTCCTCATTAGAGTTGTATGTGAAAGCAAATCATGGGGCCTAGTATCCAATCTGACTGCTCAAAGTATTTGGTTGGATGAGACAATTCAATTAAACTAACATGCATGAAAAATACATAGAAAGATGCACTAAAAGTGCAGTTAGATGGACTCTCGCTGCGCTTTATGTCCGGACCGGAAGTAGCTGATGGTGAGGAGATACTAAAGCTTGCAGAGAATGAAAGGAAGACTGTGAAGACCGAAAATAAAAATAAAATTAAAGTTTATTTTTAACACAGTGGACCTTCGGTTTGCGTTATTATTACGGATCATAGCGGCAAGTCAATGGGGTAAAGTCTGTAAACAATTAAGACCCGCCGATTTTAATATGTGAAAACACCACATATGTCTTACTATCCATTAATGCACACAGTAAATCACAACTTAGCAATATAAAAGAAGCCAATGTCTAACCTATTTTCACAACTAGGCGTAAAGCCAAACAGTGCCAAGGAAAAATGATGGTGTTCCTGCATTGGCTGCTTTGCAAAAGCCAGACCAAAGCCTTCCCCTTCTGCTTAGGATAAATGACCAACTCAACCATAACCAGTCTTCTTTAATCACTCACTTTCTGCCACCATAAATGGACAATATTTTTTCAATCTTTCTATGCAAATCATTTGGTGCTATTGGTCATGGGCATGTTTATTTTATTCATCACTCAGACAGAATTCTTATTTAATTCCTCCAAATATTCAACTTCCAATATTATTTCAGATTCGTCGACTAATCAAATGATAATTTTATTTTCTGGCCAAAAATAAATGAATCAAAGTATTTAGGGTAGATTTACTGAGTCTCTTTCCTCTCTAGTTTCCTCTTTGTTTTTATGGTCTGTTCTACATCAGGCTGTTTTAATGCCATCAAATTATTTTTTATTTTTTATTTTGGAGCATGTTTTAATTGGAATTCTATAATTAAACCAAATCAACAATAATAAAGAAAAACACAAGGGGACTAAACCCTGTTAAACTCGTCTTTGAATGTGTATGAGCAGCTTCATGTAAGTTGGACTGATAAACCCAACTGCCTATTTGAATAACACATACAAAAAACTTTGGTTCGTGCAAGAATTTTAATGTATTTACTCTAATTAGTGGGTCGGAACTGAGGTCAGATTCTGCAGCGGGCAGAATTGGACGTAAGGCTGAGCCAAAACCACTTGGTCTAAACAGAGCTGGTGAGGCGCATGAATGAGAGCAGATACAGAGCATCAGGGTCAGAAACTCGACCTGTTGTATTGATCTGTGTGAATCTTTGGTGTTCAACTAGTTTTGTTTGAACGAATAAAGCATTCTTGGATATTGTGATTTCATTTTTCCAGATATTCATCCTGACACTCTTCTTAAAGCCTTATTCCCATCCTAACATTTCAACATGGCGTACCCTCCACATCTTTAAAATAAGATATTTTACAACCGAAAGTCTTAATCCCCTCCACAGTCTTTCTGTGAAATCTACAACAAATATTCATCACTTTCCTGCCAGCGTAAATTGACATGTTCTACATTTTTAGTTACTGTAATTGCTTGGTATTATGTAAAATGAGAGATTGAAAGATTTTCAACATCGCTGGTAATAAAGTAACCCACGTTGCCTTTAGTTATTGTAGGAAGACAGTACTGGAAGCTTTAAATAATGCAAATGACCATGTTGAGCATCTTGCTGGGAGCTGCATGGCTTTGCACTTCAGTTCAATGTCAGAGTGAGCGGGGAGAAAACTGTGTGAGAGAAGGCTTAAGCATCTCTGCCAAGGGCTTAAGTAGCAGTCTGAATTGCACCATTTATGCATAAGGTAGCTAAAAAAAAAAGAAAGAAAGAAAGCCTCGACGTCAACGCTCACTCTGGGATCCATCACAGATATACCAATGGAGCTTCCCCTTGACGCCTGGTAATTCCCCCAGCAGTCTCTTGCCATCAGAACGGCGGGCTGCTGCAGGAGCACACAGACACTATGACAACCCGCTCCTGCGCTACCTGCGCAGAAAAGTTAGCTTTTCATATGGAATGTCACCGTGACACTTCCTCTGTGCAAATAGCCACAAATCCACTTATCCAGTGTAACCAGACGATGATATATTGCTGCAGCCGCCGTGGCCGCACGGTACATTAGCATGCGGCCTATGATGAAAGTGAAGGGAAACAATGAGGAAACAAAAGGGGGAGAGGAATTGGTGGAGGGACCACGTACGTGTGGACGGAAGAGAAATGAATCCCCCTGGCCAGCCACCCTGTGCAGCCGCCGCAACAACCCGCGCCCCAAAGCCGCTCACAATTAATCACCGTTTGCACGGATTTCACTATAATTCCCCTTTTTAACTGCGACTACGACAAGAGGAATTTGATGAGTTGACATAAGGAATTATTAAGTCAGATTTAATGGAGGGACGGAGATTTTCCAGGTGCGATCAAGGGAAGTGGGTGCAAAGACGATAGAAATATATGGTACGTTTTGTTTTGGAGGCATCCAAACATCTCTAATAAAAGATTCACAATCCAGCGATCATACAGCATCAGCGTTTCAACCGAAGGCTTCACGTAAAAAAGTAACTGGCCTCATAAAGGCCGTGTCAAACACAGCCAACCTCTCATAAAGAGCGCTGATGAAATTCTCAGACAAAACTGTAACTGGCATCCGTGGTGGAAAAACAAAGAAAACAAAACAAAAAAAACCCAAAAAACTATGAAATAACGGCCTATACAAAGAGGAGCGGGGCTAGACTGTAAAGAGCGTTTTCACAGGGGGCTGTGCAGACCCTGTGGCATACAGTTCTCTGCTAATAGCAGAAACACAAATCCAGCGCAGCCCTGAACATCAGAGAGATCCGCAGCCCGCAGATCGTCTTCAGAACCTCATACGACTTCTCTACGTTCTGGAGTTTTAGAAATTGTGCTCCACATAAGAGATTTCTGAAGCTGGTTGATTCATCCAAACTGTAGAAACGTCATGGAAATGTGTCAGCTGGTGTCTAAAGGTTCATCATCAGGGATTTCCTTCGACTGCTTAATGCTCTAAAAGCAAATAAATAACTTTACGGTCTAGCTAAAAATACCAGAGCATACTCTTAACCTGGACTCTTCTAACAGTACTTTCTCACATCCATCAAGATTTTATACTCCAAGAAGCTGTTCTCTGCTTCTTTGTTACCCATAAATATGTCAAATCAAAGAAATGTTATCAGATAAAGAGAATCTGAATGATTATTTTTGATAAATAAAGTTTATGGTTAGAGTGACTGAGCTCCCTGTAACTTCACTGCTACTGGCTTAGGCTGCAGGAAGAGAAACTGATCACTCCTCGCTCTGCCATATTCTCCTTCTACTCTCCAGTTTTGCTTTAAATGCTGTCAGTTTTGTTTATGTTCTTACTCTTCTCTGGAGTTACACCTGCTCTGGCGTACTGTTTACTGTGACACCTCCAACAACTTACTGTTCTTCTATAGAAGATCCATTTAGATCCGTCTTTCTCTCTGAGACAAAGGTGAAATACGTGAAAAAATGTTTTTGTACCAGAACAAGATATTTCTGCCGTTAATGGTCTATTTTTAACAAAAATGTCAAGAGTAACTCAACTACACAACGCAAATGATCGTCCACTGTCGCCACGTGCTGTTGCAAACACAGGAATTTATAATCAGCTGCTTGCAGATGTAAAATCTTCTTTATTTTTTCACACCAGCTAAACGCTTTTTCAGCAAATATCCCTAAAACTACTGCAGATGTCTTTTTGTGCTGCCTGCTATGCTGAATCTTACTGTATACTGCTGGAACATGTAAGTACTCCAGATGGGATGCGGCAGCTTTCATTTGTTCTTATTTCACTTTCTAAAATATATCTTTACACGAGTCATTTAGAAAACAACAAAATATCATTAAATATTTTATAGAAATATGCACTAATTGTTATACATCAATTGTAAAGATTTTGTGGGTTCAGTAACGCAGAGTTGGCTTTCTAATGTATTATTTACACTGACATGTAAATCGTAAAACATTAAAAATACATTTCCAGAATATTAAGACCTGAAGATGCTGGCGGAAATGTAATAAACACTAATTTGACAATTACATATTTGTATACATTTATTAAAGCATCACCTGTAACAATATTTGAACAATGGTGCTGATTTTGATGTTTACAATTTTCAGATTTTTTTTCCCAAGCGAACATTTTAAATAATTTTAAGTAGGAACACCAAAGCAAAGCCTAAGAAAAACATGATAAAAGTCATACTTCTTTTATCGTCTGTGAAGTAAATAAATCAGTTTTCATGTTGTGTTCTGCAACAATTTACAATAAAAATGGGGTGAAATACATAAATATTAATGTCAATCCCAAACGGTTTAGTACTAGGAATAATTCTCTTTAGTTAACTTTAGTAAACTTCTGTTTCCTGAAGACGTGAAGATAAATTCCTCTTTTCTTCATTCAATCATTAAGACATTTAGCTGCGACCTTTCCTCCTGAGGTGTTTGCCTTGCTGAGATCTGTTTTAAAAAACATTATAGTCCAAAGTCTTATTTCTGTTGGGGGTGAAGAAAAAAAAAACATACTCCAAGTAGGATAATCCAGAGATTCCGCTGTGAGTATGTCTCAACCCTGTTGATGTTAATTATCAGATACTTTCAGTACAAATTGATTTCAACCATTGATGGGGAGCTTAGATCACCGGGAGAACCGGTGCCCACCGCTGCCTCAGGCTCAGTGCAGATGGAGGTTCATGTAGTCGGATCGTCACGGAAATGTCCCGCTTATCTACAAAACTTTGAGGATCAAGGGTAACAGCAGGGTGACACCATGACGACCGCCTTTAAACTAAAGGTAGTTTTCAAATTTCCATCAAACCAGCAACGGAAGTAAAGCGCTTCAGGACGGACTCAGATTTTCAGCAACTGTAAAGTTTCCTACGAGCATGTAAATCTGGATACTTCAAACTAGGTTCTGACGGAACAGAGAATATTTTGTTCATTATTTTTTTCAGGGACAGTCAACAGTAAATAAGCAACTTTATCAATGCAGAAACCAAAAAAACAGAACAAAACAAAGCCCCTCTGTTGCGCTGAAATTTTAACAAGCATATAAACGAAATAAAAATGTATTTGTTTTGCTCTAAACAAACATTAAACAGCCCCTGAATTTCTGTTGCGGTGTCTAATGGAACTATACCGTATGTTACTCTCTTACCAGAATTGTGCAGCTCATGGCGGATAGATCTTTGATTATAGACTTTATAACAGTTGTTATAATGTAGAAGTGTGATCTTTGTTTAATTTGTACTGGGAGAAGCTAATTAGCACCTGAAAAACTAACTATAACCCCGAGCTCTGGAGGAGCTGGAAAGGAGGACCACCAAAGAGCAGAGAGAGAAGGATCTGTTCAGCTTTCATACCGATCTTCAGTCAGAGCCCTATTAGACTTGTTGCAACACTAACTGCTACCGGAGTGCTACCACAGCCTCAACATCCACGATGATGCTTTAGACATAACTCAAGACGATATGAGTTAAGACAGCACTTAATGTCTCAGTAGGATTATTGAATACTTTTTTTAATTCAACTGAAAAATTCTGGTAAATGGTATCCGGTGCTAAACTTGACTGGAACTCTACAGTCAACAGCGAATGTTTTCATCACCGCTGCAGGTATAAATAAAGGCATGTAGAGGAATTATGTGAGGCCGCTCCGTGTTTGAATGGAAGTCACTGTGATGGATTAATCAAATGAATTAAACCACTGGGGGTGGAGATCACTTCAGATTGCATTCGCAGAACATATTGTGACTTTCAGCGGAGTCTCAGCATTAATTAGGGTCAATGTTACGAAACGGTTTCCCAGCACAGTCGGCGAGTCCGTCTTGAGTGGGTTTGCAGTGTGAGGATTGTTTTCGGCAGGAATATATGTTTAAATTTAGCAATGCATAAATCCGCGGCTCTAGTAAAAGCTTTCCTCAACGTCGAGGTGTCAACTCACAGCTGAAGGTGGGTGAACAATCTGTTACTGTGTATTAATGAAGTAAACTGACCCTGGAGAGAAGCATGGAGCTATTTTATTAAACAGACTCTCCCGAGCCTAATAAAGAATCGGCCTGTCGTCTTTTCAGGCTGATTAGAAGTACACAGCCACATCCTTTCAACGCGCCGTTTCATTTGTGACTCGTCGCTGATTAGTTGGATGTAATTGGATTTCTTTTTTTTTTTCTTCGTGTCTCTTTCCTCCCTTTTGTTTCGGCCCTTTTAAGGTCTGCCGAGAGCTGCGTGTGATAAACGGCCCTGAAGATAAAGGACTTTAAACTTTAACTTTGTCCGCTGCTCCATTTCTTTTCCGTGCCGCCTTTTCTCAGGCTTTCGCTCCATCTTGCTCAGCCCTCATTTGCACAGCCTGAACCACGGCGCTCTAACAATCCATTACGCTTGGTGAGGCTGTTGGAGGGGATTCATGCAAATAAGTGTGAAATTACACTATAATCAGTGATGTAAATCGCGGCGGTTCTCAATCTGGACGGCATTGTTTCAGAAATAGTGGGTGGCGGCGACAGGTGAGGTGTGTAGCGAGGGCATGGGTTGGGTGGGGGAGATAATAAAAAAAAGTGTTTGACAAGGAAGAGAGAGAAAAAAAAAAAGCTTTGATACCTTATTCAGAGCTGAACTCGTGTTTCCTGTTGGACTTAGATTTAAAAATTTATACAAAGATCAAAATTTCTTCGGCAGCGTCGAGTAATCCAGTGCAGAGGCTTCCCGCGTATTCTTTGATGGGGGGGGGGGGGGGTAACAAGTAGGTCTGAGCTTTGTTTGCGACGCAGCAGTGCAACAGCGCGACATGCAGCAGAAAATTACAGGAAGAAACGCTAAATGTTTTGAAGAAACAGTCCAATCCCACTTATTCTGAAAATGGAAAAACAGATAATCCTTCATTCCAGCTATTTATCAGAGCTGGAAATTCCCCAGAGTGTAAAACATGCCAGTGCCATCAAATTTGGATTTGGCAGAAACTGAAAGACCCTAAAGTGTTTTATTGGTGCTGTAAAGGTTCTGCAGACAACGCCGACTGTATCTGTTGAGAGGTTATGTGTTTTTTTTCTTAAAGCTCTAGGTGAGAAATGGTAATTTTATTATTTCATTGGCTTGTTAAACGTCAAAGTCTGACAAAACAGCGGAGACATATAAAAGGGAAAGACAACCTTTTAATTATGCATAAAAAGCCGACACCTAACCATCGATTTTACCTTGGAATTGATGTACAAACATCCGATTACTGTAAATCCATTAAACAATATTTTTGAGGGAAAATCTATCACAGTAACACAGCAATATAAAAATATTTAGTGAGTAGAGCCAAACAAAGTCAATACGTGTTGGAAAAGTATCTAAAAAGGCCAAATCTGTCAAATAAGAACAAAGACCGATTGTGTCTGCAAGCCTCTGGTGGCTTAATGGGGAACTACAAAAACTAAGATGAATTGCATTTACCAGACTGTAAATGAATTAAAAATAGAACGATTGAAACATAAAAGTCAAATACCAAATCATTTCAAAGCTTTAGTAGTAAAGATATTGTGGTTACTTAGATGACTCACCAGTAGTGCAGAAAAGCTTTTCAATAGCTTGGAGGATTTTGTTTGTGCATAACATCGGCTGTAAATTGGCTGTTTGCTTCATGTTTTTATTTTAACGTGATTTCGAAAGGACAAAAGGACATTTCATTTAAAATAACTAACCCTGGTTATTCATCTTTCATTAAATAAGAAACGGTTCAGTGTGTTGTTGTTTTTTTGTTCCAGCTCATCCTCTCTAGCTTTTTTAAAGTAATATTACAGGATTTCGGTTGAAAAACTCGCTGTCAACTGACAGAACGGCATCCAACAATAACGATGGAGTCTCCGTACCAACATTACGCTGCTTTCGGTTTACCTCCAAAGTCTCAACTCGAGGTACTGTTCCTCCCAGTTTAACATCAAGTCATAACTGGGATTAGTTGGCCTTATCCCACTTACTCTGTGGTGAGTCCAGACGGAACTATCTAACTAAAGCGACAGGTGTCGGCTTTAAACAGTGAGCGACTGTCGAAGGATGGCGAGAGGAACGAAGGAGAGGCTCGAGGGGAAACACAACGAGCCGCTCAGTAGGGAGGAAAAAGGCCGAAAGTGCTGTGGGAAAAGTTGGGGTGTTTAACTATCTCAGAAGAAAAGCTGTGGCTGTTTTTAAAATCCCACATCATCCCTGTGTTTGATGCATTGTTTTAAATTTATTTCTTAACCTAATTTAATCACGCCTAAACCTCCTGGTGAGATGCAGCATCTATAGCTGGGGCGTCTCCTGCCAACTGCGATTAACATCTAAAGCATGCAGGACCAGAGTTGGGGGGGGGGCCTTTACAGTAAAAAAGAAAAAGACTTTATAAATCCTTCAGTGTCGAACAGAAAACTGATCAGAGCATCTACGTAGTTTTATTCATCCAAACTCCCCACCCTTCTATCTGATGTTTTGCTGTTTTGTTTAGCCAGATTCTACATTTAACTGTTCTTACAATTTATATCATCTTACTTATTCATGTAACTTAAATCTGAATACGCTGCTTCTTTTTTATACTACTTATCCCCACCCTGACTGCTGCCCCTATACGTTTTGAATAAACGTGAATAACGATGCAAACAACTATAAATTCCTTCCTGTGGTAAAAATAAAATAACTACCTGTGCATAAATACTTTTAATGTAAGAAGTGGTGCAGTTTTTTTATTGGACAGTTTCCATCTATTGAATTCCTATCAGTATTAGTAATTTGATGAAATTTTATTTGGCATTATAATAATTATTTTTTCTTTTTCCTTGTCATGTTTTTTGTTTTAACTCATCATCTGTTTCAAAAGACCTTAAGCTGAATTACTACGAACTCAAACACAGAAGTAGCTGGAAGCATCTTGAGCCCAGAGAACAAACGAGTCCTGAAGCAGATGGCGCCGCCGATGTCAACGCCGCCGCAGAGTCCGCCGGCGATTACATGAGGAGACAGAAGCAACTGCCGCAGTTCAAACGTTCCCCTCTGAGGTTATTGATATGCCCA
This sequence comes from Orestias chungarensis, assembly GCA_032876305.1. NCBI lineage: Eukaryota > Metazoa > Chordata > Actinopteri > Cyprinodontiformes > Cyprinodontidae > Orestias > Orestias chungarensis. Next base: position 802,371 of record JAVLVB010000270.1, read on the forward strand.
CTTTCCTCATAATGCTATTAAACTCCTTATATAAACAGAAAAACTGCAGAATGAATAATAAAAAAAATAAAAAAAACAGGATTGTTGCACCTCCGGTTTCGGCTTCACACTGTCACCAGCCGAGCGCCACAACATACCACCCGGCGCGCACGTGCACGTGTGGGAGCGCTGGTGTACACAGTACATGTGCGAGTGTGTCAGCATATGCATGTCGACAAGCCGCGAGGCGCGGGGAAGCAAAACGCGACAGGAGCAGCGAGACCAGGGATCAGGATTTTGGCTCAAATACAATCTGTGGAGGAGTCACTCAATGAGCTGACAGCCGTCAGTGAATCCTGGTGGGGAGAGAGCTGAGCCACTGTGGTCAAACACACACACAAACAAACACACACACACACACACACACACACACACACACACACACACACACACACACGCGCAGACTCCATAAGCACCGGGAAGCTCAAACAGACAGATGGGCTAATTCGTGACTGACTGTGTGTTATGAAACATTATCTCTGTGTCAGTGAAATCAAAATAACATTTTCGGTGTAAACGGCGAGCTTGTAGCTGCCAACGGAGGAACCACATGGCTGTGATGGATGCATATGGACCGTGATGCATGGCCTCGGAGAGAAAATAATAATAAAAACACTGTTTACGTTGCCACGCGAGGTGAAACGCATTGCAGCCGCGTACGTCCGCCAACTGTATCCCACCTGCCAAATTAAGCCATCGAATCAATTTCAAGGGTCTGGTGGAAAATGAATGCTATTATAGGCATTGGATTTTACTTGCCGTCTATTCAAAATTAAAGGCTATTGACAGATGGCTTTGTTTTGTTCTCTCTAAAGCACTCCCCCAGTGAGAGTGTGGATAGGTGGTTGCGGCTGCATTTTAATGGCCTGCCCCTTTAATGGCCGGCTACAGAGCCACTTTATAATCCCCTTCGTTGGGTGATTTGTGTATGCAGGGAGTGTATTGTAGCTAACTGAACCTGGCTCACTGCGGATGTTTTGTTGTCAAATAATGGGAGAGTGATGGGGTCCTACCCCGCTGTGAGCCACCACAAAGATTAGACAGATCTTCACACTGGACGATTGCTGAAATGTATCACTGTCACAGGGTGCCAATCCAGCCCCCCGCTCCCTCTCGGCCCACCGCCCCCCCTACCCGGGCAGTCTGTGATGGTTTCTCATTTGGAACCTGCAAACCAGTTGTCATGTGTACTTTCCACTCCGATAGTGATAGCTCTAAGCAGCGCCTCAAAAAAAAAAATCACCCTCTGCTTTATGCTCCCTTGCACACATGCTCATTGCGTTCCGTCTGGCGTGCATGGGAAATTTTTTGACGTTCAGGGTTGATTTGTGTCGAGGTTGTGACATCACGCGGTGACAGAAAAAAATAAAAATAAACACGGGGCGTGATGGATAAATTTGAATTTTTGATCAAAGTCGAGTGCTTCTCAACCAGAACTCATTCTGCTTGTAATTATTATTCACAGAGCGTATTTACAGTCATAAAGAAATGAAAGGCTTTACATCTGAAATTCCTGGTTCGGAGCCAACTGACATCCTGTATGAGGAAAATAAAAAATATATAGGAGAATCTGACTGGAAAGGCTTGATTTAAACAGTGTGTACAGCTGTGTGTTATTATGCATATGTGTGCAGAGGAAGCATCAGGGAAGCAGGATTTCTCCATCCCTCAGTTAAGAAGCTACATTTGGCAGCCGGCAGATTTTGATCCCTTTCGAAGCGCTGGTGGAATTAGCATGCAGGGGGGTGGTGTTGGGGTGGGGGTTGTTGCTGAAAGGTTCTCCGGCCCTTAACTCAATCTCTCCCTTTCCTCTACCTCCTCCTCCGCATGTAAGAGTAATGGATTGTAGACGGCTTCGGCTTCACTCCTGTCATGTCACGCCTGCTAGCAGAGCCAGCTAGCCAGGGTGGAGGGTGGGGGGTGAAGTGGGGTGATGGGGGAGAGCAAGGATTTGCAGGTTCAGTTACTTGGCCACCATCCACAGTCACACTCGCTAACTGTACGGCCGGCTGTCCGAGCACACCGAGCGTCGAACAGGGCGGCGCTTCCATAACCTAAAGGTGACCCCGAACCCCCACCACACACCCCACCCCACCTTTAGTCGTTTAACAGACTCCTAGCTTGGTCCGGCATGTCTGAAGGCAGCTGGATTCTGATGAGAATAATAAAACTTATTACTGCAGCTCTGAACGCATAGAGAGGGAGCAAATAAAGACATGAGAATTATCATAAACAACGAGAGCAGAAACAAGCGAAGCTCCCGCCTGAGATGTTAGCTGGAAAAGAACTGATTTCCATTTTTCACACAATTATCTTTAACGCACAAAGCATAAGATATAAAAGATTTATTCTAAGCAACCTTTCCAAGCTTCTAGTCAACATTTCTAGTTAGTTTCCTGTATCACAATAACTGTATCATGATATTGCATTAGTAACAAAATCAGGGTTGTTGAACAGATGTGTTGTATTTCTGAATGAAGCAAACATTAAGATGATCAAATCCAGTGAAGGCAACTTCACACCGAAGTTTAAGTTTGCAATGCTCGGTGATGTGACCGCAAACCCCATTCCAGGTGTACGAGCCTCGGTTGGCAGGTTACATGTTAAGAGTTCACGAGATGAAAAAAAGTGACTTCATTTTAAAGGTTAAAGGAGAAAACGTCCTCTGGCTGCATAAAAACTGCATGATCTACAGGAAAATTATTCCGAACAGACTCATATTGAAAAGAAATGCTGGAATTAAAGAATCGAAGTGCTGATCTGATTAAAATGCTGAGGTGGGTTTTTCGACCCATGTTTTCCTCAAACAAATCTACGGTCTGAAATCTATTTGGTTATATTTAATACATTTTCATATAAAACACACTTGCAAATTCATGAGGTAACGCAATCAGAATTTACCCCGACTACTTCATACGTAATGTATGAAAACCAAGTATATTACAGCAATATGGAGTACATGAAAAAGTAAGAATTAAGGAAACGTAATTGAGGAATAAAAAATGAACTCTGCAACCGTCATATTACCATGGTGGTACGTTTGCTAGTGCAAGAATTTTGAAAACCAGAGGTTCTCTGCCAAAACCAGTCCAAAAACATAGGAGGAACTTCCCTTTACTCTAAACACAATGAGCAAAAAATGTCCTGCACCGTGTTTCTACATTTACTGCATCAAACCAAGAACATAATGGACATTTGAACCACACGCAACACCATCAGTAGGGATTTTCGTCTTACACAGACAACGTCTCTGTGCACACAGATGGAAAATCTGCCTGATTTGCTAAACATTCCAGTCAGTATTTCTTATTTATATAGCGACAGTGAAGAACTGCAAATTCCACATGTAGGGAAACTAAAGGTCAAATAAAAAAAAAAATTCATTTTCAAAATTTGTAGTTAGTTTTTACTTAAAGCAATCATTTCAATTGTTTATAGTAGTAAATCTGAATGAGTGAGATTTTATTCAGTGTTATTTATGTCAAGGTTGATTACAACTACTCATTACCGAGATGGTGACACAGTTCGTCTACCCTGGAAATGCCAGACCAAAGGAGTTTGGCAGGTAAAGAATTACATTTTTTCTTTTAGTGGAAAATTTCGTTTCCCAAGAGTTGACATCCCTAAATTGTACAGGCTCGCTCCCAGAAGTTCCAGATTATGTTCCGGGAACTTTTGAAATTTAACAAGAGATACTTGGCGAACAGACTTTATTATTAGTAACATTTTAAGATGTTAAATCATTGAAGCTTCTGAATATACCGATTCACACGTCAAAGGTTTGCAAAAATACGAGATGCAAGGCATCCCACATCACATACTCTCTATAATCTATAATCGCAGAAAGCAACCCGTAAATTTAGGTGCCTGATCAGCAAGTTCTCTTCTTCTTTTCAGGTGTAAGAGTGAAAGGTAAAGAAGAAGAAGAAAACAGTGCAATTGATAAAAGTCTTGTTGTTTGCACAGTTTTACGCCAACGTTATTAAGCGTCTATTATCACTCCTGAAGCTGCATAATCTGCCTCGACTTTCAGTGGGAACGGCAGGAGTCTCATGTGTTCATAGGTTTGTAAATGTCGAGGGGGTGTGCGCGTGTGAAGGGATGTGTGAGAAAAACGCTGGTGAGCAATCGGCGCTGGCCGGCTGACTGGAAGTGACACCTGTCTGCGGAGGACTAAGCCATTTAATGAATGTGCTCCGCTAACAGCTCCGATACCAACACAGATGAGCTTCACCAACATGAAGCAGCCCAATCGTGATCTGCAGAAAACACCTCAGAGAAAGGATGCTTTATGTGAGTCAGACACAGGGAGGAAATTGGCGTAGAACATTCCTAAATACCGTAATATCTTAGGAGAACAGAAAGATTCTGGCTAAGGTCTGCAGAACAAACGCAGTTGTCAAATGCTGTTAGAATTAAAACAGGTGTATTTTGTTATTTGTGACTGTTTTTCCTTCTTCTATGGTCTTACACTGTTGCTGCCAGATCTTTGGATAGAATCATGCATGAATAACAAAAACCCTTCAGTTAACACTTGGCGATGACATTTTTTTTCTTTCTTAAATGAAGACGTGTGCTTGCATGAATAAAAAAAATTGAAATTTGTTGCTTATGTAGAGAGAATTGAGAAATGGAAATAGCCTGCATATGTTTTTCTACCATGCTGCGTTTCTTATAGCCTTTTCGGTGCATCAAGAGAGGAATGTCAGAGTGGATCCGTCATGGTGGGGGGCTTCGGATAGTTCCTGACAACCTCTGCATGCACACAATACTCGAGTTCAAATGCATTCTTGACGTCTGAAGGTGGCATTTAAGAGGCGTGGTTCAGCTATGAAATGTGACTGAAATTGACACACAATGCTCGCTTTGTTCACAAACTGTAACTGCTGGGAGCTGTTCCACTTTCAATGGAATCAAACAAACATTCAGTCGCTCAAATTTCATTTATATGCCACTTTTTGTATGAAAGACACAACAAAAGCGTCCAAAAAAAAAAACCAACAACACACAGTCGGTGTACTTCGCAGACATGTAGAAACACACCAACATGCTTCCGTAAACCAACACATGGCAGAACACAGACACGAGCAGAGCGCAGCAGCACACCTGAATCCCAGCAGATGCACCCGCAGCAGAGCTGGTGTCAAACAGAAGCACCCTGGATTTGAGGAAACACTGAATGCTTAAAACCACAGAAGTGAAAAATAACAAAAAATACATACAGCAATTAATGATCATTTAAAACGACACCCAAATATACAAGAACTATTCATAAAGGACGAACCAGAATTCTTTCAAGACTCGGTCTAAAAGTGAGATTATGTTTTTAAAAGTTTTTACGTTTTCTTTTTATGCTTTAATATCACAGTTATTTCAGGTGTCTCAGTGGAGGCAGTAATTTTGAATCAAACGGAAAAAAAAGGGATTAAAAAGAGATCTTGGACTACAAATGCTGCTCCTGTTCTTTTAGTGAATCACAGATTTTCCTACACATTGTAGGACGACATTGGTGACTACTTTTTACATCTACTTTACTAATAGCTTGAATAGTGCTACTCTTAAATGTACTTTTTTGGTTCGTAACCCCCCTATAGTGGGAGATAAATACATTTTGATCCTGAGACTAAAGAAATATGGAAGGACGCAACTAATGTTTTCTATAGTTTATGTTAAAACTGTATTTTTAAGCTCTTGATTCTTGGACCTAAACCATAAATCCAGTTAGGCATATAAAGGGGACCAATTGGAAACCATAAATAGGAAAATGCTGAGTAGACAGGAAACTACCAGAGTGAAGATGTTAAATAAGACTGAGCTTGATTACCTTTCCTCAACAAATAAAACTTCCATGTGATTTACACCAACAACATGTAGTTTATGGGAACCTCTTGAACTCACTAGAAGTCATATATGTGAAATTGAAAATATGCACCGCTGAACAAATACGAAAACAAATAAATGCTCCAAAATAAAAAGCAATTATTGATGTCATTAAAGTAGGGAAATTAAATTCTGAAGCATGATCTTGTGAAGAAAATAAAAAGAATACGCATCAACTAATCACAAACCACCAAAGCTGGTCAGTAATAATCTATCAGACATACAAGTACAAGCGTTACATTTTAGCCATGCTGGTAAAAAAAAAAGGATAATAAATATGAACGCATGGAGAAACCCTTTTGTACATAAACCCAACCCCACTGTCTCATTCCATAGTCCTAAATTCATCTCTGAAGCGGCGAAGTGAGACAAGAAACGTCGCTGCTTACTTAAGATGACAAACAAAAGCACAGTCCATTAGCAACAGCATGCAGAGACATTCTGCAACATTAACAAACACAATTGCGTCGAGCAGCACGTGTATTTTTCATGTTTGCCTCATAAGGTCGCAGTCACGCCACTGCAATCATATCACAGGACGAAATGAATCTGAAGAGCTTGCTGTGTCTCTGTGTGCCTTCCTCCTCACTGGCAGGAGAATTAAACCGCAGACTGGAGCTCTGGCAAAAGTGAAAATCATCCCCATTAAACGTGATAATAAGCTGTGTGATAAAAGCATGTTTGCGGAAATTTGCAGCACATGTGTCATTTAACATGATTTACTAGTTCAGGTAGCAGTTTGCCTTCGCGAGTCGGTCCTAATGGATTTTCGGAGCTTTTGACATTTGGAGGCAAATGTGCATTAGTACGAGCCGTATGAGCTCAGAAGTGGGACATAAGTGGGTTTCAATGTTTTCCTGGGCATTAATGGCTGGAGAAAAGCAAAATGCATTATCTGATAAACAGGAAGTGGGCTGCGTCTTCAGCTTCACTGGTAATTTCCTGCGTCTGTATGTGTGTGTGTGTGTGTGTGTGTTTAAAGAAACGGCGAGATTTGCTCAAACCTTTCAGCGGCAACAACAGCCAAAAGCGCTGCTGCCTTTTTCGGAAGCTGAGCGGAACAAGCCATCAGACGGCGACCTCCGCGTCCGCGGATCTTTTTGTGTCGTTTTCAAAGTGTCCGACACGCACACTGCAACGACAGTCATCTGAGAATGTCATGCGAGGGAACAATTAACAGAGCAGCAAAAAGTGAGGTCAGATATAATTAACATATGTGCTGCTCAGCTATAATTGCTCAAGTCTAAAGCAAGTAATTAAATCGTTCAGAGTGAACCAGGCGAACGGTGACTGGCTGAGGTTTTTTGCACGCCGTCCCCCGCCAAACCGTCACCATAACCTCACAGTATAACGCTCACTCAATAAAAGACGCAATGGCGCTCTGCTTGCTATCATCAGGCAGGGATGGCCAACAGTCCAAGGAGAATTGCGTCCACAGTCCCCGTTTTTATTCCTAAGAGTCAACATGTTCAGTCGCATGCGGCAGGTGCTGCTAACTGACAGCACCGGGATCCTCTCATTATGATACATGCGACGGGTCCGGCATGTCAGAGCCGAAGGGGTGGAAGGGTGCTGCATTAAGCAAGTGGCAGGAGCATTATCAGTCTATATTTCACAGGTGTCAGCGGGGACTCGTCCCCGTTTTGTCCTCTGGGTGTCATTTATTAAATGAAGGAATGAAACGGATGTTTAAGGTAGAAATACAGGCCTGCTTGGAAAAGGGATTATAGGTTGTCACAGGAAGAAAAATTGCATTTGAACCACGGATGCTAAGTCGAGGCTGTGGGGAATTTCATTAATGTATTGTCCTAACAGCCATTCAAAGTCATATATACTGAGCGTGCTTTAGGTGAAGATGGACCGGCGCTCCGGGTTGAGGGCTTATTCACAGCACACTGCGCTACAGCTCCGTTTCTGAATTCATTAAACTAATTTTCATTAGGAAACGCTGCCGTCAGTGCATTTCCTTCGGGTTGCTCCGCTTTCCCAACCGAGGTCGCCTCCAGCCATGAATCCGTGCGGTTCACCAGTTGCAAACCATTTGACACCTCCGACCTTTTCAAGGAAGGAACAGAACGAGAGAGTCCAAAATAGATGAATCTATTATTTCAGCTGCTTGGATATCAAAGAGCTGAATTGAATAAAAAAAAACATGACTTTTTCCGTTTTCTTCCCCACTGTCCTCTACGTCAACAAAGAATATCTTAACTGCTCAGATTTTGCTGTGTTTAAGAGGGTCACATTAGGCTTCGAAGTTGAGCTTCATAGATATTATTTGACCAAATGAGGTAATCCAGTGTCCCTAAACTTTTTCTTTGCAGTAGGGACTTTTCAAACCTTTCCTAAATATCATTACAGCATAAAATATTTGCATAATGTTCTGCTTTTAGCCAATTCGGCAAACAAACAAAGCCTAGTTTTTAGCCATCATTGACTAATTCAGGCAGACGCGTCTTCTGGGAGGTGGAGCTTACTAAAGCAGCACCCAAAATGATCTGATAAAGAGCAAGGACATCAGTGTCGGGCACCTAAATCTTTAATAATGGCAAAATTATCATAGCCTAAGAGATTACATTGCTCACTCAGAAGATAGAAAGTAAACATTGACATATCCAACAGTTGGCGGTAGTCATTTGGTCTTAATTTCCAGATGGATTTGGTGAGGAAGCAACCGTTTAAATTGTCGTATGTCGTCCTTAGAGGTGCGTTTGAACTTGAGCATTCTTGTCATGGTGAGGCTGTGAAAACCTCCTCTAAGCCCCCAGGCGGAACATCGACACTGATAGCGCTTTCTTGCTGCTCACAAAAATACAATACACAGCGCGATAGAAATCTCCCAGAAAAAAAAAAAGAAAAAAAAAAGTCCATGCATGGCCTGAGTATAACTGGCAGCTTGTGCCATAGCAACTGAAAACCTACAATTTGCCTCATTTCTGCTGAGCAGTTTGGTTTGTGGTGCTGCAGTTTGGTAAGCTAGGTTATGGCAGGAGAGAGTTACCACCACCGATTAGAGTCTCACTGGGAAGGTGTTTTTAAATCCGAACGCCTAACATGAACAACAAATGTGACTTATTGATGTCTCGCGATCTTCACATGGAGTGTGCCGTGTGACACAAGTCCCTCCACCGTGACCATACAGTACAATTGTTGGAAAGACCTACAGCTAAACGGGGGCCAAGAATGGTGCTTTACAGGATGATTGGGCAGCTTTAACATTATAAACTTAAGTTTAAGTTTCATGTTTATTTATACAGCGCCAAATTTACAACAGATGTCGTCTCAAGGCACTTTAGAAGAAAATCAATTAAAATCAAAGATACATCATAAACAAATCAATTTGAAAAAGTTTCCAATCTAAGGAACCCCAGCAGATTCATCGAGTCATTGACTTGCAGCATTCACTCCTCTGGAATCAGCAGACCGAAACAATGGCTTGTGTTGTTGTTGACTTTACAGCAATCCCTCATACTGAGCATGCATGTAGTGACAGTGGAGAGGAAAAATTCCCCTTTAACAGGAACAAACCTCCAGCAGAACCAGGCTCAGTACAAGCAACCGTCTGGGGGTTTGACCGACTGGGGGTTCGAAAAGACAAAAAACAAAAATAGATGCACAGGATACTGAAATAATAGTTTATAGCAGCAGCATCTCAGCCCATATACTATATAGCAGACTGAGACATATTTTACAAATAAGTGTGAATGAGGCACAAGATGTACCTTAACGGACTCAGTTGGGTTTTACATTGTGGTGTTTAACAACATAACATCCATATATAATCCCATTATAATTTATCTTTGATTTATCAAACATTAAACCAGAATCACTTTGATTTAAACATTTCCTAAGATCAAAATCCATTACAGAAAACTTTTGACCAAAAACTTCCAACTTGTAACTAAATATAATTTAATTTTACTCCCCAAAAAGTCCCTTTGTCCACTTTCAGCACCCCCCCCCCCCAAAAAAAAAAAAAAAAAAATAGATAGGAGATGGGGAGCTGTGCTTTTGAAAAAAAAAAACACACAAAAAAGTCACTCTACAAAGCAACTACACCATAGATACTTGTAATCATTGCGTAGTTTAACCGCAAATAGCCCTTTCTACACAAAGCTTATTCTGTACTAGGAGGTATGCTTATATTACCTAGCATTTACTAACTAATTACCTTGTGGATACCAGGAAGGTACCCTTTAAATACCTTTTCATATTCTTAGAAACTTCCTGAAACACAAACAGTAGGAACCCAAGCAGTAGCCTGTAAGTCGTTCTACAGGTCTTCTTTAAAATGCCCTTTAGGTATCCTGTAGAAACCACATAGTCATCCATTAGGCACACCCAATGACACAGTTTAGGTATGATTAACAATACCACCATATAAATAAACCTGTAAACCTGTAAGAGCCTATGTTCCACACAGCACCAGGTAACCAGCAGGAACAGGTACAGGTAACGTTGAAGTACTCAATATTTAACCTGTAAGAAACACTTCATGTAGTGTTATCAGTCTCTCAGTGTGTACCCATAGATGTTGGGCTGGCATACAAAAGTGTTAAAATAAAATCGGTGCTTTCAGAACTTTGTTTAAAAAAAAAAAAAAATCCAAATATTTCAAAGCAAAAAGAACAGCTGCTGTGTTTTTCCCTGTGCATAGAAAGTTGAGATGCTATTCATAAACTATAGGCGCGTTCCCACTCATGAATTAGTGACGGTAGGAGCCATTGTGTTCAGGCAGTGAGAGGGAGCAGGGGCATCAGGAGGGTGTAAATCTTCCACAGAGGGAGGGAGGAGTCCTTTCTGAGGATTTGTTTCTGTCAGACGAAGAAAGGCGCTGGCATCTTCTGACATTATGTTCCCGGTGGAGCAGAGATGAGGTCAGAGGCAGTACATCATGTTTTCTTTTTAACTTCTCAAGTGGTGTAACTTAGCCACAGAGTAAAGAGCCTTGTTATGCTTTTCGTAATAAAAGAATAGGTTTTCAACCCATGTGACCCGACGATTGATGGCTTACAGTGCCAATTCAAAACATTTGGCACGTTCTCTGTTCTTGACATTTAAAAACTATATGAAAATGAAAACGGACCCCAATTAGAGCTGTGGGATGCAGGGCCCCCTCTTGGTTCTCTTAACAAGGAGCAGGTTTTAACGTTGAAAATTGACCTCATTCAGGGAGCTCGGATAAAAGCAGCCTTCAGTGGCCTCAGATCGGGCTATTTTGATCAGCGTCTGAAGAATGATGAAAATGGGGAGGTAAAAATAAAGGAGGACAAACGAGAGAATAATGGCACGGCGTGTAACTGCAGAGGCAGCATGTTGAATTTAATGTCCTACATTCTCTCAATAAAGAAACATGACATTAACTACCAGGTATTAATGTAAATCACAGCAGTGGAGGACAGTAATAGCCACTTTATGGCAGGTGATTATTATTGAAGCGGCTGTCAGAGGACTGACACACCACTGGATAAAATCTAAAAATATTCAACAATTTCAGTGCATCTTGCAGAGCTGCTAGCAAACAAGCAGCCCTTTTTTTTTAAACAGCATAATCTAAAGAGAAGGTGTCACCAATGAGGGATAAAAAGGAAGGAGAGTGAGGGTGTCACCTGTTGAAGAGCATTCATCTGAACAGGGGAACAAAGGTCAGCGTCCGTGCTGGAGCTTTGACTGGCAGGCGGGGGAGCTCCGCGCCCACAGCAGCGGCCCAGCGGAGCAGCCAACGGTGGCGTGTGGTTTGGCTGGGCCACATTTCTGAGTCGATGCTGACTAACTGAGTGTGTCTGCTGACAGTGTGTCTGACTGATAGGATCGCCCCGGGAGGCTCTTCCAGGGGCCCCTTACAAAGTGTCTCTGATAGGCCGCGCCCGTAGCACCGCCGCCGGGGCCCGACGACAAATTAAATTGAAGCCCCGCTAATGCACGGCGTAATCATGGAGTAAGGTGGTGATAAATTTTTCAGAGAGGTTACCATGGGCGCAGCAGAGGAGGAACTCTGCACAGAATCCGAGATTGTGACAGCAGCAGAGGGAAGAATAGCTGAGTGTGACCTCAGCTCTGTGCTGGAGGGAAAAAAAAAAAAAAGAGAGAAAAATCTGCTCGGAAGCCAAGGACTCGTATGAAAGAACAACAATAACACACCATTATGAGATGTAACGGGGTTTTTTTGCGACGACCTGCGTTTCCAGAGGGAAATTTGAAAGAAAGGCAATTTCACATTAAACTATCTGACACAAAGCAGGTCCGCGGATAGAGGACGGGGTGGGGAGACAGATACGGATGTGTGTGTGTGTGTGTGTGGGGTGCTGGTGGTCGTGGAACTTCCTAACAGCCATCGGCCAACTGGAGCGAGACACACATCCCCGCCACCAAGTTAAAAGGGATGGAGAGGATGAAATTTCAAAGCCTCCCCTGCAGACACACACTCTGCTTTGCACACACGAGCGCCGACATGTTCAAATATTCCGCCGCGCCGTTCCAGCTTGGTTTCCGCCGCCGCACGCCCCGTATCAGACATGCTCCTGTGATTAATGAGAAACCCAACGAAAACGGCTCTACGCGCATGTGCACGCGCGCACACACACACGGCACCAGCCTTCGACCCAGCTAAAAACTGTCCTTAATTTTTTTTAAACAGCGTCTCTGAGTCATATTTCTCGTGATTACTCGCTGCAGGCAGTGCAAGTGAAAGTCACTGTGAGATAAGACGGCAAGTGGCACACATTCACCTATTAACACTCCATTCACTTATTATGGCCAACAATGCCGCTCTGATTAGCTGGAACACTGACAGTATTAGAAGACACATTCCAGAAGCGAAGCACAAAGAGTAACTCCGCTGCCCTTGTGCAGACAATACAGCACAGAGCCCAGTCCGGCCCCCCAACCCCCTCCGCCTTTCCTCGCTTTTACATCACTGACATGACACGTTGGATTTGACCCCCCTCATCTACGCCTGTGTACCAGGAGGAAACCCGGCCGGCAGAGCATCCCAGCAGCTGGAGCAGCAAAAATCAACTCAACCGGATAGAAAAATGGAACATCACGGGTTCCTTCATGCCTTCTTTGTTTCTTCTTTTTTATGATGTCAACATTTTTGTTGCTAAGCAGTCGTTGCTGTGGAGATTGTGCACAGCGCTTTTACCGCTGATCGCAAGTCAGTCAAGGAGTGTGTCCGGCACACCGATGTCTCCCCAGGAGGAAGGGTAAACTTTGCCGAGACGAGACGGTTTTGAGGAAACAGCTCCACAGCTGACCACGGACATTTATTTGGGTTTGCCTATTGACTGGCGTACCAGCACCCGCCCCCATACCTTTACCCCCATATGTAGTCAGACACACCTCCAGAATAAGTGTCAGCCTCCTTGAGTAATTACCGCGATTAATGCACGGGTTGCGCTCGCCTCTGGCTATGGACACTTTATCAAGGCGTGCGCGGTAATGGATGAACGTACTTTCTTAATAGAGAATCCATAGTGTCTCAACTTAGGACTGAAAAAAAAAGACGCATGGCCTTTTTTATTTTTAAAATATTATTAAGACTTACTTTACCCACAATCCTCCTGGAGGAGATCGTTTACCAGCCCAGAAGCAAGAGAGAAAGCGGTCAGGTTCGGCTGCCCTTGTCGTCGTGCTCGCTCTGACCTCTAAAAATGGACAACAAAGATCATATCACGAAACCAATACTAGCAGCGACGGCCTCTGCACAAATTGATTTACCCACCCAGAACTCACTCTCTTCTCAATGAGGTGCCAGGATGCTCGCAGCATATATCACTGTCACACAAGCACCCTCTAGTGAAATGTGATTTTTATCTTTATGACCCCCCCCCCCCCCCTTCTCGCTGCAGCATGTAGCGGCTTGTGATAAGGGATGAGAAATAAAAGGGTTGGCACGTTTTCTTAATGCAGGTGCTCTCTCTGCACATATGGGTGCCATCACACACAGAGCGCGACATCGCTGTGGTCCTGCACGGCTTCAGAAAGCGGCTGGCGAGGCAGCAGGGGGTCTGCGCTATATGGCTCGTAGATCACTAATGTGTGGGTGAGAGTTGTCAACAGCCAGTGCCTGGCTGCGAAGTGCAACATAGTTTATGGCAAAAAAAAAAAAAAAAAAGACCCAGACATAAGCATGAATCGTGGCCCAGGCAACAATGAGGAAAAGCTAAACTAAAAATAGATGATAAGCCTTTTACACTCGACCCAGAAACAATGGTTTTCCATTTTCTTGATTTTTCACGTATTCAGAATGTGGCGCAAAGGATAAAAGTGTTAGCAGATAATACCCGACTGGCCATGTAGCTGGAGGTGTACGACTGAGAAGCCCAAGCTAGTTGGAAACGCACCCTCAGTGGAAGCTGAAGAGACACGATAAACGTTGCACTTTCAGGTGTGTTAAATGCACTAAGATAGTGGCGGCCTTTCTCTCGTTCCAACTGACAACCTCTGTTACACAGCTAATTACAGCCAACTGCAACACAGCGCAGTGTCAATTATCATGTGCTTTGACTCCCTTCCCCTCTCCCAGTGGATATATTTACTGCCTGGGCTTCACTGCTAAAGTTTCTACCTTCTTTTATTGCTATTCTGCGCAGGTCTCAAGGCTGAATTACATTTGCCAGACAGAGCTGTAAAAACAGAAGGGATTTAAGGATTCAGATTGGTGGAGGGTAACCTAATCTTCCCTAATTGGGGGAATGGTTCTCATTTATATCAGCCTGCTTTCGAAAGCAAGCTCATCGACAGGCTGCCCTCATCCTGGGCATTTTTACTCGAATGACTCGTTGTCATAAAGGCCACCGAGTACGGAGGTGGGCCGCCTCAGTCCGAACACACACATTAAACCTAATTGTCATTAATCGAAGCCCTACTCTAACTTATTAGGCCGTGGAAACGAACACACATGACAGGGAAATGCTGCACAAAGATTCCCCAACGTGACAGTTTGTGCCCGAGCCGCAGTGCTGCTGGAGAGCTGTGAAATAACACATTCTGGGCTGAAAATGGAACTAAAATGGTAATCCTCTGCCAGGCGAAGCGTTCTCGCCTCGCCAGATGCTTAGTTCTGAAATTTGCCTAATTGCCATACTCAGATCAATCCTTTCACTCTGCCAAATGAATCTGCCAAAGTGTGTTTGTGAGCATTTTGTTGGACCAATATGCTTTTTATTCTTGCAAAGAATTCCAATTTTAACGTTTTTTTCCCCCCCCTCCTTTTCTTTAAACCGGAGAAGGATAAAGAAAAGGTTCTAGTCACTTGGACTTATCCGCACAACCGGATGTGCTTCCACCCCAGCCGACCCCAGTACCCATTAGCCCTGGTGTTGCAGTCAGGGAGCAGGGCCTATCCATCTCACGGCCACGACTCCGCCACGCACACACAAAGTACACCCACTCCTCATATGGCTCAGACACATGCAGTGGGCGGACTAAATGAGGCTCTCTGATCAAAGGGTTGCAAGCAGGAATGGACACTGACTTTCTGACCTCTTTCTCACACACACATACTGACACACATTATATATATATATATATATATATATATATATATACACACAAATAAGAGTGAAGTCATTAATGTTTACATCTGGGAGCCAAAAGCAGCACACGTGACTGAAGGTGTTGAACGCTCCCGTGCAGTCATTAAAACTCACACATGAATGGCACACACATATGCTCAGAAGCCACCAATCTATGATTCATCTCTCGTCTCTAACCGGTAACCCGTATCACGGAACCGAAATCATCATCATCATCATCATCATCATCAGGAATAGAAAGTCCTCAGTCGGCAAATGACAAAAAACGCGGAGAACGGAGCGATGAGCTGCGGATTAAACGTGGAAAGTGATGGATGAATAAGAAGTTTGGTCTACACGCTAAACCCTGCCTCTCGCTGCCCGTCTGTCTGATGATCCACTCCATGCTTGTCAACAACATCCCCTATCATTCCTGCACAGCTATCTACTCACACAACCAAGACCCGCCCCCTACATCCCTTCCACTTCCACCATCCTCCCGGAGAAACACCTCTGAACGGGTTGCTTGCAGCGACAGCAACGATCTCCTTTCCTCCTCGTCTCTTTTTAACCCCCCTCCCCTCTTCTCTCCGTTTCTATGCCTCTCTCATTCTTTTTTGTCTACACTTCTACCTTCCCGCGCTGCTGCTGCTGCTGCTGCTGCTGCTATTGCTGCGTTTGGCGCGTCAGATGAGAACATAAAAGAAGCTAAGAAATGCAAAAGAAAAAAAGAAAGCGAGGGCTAGAAAGAGACAAACAGATACCAGGGGAGGCTGGAGAAGAAGAATTAGCATGAGAATACTCACAGTGTTGTTCTTACAGGAGCGCGAGGATGGGAGCGCGGCACCGGTTCCTTCGTCAGATACAACCTGCACAAGATTGAAGAGGGAGAAAAAAAAAAGAAGAAAACTAGGCTGTGAGAGCGGCAAAGCGAGAGCGGAGAGGAGGAGGAGGGAAGAGCAGGACAAGGAGGAGGAGGAGAAGAAGGAGGAGGAGGAGGGAGCTGAGCATCTAATTTGTGCACCAACAGGAGCCCACATGAAGAAATAAAGGAATCCTCGTGCAATGTGTTTGGCCAGCGATGGTGCGTTTGTGGAAGCTGGCATGGAAAATCAGGGAGGTGGGATTTTTTTGGGGGGGGGATTTGCACAAACAAACAAGAAACACTCAGATGAGGGGATGCACTTGGACTCACTGTCATTTGCGACAAGTCAGATCTGTGGTCCACCTTCCTCCTTATCACCACCTCACTCTGTTCTCTCACACACACACACACAGTTTTTCTCACTCTCTGCTGCTCACACTGATGCCGGAGAATCGGCTCTCTCAGCTCTCAGCACGTTACCCAGAGCGGGAGGGAGGGCACTATCGGATCTCCCGTACGCCCACGCCACACAGCCCAACCTTCCGGCAACCAAAACTCCATCTCCACCTTCAACATATAGTGAGAGAGAGAGAGAATGCTCTGATTGAATGAACCAATCCAGCTGGCATTGAGGCAATTATTGAGGCTGCTGGTGCTGTTTCGGGATATTTTTCCCTTGTCCTTGCCTCCTTTACCCGTTCGTCCCCCTCATGGGTTGAAAAAGGGGCTGTTTCGTCTCTCTCTGTTTTTCTGGACTCCAAACATATGCTACTATTAATGTAACTTCTGTCACTTCAGCTGTTGTCATCACCCTTGTTTAATGTAAATTCTGCCCCCCAGCTTCCCTCCCTCAACCTTTGAAACACTCCTTAAAGTCCAACTTTTTTTTTTTAAGACGACACCAGGGCAGTACTATTGTAAACTCCTTACAGGAGAAAGTATTTCAAATCACCATTATTTGGTCTAGAAATGAGCATAACAACTGCCTCAGGGAAAACTTTAATACCAGTCTAAGATTTCTGCCTTTTTTGATGCATACTCCTAAATTCCAGACTCCTACTTTAAAAATCTATCGTCATCAAACAGAGAGCTGCAAGTCAAACACCTAAGCCTCTAATCAGGTAACGCCCCCGTTTTCCTCAACCCCCGCGCACTGCATCCCTGCAGCCACCACTGCACTTTATCTCCTCCCAATTAACATCTTCTGAGCGAGCTTCTATTATCTTAACCACACAGAGCAGAGAGGTCCTCCGAGGAGATGCCGAGGAGGACGGCTGAGCCGTGGACGAAGGGCTCCCAGGCCTGCCGCTTCAATTCGCAGGCCTAATTAAAGCCCCAGTCAGACATGACAAACTGCAGGGAGAGGTGCCGCAGAAACAAACAGGCAGGAGTGTTGCCTGCGCGGGTGCATGTAGCCCGGAGGATTCTCTTTGTGAGGATTATCTGCCAGAAAACAGCCACGTTCATGTCAGCGTCATAACAACATCATCTAAATCTCTTTTGACAGTTTGCTCAGTTTGATTGTGTTCATTTTCTTTGCTGTATAGGCATCACGGTGTCACAGCATCCAAGATAAATCATTCCCTGTGTGAACCAGAGACTCAGTGAGACAATGCCAGCTTGAAACAGATCAAGCATTCCTATAAAACGCAAAAGATTCAGGCCAGCCACGCTCA
This sequence comes from Orestias chungarensis, assembly GCA_032876305.1. NCBI lineage: Eukaryota > Metazoa > Chordata > Actinopteri > Cyprinodontiformes > Cyprinodontidae > Orestias > Orestias chungarensis. The sequence goes on from JAVLVB010000270.1 coordinate 820,346, forward strand.
CAGAGAATATAGCTAATTTCTTTTTGTATATAATTCCCCCATCTAGCCTGTTTCATCTGTTTGGTTGCCCTCAACAAGTTCAATTTCACCCTATGAAGCCATCAAACCACCCATTAAGCCATCAAGTTGCCCTCTTTGTCCTTGCTCTCGTCTGACATAAACAGTGTGAGCCGGTGCCGCGCTGCCTCCCAGCACGCTCGCCATCATCGAACTCAGGTCGTCCCTGCACACAGTGGACTTTGGCTCGGGCCACACTATTAACCGTATTCTATTACCGTTAGGTTAACCTGTCACGCTTGAATGTGGTTCTGTTTATTGTCTGGCTGCAGTGAAAGGGCAGGAGATAAAACTCAATCAGCAGGACAAACGGCCAAGCAGCCATCCATTCGTCAGGACCCCCTCATCTCATGGACCAGCCCCTGTAGCTACTCCTCTAAGTGTGAGCTCCCAGGGGCCAGTCCACACTTCAGACTCAATCATGACTTGGGTGGCTCCACCAGGAAGAAAAAAGCTAATGTGTGGGCTGAGATCAGGTGTCACAGACGACGTGTGGAAGTGAGGAAGGAGGCTACTGATCAGAGGATGACAAGGGTGATTCCCCTGTAAAGAAGTTTGGTAGATCCTTGGGCTAGTTACTTAGCCTAACTCAGCAGCTCCACAGTAAGACAGCCCCTAAAATGTCAAATCCGACTTAACCCTGTGCCAAAGTTCAAAGCCAGACGATGACAGTAAACGCTTTGGTTATTAAAAAATTTCATATCGTAATGAAGCAGCCGTGTTCCATCTTCACGCACATAAACCCCCCGAAACCCCCTCCAGCAAACACGCCGTTCCTTTTTTCATGCGATCCATCAAGGGAGGGCCACAATTAAGTGACTAATTTGATTAGGAGATAATGTGAGTCCCACTGAATGGAAAGGACAGCCTTCACAACACAGGCAGATTAGTTTGGTGGATGCCTGCTTATTAATTAAGACAGCACTCCATGCCCATATTAAGGCAAATGCACAGATGCAGTTTAAATGGGTCAGAGGATGAGCTTGTAAGATGAATCAAGATTTCATATGCAAGACAAAAGGCATAGAAAAGCGATGACATTAAGTTCAACTTATTTTCCAGTAAAGTTTCTTAAAATGTTTGGTAATATTATTGCGATAATTACCCCAAATTCTGCAACAGTTGTAGCAACATGTCAAAGTAATCTCAAATTTCACTGTTTTGGTGTTACCACCGTTTGTCTATTGCAAAGCAGAGCAAGAGAAAGTTATATTCGTTTAAAATACCTCCCAAGACGTAAACTTTTATGTCTGATTTCTCATTCTGGGAGCCTTCAGAAATCTCTGCTGTTATCATCTGGAAGCTGAACGGCTGCTGCTGCCTATATTTGAAGATTCCTCACAAATGTGTGGTGAAATATTTATTAGAAAAGCCTTTATTGTTGCAGCGAAGCTAACAAAGTGATTTTTTTCTTTTATACATTATAGCAGAAGTGACAAACAAAACACACTTATCAATTTTAATTCTAGTTTCTTTAAAGAGTCATGGATGGTGAGGAGGTGGACAGACAGGACCTCTGCTGGCAGTCAGTCCGAAAAACTGAAGACAGCAGCATGACTCGGGATGATTTATCAGTTGTTGCCATCACCACCAATCCACACCGTTTGCAGATCCTCTTTAAATCTGTCAGTACCGTACGGTTAAAATGCCGAGCCGAAGGACTTGTCAGCCTGTGCTCTGTGCATCCATGAACCCTCCTCTTTAAATCGTCTGGGCTTTGAGGTATGCTATCATTTAGGCTAATCAGTGGCTCCCACTTCTAAAAAACTGCTCGAAGTCAAGAAGGAACGTCATCACCCTTGACCTCAGCAAAGTGACTTTAAAGGTTTACCAATCGGTGAGGATATAAGGCCATTTTCAAACTACCTGTAGTCCATTGGTGTACACTAATAAACAAATGGAGACAAATATACAACCAGAACAACCAGAACTTAACCGGTTTGTAATGATTTGGTAGCACCTTAAGAGAACTCTCCATAAATACATGTCTGTAAATCTTAATTCATCTGCCTTCTAATTCAGAAGGAAGATGATGAAGTTAGACAAATACTAAATAGTTTTTGGTTCAAAAAGACTTTGAACAAGCTATAGGATTATTACATATTTTTCACTCAAAGATATAAAAAAAAAAACAATGACAGTGAGACGGTGCGTTTTTCTACCTCTGTAGTTATTATATTGTTGTAGAATCCATCAAAGTTCAGACTATAGTATAACCCTCAAATTGAAAAAAAGGGGCACACTTTGTGTTCACATACCTGACTGTAGTGAATTATTTATTAAGAATCCACTTATTGTTAAAGTAAAAAATAAATGGGAGTTTTTCTGTCTCTCAAAACTATTAAGTCGGACTTCTTGTCTTGTTTGAGTGCCTTTATAAATGACCAGACACAGAAAATGGAGCCCGTGAGACAACGGCATTTACTTTGTGCCATCTCGGGTGGCAATTTTTTTCTTCCAAAGTCCAACTGATTTGTTCGTGACTAAAGTCCCACGTGTCCTAACTGCTGCCCATCGCACAATGACAACAACCCAGATAGATCTGGGCTGCGACAATTAGGGAGTCCCAGAATGAAAAATATATATATTTTTTTAAACACAAACGAAAGGAAGAGAGATTACTGTATTTGCAGTAGTCCTTGAGGTTGCAGTCCTGAGTCTGGCTGGCATGTTCAGCCACTGCAGTGCTCTGTCATTCCGGGCACACCACACACTCCCAAGCGCTCTATTTGCGGTGGCCGGATCCCCGCTGCGTGGAGCAGGAAGAGTATAATCTCCCAGCGGTATTCGTGATGGTGAATGTGCCAGTGGTGCCCGCGCATACCAATGACAACCTCACCTTTGTATGAAGGAGTTATGATGTTGAAAGAAAGAGAAAATACACTGCAAGACGGAGATTGAATGTCAGAAGGCAAATGGACGTGACTGGAAACCCCCCTGCGCAGAAATACATCACCCCCCAATCTACTCTCACGACTGTTACCACTTTGGTGACAGCTGCTCGTAGCACCTGCATCTGCAGAAACATCGCTCATTCTGAAGGGTTACGATCATCTCCGTAAACAACCGTTCCAAGGAATTTCATCTAAAGTGGCAAAATGTTACTGCAAAGAGAGCTTCAGTGAAATATGTAGGTTGAACTGCTGGGAGACTTATTGTCTTTGGATTACATGAAGAAGGAAGACGCCCCAGGAGAGTACAAACAACTTCAAGAATCTGAGTGTGATCAAGTGTGTGAGTGAGGGTTTACCAAGCTACGCCAGGGAAAGTGTCTCCAATGTTAGGTTTTTCTTTTGAGTGTGTGCAGCTCCCATTGCTATGGTGTGTATGACATGATGCTGGGTCCTTCCTGATTATGTCTGCAGAGAACGGGGCTAGCCCTGGGTGAGAGGCAAACAGACAAGGCAGCGATGGAGGGAAGATTCGCAGCGGCTCTGTTCTCTCACCAGGGGTTCCCTCACATCATTTAGCGCCTCATGCAGATCGCTGCTAGTGGCAACACAGCCCTCAGGGCCCGGGGAATTAATGTAGCAAGCAATGGCAGAAGTGATTTATTAAAATAACACAGCCTGATGAGAGAGAGGGGCCAGAGTTGCTCCTCCTCAGCTCATCCCCATCTGCTGCTCAGGGAGGAAATAAAAGCATAGAGATGCTACACCGACGAGCCACAGAGGCGAGGCAGGGAGAAAGTGGACAGCCACTACACAAATTGTGCAGCAGTCCTCGCTGTCATTGCTTATTTATTTACCCTCTTTCCATTTGAGTCGGGCCTTGTATTAAATTGATCCCTCCTGCCACGTTTTGCCTTGTTGAACAAGCGCAAAGCCCCGTTAAGTGTCTGTGAAAGGCTGGTGATTGTGTTTGCGGTGCCCCGGGTGTGCTGCGGCCGTCAGCTCCCCTCTATCTCCTCTGGACAGACGGGATTAGAGGCTGAAAGAGGGGCTGAATGACCCTCTTGGGTGAATGGGAGGAGGGCAGGAGACAGGCAGGTAGTGAGCAGCTCGGTATGGAGCGAACACACAACAAAAACGCTGTGACAAAACAAAAGCCCAAGCAGCCTCAAGCGCATGCCTTCCCGCAGACACACATGCACAAAGAATTTAAAGTTAGGTTGCCTCTCAACAGACGCGCAGGCTTGGCCATGAGCAAAGCACGCACAGGACCATGAGCTGAAACTGTACACGAAGGAAGCAAGTGTATGAATTCTCACACTGATCCTGATAGAAATACATCTGCGGTGCTGGTAAACAGCTGCTATTTATGATTTTTACATTTCATTCCTCTTTCATTTAGCTAAATGATAATTCATGCTGATTGCAATCCTAACGGCTGCAGAGAGACACTGAGAAGCGACGCACCGTGCAGACTGAACTACAGGTGGGGAAGGCGCTCCCTAATAGAACAGACAAACTCCGGCAGATACGAACATTACCCAGACTGATCGCCTAGGAAAATCTGCATGGATCCACCAGCACACGAGGCGAAGCAGAAGGTACAAGCATTCTACTACCAAACCTGTGTCATTTCTGACCACGATTTTTCCTTTATTATCCATAGGAATTCCATTCTTAAGACCTTCTTGATACTTTTTTACAGAACTTGGGAACATCTATGCTTGTGTAACTACTTGCCAGAACTGAAAAAAAGGGAATCATCAAAGTATCAGTTTGTAAAAATTTTTTTTATAAAAATCACAGCTGGTTGACTGCAAGCAATAATTGGCAGAAAACTGCATTTCAACTTTCATGAAATAATTGCTTGTATATCAATTCATGTCTGACTGATTAGATGGACTCTAAATACATGATGTATATCTATATGTGTCTGTGATACTAAACTGCAGGAGATCCCTATATTGACAGGGGTTAAAAAAAAGCTCCTAGGGTTCTCTTCCTCAATAAGCCATCAGATAACCCACATTAGGATGTAAAGCCTGACGTTCTGTTTGAGAATTTTATCAAATATATCTAAGGAAGTAGGTAGTTTGTGACTTATTGTCCAGTTCTTACAAATGAAGGCTATTTCTGTGAGTCCCAACATGGCATTAACAATTTCAACATTGTATTAACTGTATGAATGTTAAACATACAATAGATGTTGGGGAAAAAAATAAAGCTTCATAGTCGGTTTACTAAACTGAATGGCTATTTCCCTGTTTTTACTGTATTCCCGCTTCTTTTTTGTACAAAATTATTCAATTTTGAAAAACCGTTTTAGATTCATAAGATCTAAAGTATGTGTCTGCAAAGAAAACAGAGCATTTCCTCAGCTTTATTTTGGTCTTAGAATCGATTTACATTTAAACCGAAAAGTATCAACTTGGTAAACCTTGACCTTATCATCCTAAACCGATTACAGAGTCAGTAACACACATCTTGAATTTGTTAATAGTTACTTTACCTGTTAAATAATGGTCTAGAGTTTTCCTCCGAGTATTGTTGAGCATTGTCATCTCATACATCGTTAAAAGACCTCCCGCATCAGTGCTTTAAAATGATTGTACCAGTGATATTTACAACTCTTAGTATTTAGTCAGGTGCAACTTGTAAAAGATCACACCATATTTTTATATTCCTACAGACATGGTGAGGTTGTAGCCTAGGAACTAGCCTGATGTGTCCATTTCTGTTCCATGTTCTAAATGATCAAGTCAAACCAGGAAACTGAAAAACTTTCAAAAATGTAAAAAAAAAAAAAAAGCTGCATCATTTGACTATAAAAGTATGTAAGATTTTGTGTTTGTTAAAAGTAGGATACAAACTAAAATCATACATAGAAAGCTCATTGCTTTCATTTACACCAATCACAGTGTGTATCTATCCATTTTTTATATAAATGCTATCGTTTTTTATATATTGCGCCAGCTTTGCCTTCCAGTATTTTACTGTATTTTACTGGACACTGAATAAAATATCCCACACATGCGGAACCCAGTTACAGCATTCATACAACTCAGACTCAAGTACTGTGGCGATGGACAACAGAAATCTATTTCATGCAACACTATGCAAACACTCTGTGTGCTCCTATGAGGATATCAGTAGCTCAGAATGCCTAAAACAAAAATTTTTAACTTCATATCTGATTAATTGTAGACACCCAAATTACTATACATGTACATTAAATAAAACATAGTAACAATACAAGGGAAAAAAAAACAGCTAAAGACATATTAAAAATACAATCCTAGACAGAAACATTCAACCCAGAAAGGCAGAGGTGACAGACATTCTTCAAAGATGTAACATAACATGGGTATAAGCACACCAACATGCCAAGATGGTGAATGCAGCAGCTTTAACTACCTATAGAGGACTGTAACTGGAAGTCTGCAAAGTTTATCAAAGCGTCTTGTGGTTTTATGCATCATTTTACTGTTTTTACACAGTGCATGAAAGTGGCGTGAGTATATCATCTGATGGTAATCCCCGGAGCTGCCAAAGATTTATGCTTTCTAGCAGGAATCATTCCGCAATTTATCAGGTTTCAGGAGTTAAATGATGGATGGACGTGGTTAACATATCTTTAGTCAATTCGGTCATGTATACAGTGTTTTTCCCAATGTAGATAAGGTTTCCTCATAGCACCACAAAATGGTTTATACATGACGTTCTCTTTAACTTCTTCTTTTGTTTGCATCACTTTCAAAATAGAGATGCATATTTGCAGGTTTTGGTCTTTTTATACTCATAAGGCAAGGTTACAGTCTGCCTTGTTAATATCAACAGACATTTACATCTTTACTACCATTAGGCTGGCACTTACCCGGAGTGGAATTATTTCCAACAACTGAATATCAAACATTTCAAGTACCTAAGAGCAAAGGTCAAATTATAACAGGCACAGCTATAAAAACGAAATAGAAAAACTTTGTTGCATATCTTTTTTTTTTAAATATAAATTCAGCACGAAATGTAATTCAAGTAAAGTGGATTTTCTTGCGGTCGCCTCCAAACTCAGGAACTTATTTAGTCCAACTGAAGCGAGAATGTGGGATTTGAAGTGTTCCTCCTTGTGGGGGGAAAAAAGTGGATGCCCAGAAAAATAACCTTACATCTCAGCTGAAAATCTCCCAGGATGCTGTATCTGATCCACAGATCTCCACCCGGGGGACATTACAGTAAAGCTTCCCCCGTCACAGCAATGGAGCAGCACTCACTCGCAAAAAGAAGCACGCTTTGAATCAATTCAGAATCGGATAATTGTGCTGCCGGGCACCTCCCTCGGTGGGGCAGATAAGTGGAGAGGCTCCAGTCGACATTTACATCTCACACACCTCGTCAAATACTGGTTCTTTGTCGTCATCCGTTAAATATGAATAAAGGAAAGTTTGAATTTTTAAGCAGCGTGAAAATTCATCAAAACCTTTCCGTCCAACGAGGCCCTTGTCTCTCTGAGTAAATAACTCTTGGTTACCTTAGTCAAACTGAAAGTGGCAGGCCTCAAATCAAATCAAGTCAAATCAAATTGTGCTTGGATGAGAAAGTGAGGAATGGAGAGGGACGGAGAAGGGGGTGGGGGCTTAAAAACAGTCAAATTTTTTCACAGTTCAACTGCTCTCTAGCCTTTGAGAACTTAGAGAAATAATGCAGATGAATTCACTCAAGCTTGAAAAATGCATACTTTTTTTAGTAAAATACAATTCAGGTGCAGATGGAGAACGTAGAAGCTGAAAGAACCTAATTGTTACGGTTAACATCGACAAGATTATTTTTCTAAAAGGGACAAAACTGTTGTAAATCACAATGAAATATCTTCAAGGAGTTTTTATATGTGCTGATACAGGATACATCTCCTATAGCCGTCAGTCATGCAACAAATGATAAAGCTTCTGACTGAAGACAGCTGTATAACAGTCTATTGCAACCATTTCATGTTCTGGATGATGCCGTCACTTTTTGGTAACCACTGCTAATCCAGTTGGTTTGCTTTTGCCGCTCCTCTTTAAAGGTCTTAATCACACGTACTGGACTATTTATACAAATGAATCTCTTTACCACATCGGTTTAAAGTTTTTTTTCTGGATTAAAGGCAAAAACAAAAAAAAATATTATTTTTTTTTCTACACACAGTTTTGTACGTGTGAAGACCTAAATCTCTTTCTCACCAAATGGTTATGAAGCGAGACGGAGAGGAACTGGAGTGGAGGAAAACATCCTAGCGCATTATGATCTATGGAGAAGATGATTTAAACTTAACTGAATTTAACCATAAAGTTTAAAATAACTAATCAATTTACCCAAGTAAAAATAAGCAGATAATCGGCATAGGCACACATAAAAATACTACTGATGATGCCGAAAAGATCTTACAACATACACTTAAAGCAACACTAAGTAACTTTTCGACCTTCATAAAATATTTTCCCAACTTTTGTGATCAAGCGTCGACTTACAGCTCGTTGAATGACACCTCTGTATTGCCCCGAGGGGGTCCCTATCGATTTAACCAGCACTAAGCAACTTCGAGGAGGGTGGCAGGAACCCTGCAACACAAAACAACTACAAATGTCCTGACTGCTTTACCACATACGTCACTTCCCCTGTTTCATATTGTTTTGTCACAATCAAGTTCAATTGCAGGCGACCAGGAGATCCGGATTTTACGACAGTATGCACTGGTACTCATGGGAAATGCAGTCTTCATTTACAAAATACACTAACTCTTTTATCCACACTGGACAAGTTATTTAGTGTTGCTTTAAAAGTTTAACATATATTTGTTTTCTGTAACAACATAGATGTATGCATACATATAGTTAAATCTGTTTGTAAGTAGAGCTTAAAGCAGTAAACAAAGACTGCTTTGACTCACTCAGACTTCATATTGATCTAAAGAGAATCAAAGATTTGCACATGTGGGTTATATCTAAAGTATTTCCAAACAAATGCAAACGGTATGCAAGTACAAGTTATGTTGCTGTAAGTGAGCTCCTGGCCAAAGCTCTGAACTTATCCCCTTTTTGAACTTGCGTCCATCATCAAAGTATCCGCTTTTAAATAGTTTTACCAATTCAGCTCAGTGGTGTGTTCAACTATCCAACATGAATAATGTAAGAAGTCAGCTGAGCTTGTAATATTATGGAGGGTATGTATATAGAAATTCAAAATTGTGCACTCAACTCTTGTTTTTAAACATTACTGCAATTATATTTTGCATAATCACTCCACTCTGGAGAAAGAACAGTTCTAACTATTAAACTCCCAGAGTCAATATTACATTCATGGATATGATGTAAACCTCAGAATGCAAAAGTACATGTTCATATATTTGATAAATGGTAAAAGAGGTAAGAGAAGAAGGAAAAGGCAAGATTAAGCAACATCCTCGACTCGTAGCGGCTTCCCTCTACCTGCTGCCAAACTGGTGCAGCAAAGATGAAGCATAATAACAACGGGTTACCATAGCAATAACAGTGGAACGCATAACTTAGCATCATGAAGGCTGGTTTGTGTGTGTTCAACAGGATTGTGTGTGGGGGGCTTAGGTGGATTCGACTTTTATCCGTCAGCCGTATTGCTCCATCTTCAAAGCTCCTCTGAGTCTGAGAGACACCTGTGGATCATTAGTCTCCAGTGAAGAAGACAAGTCATTTATTCAAGTTTCTTTCTTCTCCTTACAAGCTGAGAGAAAAGAGTTTGTAGAAAAGGAGAGACGAAAAAAAGGGATAATCACTTTTTTTTCTTCTTTTTTTTTTAAACCCGGCTCCCTTTGGGCTACCTGTGCAGGTATCAAGCATGCGGTCTGAGGCTCCACTCTTTGTGAAGCACACTGGCCCTTTTGCAGCACATCAATACGCTGAACTTTTCCTGCAGAGTACCTGAGCTCTCCTGCATGACCCGCTCCCCCTTTATCTATTCTGTTTAAAGATACCGGCAGCAGGAGGAGCCCGATTACCTCCTGGGACTCCCCCGCTCCTCTTTAAGTTTGCCAAGAGAGGAAGTCCTGAGAAGTTTGTTGACAGATCTCTGCCGCGGCAGCGGGGAGCGATGGACACGGTAACCTTGGCTCTCCAAAGGACAAATGGAGAGTTTTGAAGAGATCAAGTGAGATGGATTTTGTTTATAGAGGAGACAGACGGCAACAGCGAACGGAGGTTTGCGTTGGGAAGCCATACGTACTCCATAGATCTCTTTCACTTTACTAGGACTTCGCTTTAACCTGCTGAGGTGTGATAAACATAAAACATCCACACAAGAATCCTCGTTGTGTGACGAGGAAGACGAATGAAAGCAAGAAGGGGAAAACAAAAGAATGTGGGAAGCACATCTAAATGCATTAAATGCAAACTTTCATTGCTCCGCCGTTTTTATGTATGAATAAACAATGAAGGGACGCGCTGTAAAGGTTCAGAAAACAAAAGAGCCGAGTTATGCAACTGATCGTCACACACAGCACTACTGCAGCGATTTTACGGGTGGTGCGATGGTTCCATGCCTTTGTGGGGCTTTTTTTTTTTTAAAGTGTGTTAACATTTTTACCTTCGAAGCAAACAAAACTTTGCTTTGTTGTCATTTTTCATTTCTGTCTCGTTTTGCCGGGATTCCTTTTTTAATTCGTTTTTTTTTTTTTTAAATGAACCTTACAGGAAACTAAAATGCTGTTTCTGTTTTGCATTTGTCGTCACAGTTCTGAGTCTTTGGAGCGATTTTCCATTGTTCCATGTTTTCTCCAGTTGAGAAAAATGATTCTCTCTGTGGTTCTTTGGTGTCACAAATACTTGTAAATTTCATTTGTTTTATGTTGTTTTGTTATTTTTTTTAAATGACCTCATCATTTTTCAGAACTTTCAGCTGTTAAAAGGTTCCACAAAAAATTATGCGTGCAGGTCAGCCAAGTTCATCTGGATTGTAAAGTTGATCTGAGCTTTCTAAAACAAAATAAAAAAACGGTTAATATCAAGGAAGTTCAGTTATTTTTGGCTTGAAAGACAAATTAAAATCCCCAT